>JAJIBD010001302.1:0-94372 GCA_021461705.1 Cryptotis parvus | reverse complement strand
AAAATGACTGTCTGTACTTTCAATGCACGTACACTGGCATCGGAAGCATATATTGAGGATCTGATGCTGCAAGCAAGAAAGATCAAGTACGACATCATTGGTCTGACTGAGACGAGGAGGCGCCAGTCGCATCATGCTGTATTTGACACCGAGAAGAATTGTTCCTTGGAACATGTGATGAAAGAGGCGTCAGTGGCATTGGTGTCCTTGTCAACACGAACATGGCTGTCAACATTGATTCATTTGAATGCCTTACAAACCGAATAGGACGATTACACTTGAGGAGATGTGGCCCACTGCCAGCAATTTCTATCTTCATTGTCTATGCACCAATATCCACATACAAAGAAGATGAAATTGAGAAATTCTACATGGAATTGGAGGAGTTCTATGAAAAAAAATCACACCTTCTACAAGATCATAGTCGGTGATTTTAATGCCAAGATAGGACCGAGAAGATCGGCTGAAGAACTCCACATCGGGACCCATGGCCTAGAATGGAACGAACAGGGTGAGAGACTATCTGAGTTCATCATGTCTACCAAGACTATTCATGGGAACTCACAGTTTCAGAAGGCTGAAGCGAAACGTTGGACATGGGAATCTCCTGGCGGACAGTTCCACAATGAAATTGACCACATCATCTTCAATCGACGGTTTTGTCTGACCGATGTTGCTGTCGTCCCCATTTTCCAGACAGGATCGGACCACCGTCTCCTTCGGGCAAAATTTTACTTCCCCGCAATGGGGAGAAAAAGCTGCAAAGTTTAAGAAGAGAACTCCCAGAACTACCACCAACTGGGAACTCTTTGGCACCGTTGCGGCAACATGGGAAGATACCATCATTGATGACATTGAGCGAAGAGTACAACCGACTGGTTCAGCACCTCCATGATTGTGCGAAGAATGCAGAGAGAGAGAAAGACACAAAAAGGACGCTTTGTCTTCAGAAACTCTTGAGCTCATTCGCCAACGTGGCAAGGCGCGAGCCTCAGGGAGACCAAATGCTAACGTCCAAGCTTTCTAAACAGTGCAGAGAAGCGATAAAAGCAGACCTCAAAGACAGAAGAGCAGAAATACTGGAAGATGCAGCAGAAGCCGGGAAAAGTATTCGCACTGCCCGCCTGTCCTTCGCCAACTATAAGACCAAGATGACTGCCCTCCGACGCCCTGATGGATCTATCACATCTTCCAGAAAGGCAATGGAGAAGATTATCCAGGACTTCTACTCAAATCTCTTTGATAACCACATCCACCTGCCCACATACCAAATTCCACAGGATGGATATGTCATTCCCAATGTTCTCCCTTCTGAAATCCGACATGCGATCTCATCGGTAAAGAAGGGAACAGCACCAGGCCCAGACAAAGTCAGACCCAAACATCTGAAGAATCTGCCGTCGGTACTCATCAATACACTAGCTCGGCTCTTCACACACTACCTGTCCGAATGCAAGGTGCCCTCCCAATGGAAAACCAGCAGGACAGTTCTACTGTTCAAGAAGGGAGACATTCACGACATCGGCAACTATCGCCCCATCTGCCTATTGTCTGTCATCTACAAGCTGTTTACACGAGTCATCCTGAACAGGATTAGCAGAACACTAGATGAAGGACAACCATGCGAGCAAGCAGGCTTCTGGAAAGGATTCAGCACAATCGACCATATCCACACAGTAACCAAGCTCATCGAGGTTTGTAAGGAGTACAAGATGCCACTCTGTCTCACCTTCATTGATTTACAGAAAGCCTTTGATTCTGTGGAGACTGAAGCAGTCATCAAAGCCCTAGTCAAACAGGGTGTTCAAACCCATTACATCAAGATCCTTCGTGAGCTGTATTACGGATTCACGACCAGGATCTCACCATTCTACAAAGAAGTGATCATTGATGTCAAAAGAGGGGGTTCAACAGGGGTGATACCATCTCACCAAAACTCTTCAGTGCCACCCTCGAGAACATCATGCAACAATTAGAATGGGAAGGAATGGGAGTGAAGATAGATGGTCGGCAACTACACCACCTCCGCTTCGCTGATGACATCGTTCTAATAACACCAAACATTAGCCAAGCGGCACAAATGCTGGCTGACTTTGACCGAGAATGTGGAAAGGTAGGTCTACAGCTGAATCTGAAGAAAACTATGTTCATGACAAATGAACTAGTTCCAGAGGCCCCATTCACTCTCAATGGAACAAACATCTCTGAATGCAGCAGTTATGTGTACCTAGGTCGAGAAGTCAACATGATGAACGACCTAAAACCTGAGCTGCGCAGGAGGAAGAGAGCGGCATGGAATGCCTTCAAAGGTATGGAAGAAATAGCTAAAAGGACAAAGAACCTCCGGCTCCGGGCACATCTCTTCGACT
The DNA here is from genome assembly GCA_021461705.1 of Cryptotis parvus. Lineage (NCBI taxonomy): Eukaryota > Metazoa > Chordata > Mammalia > Eulipotyphla > Soricidae > Cryptotis > Cryptotis parvus. Next base: position 92,003 of record JAJIBD010001302.1, on the reverse strand, counting down.
CCACCGTTCTCCCTGAATTAACATACGCCTCAGAGACCTGGGCCCTACGAAAGCAGGATGAGAATGCTATTCGGGTCTCCCAGAGAGGAATCGAAAGAGCTATGCTTGGAATATCACGTCTCACTCAAGTGAGAGAAGGAATCCGGAGTTCTGACCTCCGTCGCTATTCCAGAATCAGGGACGCTGTCTCGTTTGCCAAGGCATCAAAAATCAGATGGGCTGGACATGTAATGCGATTTGGAGACAACTGCTGGACTAGAGCCGTTACCGACTGGATCCCACGGGATGTCAAAACATCACAGGCCGCCCACCTACAAGATGGTCAGACTTCCTTGTTAAGACCCTGAAGGAACGGTTTGAGGCTCTTCATATTCCTGAATCAACCAGATGCCATTGGGCTACATTGGCACGTGATAGGGTCCAATGGAAATGTTACTGGTGCCCGCTCGAGCAAATCGATGAATAACGGGATTCAAGTGATCAAGTGATCAAGAAAGAGAGCATATACTCAAATACAACTATGAGAGAGAAAAGTCATTTTGGAATTATTTTAGAATTATTTTGGAATTAATTCTGGAATTATTAGGTGTTGGGGGAAGAGCTGGGTTCCCGGCAATATCAGGGAGTGGGAGTGAATTCCCTTCTACCTCAAGGACTGGCAGCCAGGGAATGGTTGAAATTCACGAATCCAGAAAAGTTCCAAAAAGCTTTACTTAAACAAGTTCTGATAATACAATCCAAGGTCAGGAAAACCCCAAACTTCCCATTCCTAGCCAGAACCCAGACCATGTGCTCAGGCCAGGGATTCTCAGCCAATAAGGACACCAGACCCAGACGGTGTGTTCAAGTTGGAGCCCAAACACAAGATGGAAGGATGCCAGGGAGGGAGGGAGGGAGGAAGGAAGAGAGGGAGAAAGAGAGAGAGAGAGAGCAAGAGAAGAGAGAAGAGAGAAAGAGAGAGAGAGAGAGCGCTTTTTTCTTATACCCCTTTTGTCCCCAGCCCCAGGTCAGAAGGATGGGTCTCATTAAGGGCCAAAACCCCAGCACATTAAATGCAAATTTCCAGGTGTGCTCACCTGCCCAGGCCCTTACAAATGCTAATTTGCCAAAGCTGCATCTTGTCTTACAAGCTCCCTGTGAATACACTTGTAGAGGGTGGGTGGTAGGACACCTGAAATGAACTGTTACTCAGGATTTAATTTATGGAGAATAGCTTAATATTTCATACCAAGAACATATATTTACAACTATATCTCTAAACCTCCACAAGGTCCAAGATTAGAATGAACATCACACGCTTTGCCTAAGAAATTAGTGAGTCATGTTCACTTGACCAGGGCAGTCTATCATGGCTCTATAATCTAGCAGAGCTGATGATTTAATGGTGGATCCAAACGTCTCCAGGTAATATACTGGAAAAACTACATATGTGTCCCCTGTAGGGACCCATGGAGTTACAAAAGAGGTTATCTTAAACTAGTATAGACACATGATAGGGAATATTCTGCTATTCTAAAGAGTCACAAATCCAATCCTGCCCCCAATCTACCAACGTGATCTGTATAAGATTCAGGCAAAATGCAGGTGACTTTTAGCCTTAGCAGATGCAGAGGCTCTAGTTTGCTGTGACTCTGAGCCTATTAGGGCATGCCCTCCAACAATTAGGAATAATTTTGGAATGAGAATCAAGATTCTTCAGGGATTACTTGTTTGGAGTGTACTTGGGTTGTATTTGGATAAACCCAGAAACAATCTCTTACTTAACTATTACAAGCAGTACCAAGCAAATGGCCTTTGTGATCACCCCCTAAACAGACATACATATTTCTTTGCTAAAAAATTTAGGAGATAGGGGCTGGAGCAATAGCTCAGCATGTAGGGCATTTGCCTTGCATGTGACTGATCCGGGTTTGATCCCCAGCATCCCATTATGGTTCTCCAAGCACTGCCAGGAGTAATTCTTGAGTGAAGAGCCAGGAATAACCCCTGAGCATTGCTAGGTGTGACCCAAAAAACAAAAACAAGAAAAGGAGATAAAGTCATGGTGGATACCTGTTATCTGTTACCTTTCCTTCTTATTCTTAGAATTAAGTGTTCATTTGTGAGGACTTGTGATGCTCCTTTGATGAGACATTCATTTGAGAAACTATGCAAAGTTCTAGTTATTCTTAAAGTGGATAAATCTAAATCGCTATAATCAAAGCATTACACCTTATTGTTACTGAAACAATAGGTCACTTAGGGATCAATAAGTCCTATCAAAATAGGATGGGCTCATCAGGGAAGGTACAATGTTTCAGATATAATATTAAACTAGTTCATACCTTAAAAACTTATTAACACAAGTTGTAATTTAGGCAGAGAAAGGAACATTGGCCACAGTGTGCACAGCAGTTAAGTCAGAAGCTGAGTCCAGATTCAAACCCAACCCCACCTGACCTGAAGCTGTTATTAAATCCATATTTTTTCAATGACCCATGAAGTTTCTTCCACTGTTTCATAGGCTCCACACCCATTAACTCATTTATTTCTTCCTTTAATTGTGAGGTGGATTCTTATTAGTATCATTTTCACTGACAACACTGGAACCAATAAGGTCATGCAGGTAGTAAGTGGTGAAGCTGAAATATAAGCCTTGATAACTTAAACAATGCATTACTGCTTTGTTAAAACCATAACCCAGGGGCCAAGGAAATAGTCCCAGAGGGAGAGCACATGCCGTTTGAGGCCCTGGAGCACACTGGTGGTAGAAAGGCTTGTTCGGACGCAGGACTACCTTGGTCTGGCAGGGGATATGCTCTTACTTGGCCAGGCACCAGCTAGAATCCTACCTGTGCGCCTCTGATGTCTGCAGCTGGTGGGGGTGAGTGTCTGAAGGGTGCAAGTTAGAAGAGTGTGTGCTTCCTGAGTCAGTTTCCGCCAGATTCTGGGTGCTGATGGGGAGTGCCCAAGGGTACTGCTATGTGCCACATACTTCTTGGAACTGCTTTTGTGGGAGGCAGAGGCTGCAGGAGTGAGCCTGGTAGTCACGTGGCCGTGGCATTGAGTCTGGTACCCCATGGTCGGCAGGACAGACTCAGGCACTAAGCCTGCACTTTACAGCCCTGAGGATCTGGGAGTGCTTGAGCCCTGCAAGGCCATGGAGGACTCTCAGATCCGGCTCCCTGGCCAGTATGCCCAGCCTCAGCGCCAGGGGCACCAACCTGGCCTCAGCTCTCTTGCTCCACCAACCGCCAGCAACCCCTGATGCCTGAGACCCAATCAAAAATTGACTGTGAACGTGTCCTGCCACTTCAATAAAAGTTTCTTTTATCTCAGGAAAAAATTTTAAATGGGTTAAAATTTGGGTTAGGATTAGGATTCATGTTCCAGTTAGGGTTCCAGTTTGGCCATGTCCAAATTCTGGAGAAAACCCAAGAACCAAAGAACAGATGACTGCATAAAGGAACTATATTGTGTACAGTACACATTGTGTACATAGACACATGGAATGTTGTACATAGACACCAACCGCCAGCAACCCCTGATGCCTGAGACCCAATCAAAAATTGACTGTGAACGTGTCCTGCCACTTCAATAAAAGTTTCTTTTATCTCAGGAAAAAATTTTAAATGGGTTAAAATTTGCGGTTAGGATTAGGATTCATGTTCCAGTTAGGGTTCCAGTTTGGCCATGTCCAAATTCTGGAGAAAACCCAAGAACCAAAGAACAGATGACTGCATAAAGGAACTATATTGTGTACAGTACACATTGTGTACATAGACACATGGAATGTTGTGAAGCAGTAAGAGAAGATAAAATCATGAAATTTGTTGAAAACAACAATGAGGTATCTCACTCCCCAGAGACTGGCATACATCCAAAAGAGCAAGAGCAACGAGTGCTGGTGTGGATGCGGGAGAAAAGGACTCTCATCTATTGTTGGTGGGAATGTCACCTGGTACAGCCTTTTTGGAAAACAATATAGACATTCCTCCAAAAACTAGAAATTGAGCTCCCGTTTGACCCAGCTATACCACTCCTAGGAATATACCCTGGGAACCCCAAAACACATAGCAGAAACACTATCTGCACTTCTATACTTACCGCAGCACTATTCACAATAGCCAGGATCTAGAAACAACCTGAATGCCCAGGAACAGAAGACTGGATAAAGAAACTATGGTACATCTTCACAATGGAATACTATACAGCTGTTAGGAAAAAACAGTCATGAAATTTGCCTACAAATAGATGGACATGGAGATCATCATGCTTAGTGAAATCAGTCAGAAGGAAAAGGAAAGATATAGAATGACTTCATTCGCTTGTGGAATATAAATATATAACAGTGTTCTACTAATTGCTGGAAATAGTAATGCCAGATTAGAACTGAGCATTAAATGTAGGCAAAGGGACTTACGTGATAACTCCTAACTCCATGTGTAAGAGAAAGGAGAAAGAGGAAGAGGAAGAAGAGGAAGAGGAAGGAGGAGAAGGAGAGGCAAAGAGAGAGGGAGAGGGAGAAGGAGTAGGAGGAGGAGGGAGAAGGAGCAGGTGCAGGAGGAGGAGGAGGAAAAAAGAGGAGAAGGAGGAGGAGGATGAAGAAGAGGAAGAAGAAGAGGAGGAGGTGGGCCGGAGCGATAGCCCAGCGGGTAGGGCGTTTGCCTTGCACGCGGCCGGCCTCTGCCTGCCCGGGTTCGATCCCCGGCATCCCATATGGTCCCCCGAGCACCGCCAGGAGTAATTCCTGAGTGCAGAGCCAGGAGTAACCCCTGAGCGTCGCCGGGTGTGACTCAAAAAAGCAAAAAAAAAAAAAAAAAAAAGAAGAGGAGGAGGAGGAAGAGCCTCAGCTCTCTTGCTCCACCAACTGCCAGCAACCCCTGATGCCTCAGACCCAATCAAAAATTGACTGTGAGAAAGAGAGAGAAAGGGAAAGAAATAAAGAACCTGCCATGGAGGTGGGCTGGGGAAGGGGGAGGGAACCGGGACGTTGGTGGTGGGAGATGGGCACTGGTGGAGGGATAGGTGCTGGAACACTGTATGACCAAAACCCAAATATGAACTTTTTAATTGTATATCTTTTTATTTGTATATCTCACGGTGGTATAATAAAATACTTAAAAAAATTGACTGTGAATGTAGTCCTGCCACTTCAATAAAAGTTTCTTTTATTTCAGGAAAAAAAAATTAAATGGGTTAAACTCTGGGTTAGGATTAGAGTTCATGTTCCAGTTTGGCCATGGAAAACGAGTGTTGGTGTGGATGCAGGGAGAAAAAAACTCTCATCTGTTGGTCTCATCAGGTCTCAGGCATCATGGAGAGGGAGAGGGAGAAGAAAGGAGGAGAAGGAGGAAGAGGAAGACGAGGAAGAAGAAGAGGAGGATGAGAAAGAGGAAGAGGAAAAGGAAGACGAAGACGAAGAAGGAGGAGGAGGATGCCTGCTATAGAGGCAGGCTAGGGAAACATTGGTGGTTGGAAATGTGCACTGGTGGAGGGATGGGTGCTGCAATTGTAGTACTGAAACCCAATAAAGAATAGCTTTGTAAATGTCTATCTCATGGTGCTATACTATTAATACATAATAATAATAAATAAATAAAAAAGAAATCATGAAATTTGCTGCTCCATTAGAGTTTCATACTGTCTAGAACCTGAAGGCAAGGGACAAAGAAAAGAATGATCTCTCTCATATCCACGCTACAAAGAACTAGAGTAGGAAAAAAGAGGGGGCTGGAGCGATAGCCCAGCGGGTAAGGCGTTTGCCTTGCACACGGCCAGCCTGTGCCGGCCTGGGTTCGATCCCCAGCATCCCATATGGTCCCCTGAGCACCGCCAGGAGTAATTCCTGAGTGCAGAGCCAGGAGTAACCCCCTGAGCATTGCCGGGTGTGACCCAAAAAAGCAAAAAAAAAAAAAAAAAGAACTAGAGTAGGGAAATAACAAATGCCTGATGATAATTGAAATGGAGAGCTGGAAAACTGGGGTGGGTGGGAACAGGACACTATGACAATGGCAAGGAGAAGTGATCACTCAGGAGGAGGACAAGAGCTGAAAAGTGGTAAAGTATATGCATGAAACCCTTTTAGTAACAATATTGCAAACCAGAGTGCCTAAAATCTGAAAGGAAAAAAAAGGTGTCTGCCACTCAGGCTGGCAGGTGGGACGGCAACTGTACACTGGTGTTGCAACATTTTATGCCTGGAACCCAATCATGAAAAACTTAATTCTCAATGACTAAATTTAAAAACTAAAAGTGGGGAAAAAAAGTTTGACTATGTATAAGTTGAAAGTGAAGGGTATAGAAGAAATTCTTGATAGGCTAATTGGTAGGTTTAGACCTTGGCTACAGTAAGGTCATTGTAGCATTAGATTTAAGAATAGGGTTAGAGTTTGTGTTAGAATTAGGATATAAGCGGCATATTATAGAGTGGGAATCTGGACTATTCTGTGGGATCCGCTGGCCTCAAGGGGGCACACTGAGTTTTGAGGTCACTAAAGAAAAAAAGTGAACAATTAGAAGGACAAACTTTTGGACATTTATCAGCACCCCTGGGGTTTATTGGCTGAGCTTGGGGAGGAAAACTCAAAAGAAGTTTTGACTTCCTGTGGTCATGTCACTCAGGCACAATTGTCAAGGAGAGGAAGTGTGACTAGCAAGGGTCACATGAGGACATGTTTTTCAGGTCACTCTGAATACTCCTTTGCCTCTGCTGGACCCTTTCCCCACTGCAGTTATGGGTGAGTATCTGCATGTGCTCATTTGTATTCTTCGAGACCCCATCCTGCCTCATCAATGATTTACTGGACATATTCAAGCTTGCTTTGCCTAAAACCCTCCTCAGCAAAGAATGCTTGCAAATAAATTTTAAAAAAAGAACAACGGTTATAAACAGGCAACTCACAAAAAGAAAAGTTGTACAATCTCATGAAGAAATTTATTTATTTTTAAATTAATTTTATTTATTTATTTTTTTAAATATTTTATTATACCACTGTTAGATATACAATTACGAGATGTTCATGTTTGAGTTTTGGTTTTACAGTATTCCAGCAACCATCCCTCCACCTGTGCCCATTTCCCACCACCAATGTCGCCACTTCCCTCCCCCTTCCCCCAGCCTGCCTTCATGGCAGGTTCTTTATCTCCTTTCTTTCTCTCTCTCTCTCTCTCTCTTCTTCTCTCTCTCTCTCTCTCGCTTCCCTTTATTACACATTGTGGATAGTAATACATCCATTTAGAGGTTATTATGTGTATCATTTTGCCAATATTCCATGCTCAGTTCTCAGACGGCATCATCATTTTCAGTGATTATCAGCACACTGTTCCCTTCTCTGTCTTACCTAGCCTCTGACTCCCAAACATCTGTCGTATACCAAGTTTTGCGACTGTGCGCCATGGGGATCGGGCTGTGTCCAGCTGTGGAGTCCGGACCAGAAGGTAACTGTGGTTGTGTTGCACGAGGCTTTTTGACTTCCGGAAGCCTGACAGAGGACAGGCCAAGGAGCAAAAAACTTGTCCCCACCCCAAGACACCCCATCAGTCTAGCAAAGGGAGGGCAGGCAGAGTCTCCCCGCACCTGAATACCTGGTGTCCGGCCAAGAGCCCCAGTAGCAGTTCTGGGTGGGGCCACCAGGTCTTTGTGGAGGGAACTGAGGTGGGGGGAAGTGACCCCAGTTCAGGCCCCTAAAAACCTGATTGGTGTAGTTGCAGAGTCCCACATGCGTTGGCTTGAATTCGGCTTCTCTCTTAGGTCAGACTGTCCAGCTGTGGAGTACGCACCAGAGGGTGATTGCTGGTTGTGTTGTGCAAGGTTTTATGACTTCTTCGGTTCTTGAATTTACTGAGTTTCTAGAACATGATTGGTTCCACTAGTTTGATGTACCGTGCAGACCACTTGCACAGATGAGCAGGGAGAGCTGGATGGCAGCTCTCCCCCATGTGTCTGAGTCTCTGCATGATGGCAGATAGCCCTGAGGCAGTTCATGGGCGGGCCACCAGGTCTCCAGGATGGGACAGAGAGGGGAATGGGGACCTCAGTTCCATCTCCATGAATGCCCGGTGACTTCCGCCTCCAAGAACTGCCTACCTGGGCTTGAACTCGGCTGCTCTGCTGAGCTAGGCTTGAGATCAGCATCTCTCTTGGGTGGGCTCTGATGAACTTTGGAGTCTGGACTGCATAAATGACAGCTATTATGATGAGCGAGTCTCATCCAGCTGCTTCTGAGGCACTACAGAGGTGATGGGCCGGGACCAAAACTCATCTTGCCTCCTGGGACCCTCATGGTCAACTTAGCTGGGGGAGAGCTGGATGGCAGAGTGTGTGTCTGAGTCTCTGCATGATGGCCAGTAGCCTCATTAAGAAATTTTGATACTCAACGGTGGAAATTACTCCACAAACGTGTGGGAGTCAGTGGTTAGATAAGACAGAGAAGGGAACAGTATGCCAATAATTGTTGAAAGTGCTATTACCCACATTGAACTGAGCATTAAATACAGGCAAAAGATACACATGATAACCTCTAAGTATATGTATTACAATCCACAAATTGTAAGAGAAGGAAGAGAGAGAGAGAGAAAAGAGAGAAAGAACATGCCATAGAGGCAGACTAGGGGATGGGGGAGGGAATTGGGGACATTGGTGGTGGGAAATGGGCACTGGTAGAGGGATGGATGCTGGAATACTGTATGGCAGAAATCCAAACATGAACATTTTTGTAACTGTTTATCTGTGGTATAATAAAATATATTTTTTTTAAAGAAGGGCGATTTCCTCACCACACACCAAGCACAGAAGGCATCAAGGCCCATACAGCTGTGCCCAATTGTTGGGGGAGCTCCGCCGGGTCCCCAACAGTGCCGGGAAGCGAAGTTCCCTTCTACCTCCGAAGCCGGCGAGGAATGGATAAAAACTCAAGAATCCGATGCAGTTTTAAAAGGGCTTTACTATTACAGGTTCCAATATACAATCCAAGAGCAGGGGAAACCTCCGGACTCTGCGTTCCCAGCTAGGCCCCAGCCAGGTGCAGGCCAAGATGGCTGCCACCACGTGTTGAGGTCCAACAGAGAATGGAGAGAAGCAAAAAGCCAAGGGAAGCCGAAATAGCAAAAGGGGGAAAAAGAGAGAGCTTCTTTCTTCTTGCAGCTTATCTTATAGCCAGAAATCCGCCCAAACTCCCCAGCCCAGCCCATTCTGGGCTGGGCTATCTAAAGATGAAAATTCAAAGCCTCCCAGCAGAGGTGGGAGGAGCTGCAAGCCAAATGTAAACTTCTCCTGGCAGGGTCAAATGCCCTCAGGTAATTTCTCCCAGCACCTCACCCAATGTCTTTTTATATGCTAATGTTTTGAGCCGACCTCCACAGGGTAGAGAAAGGGGCTCTTAGAGGAGCCCTGCAACACCCAATAGCCACTCCTGGTCATCCAGCAATGCTGGGAAGGCTCCCCAAAACAAGAAAAGGAAGGGCTAGGTACATCCTTTTTTTTCTTTTTGGGTCACACCAGGTGATGCTCAGGGATTACTCCTGGCTCTACACTCAGGAATTACTCCTGGCGGTGCTCAGGGGGCCATATGGGATGCCGGGGATCAAACCCAGGTCAGCCGTGGTGCAAGGCAAACGGACTACCACTGTGCTATCGCTCTGGCCCCATCTTAACTTTCTATTTTTATATTTTGGGTTGGGAGCCACATCCAGTGATGTTTAGGGCTTACTTCTGGCTCTACCCAGGAATCACTCATGGTGATGCTCAGGGGACTACATAAGGTGACAGAAATCCTATGAGGATTGCTTACATACAGGGCAAACATACCCATTGTACTATGGCTCTGGCTCCTTGCTCATTTTCTGACAACCTTCCGTGCAGAATGAAAATCTCAACAATGAGGATCCAGGTTTGTTCATTGGCAGTGCCTGCCTCACAAGTGCTCAGTGGGGGCCGGAGCGATAGCCCAGCGGGTAGGGCGTTTGCCTTGCACGCGGCCGGCCTCTGCCGGCCCGGGTTCGATCCCGGCATCCCATATGGTCCCCGAGCACCACCAGGAGTAGTTCCTGAGTGCAGAGCCAGGAGTAACCCCTGAGCATCGCCGGGTGTGACCCAAAAAGCAAAAAAAAAAAAAAAAAAACAAGTGCTCAGTGTAACTTCAATCCCCAGCACCATTCCACTGGAGCAGAGCCTCCTGGCTCTGCTGATATTCCAGATTCCTGGCCACAGCAAGGATGTGATCTCTGGCATCTCTGCATGGCAGGGAAGTGTGCAACATTAGCTATCACAGCAACAAGGAAAGGCAAACAAGTGGAAGGATGGGTGAGAAAGAACCATAAGGCACTGATAGAAATGATCACTCTGGACAAGAACTGAGTGTTGAAAGTAGGTAAAGGGATGTGCATGATAGCCTCTTAGTGCCTATATTGCAAACCATAATGCCCAGAAAGAGTGAGAGGAAGAGAGAGAGAGAGAGAGAGAGAGAGAGAGAGAGAGAGAAAGAGAGAGAGAGAAGGGAAAGTGTCTGTCATAGAGACAGGTTGGGGAAGGGATGTGGGGAGGGTGTTGGGAGGGAAACTGGGAACATTGATGGTAGGAAATGTGTACTGGTGAAGAAAAGGGTACCAGTACATTTTTGTTTTTGTGTTGTAGTCACACACAGCAGTGCTCTGAGCTTACCCCTGGTGGAATAAGGGGACCATATGAGGTGCCAGGAATCGAACCTGCAAGTAAGGCAAGTGCCTTATTAACTATGTATTTTGATTGGAGAATACATAATCCACTAACACTTGCAGTAATTATTGAAAGACAGGAAACACTAATGCAATCTTATGCATTATATTCTCATTACTTTGTACCTTTCCTTCTTTCATACTATCTTATTTTTTGTGAAATGATAATATTCTGTAGTGGATTATTTTTATTTTATTCTCTTTGTTTTATAATGTAGATTAAAAATGTATTATACCACCATGAGATATACAGTTACAAAGGTGTTCATGATTGGGTTTCAGTCATACAGTGCTCCAGCACCCATCCCTCCATCAGTGCACCCTTCCCAGCACCAATATCACCAGATTCATTCCCCCTCCTACTTCTATCTCATTGTTGTTTTGATTTGCATTTCTCTGATGATTAGTGATGAAGAACAGTTTGTACATATGCCTTTGGCATTCGAATTTCTTCTTTGAGGGAGTTTTCTTTCATTTCTTCTCCCCATTTTTGATGGGGTTGGATGTTTTTCCTTGTAAAGTTCTACCAGTGCCTGATATATCATGGATATTAACTCCTTATCAAATGGGCATTAAGTGACTATTTTTTCCCATTCTCTGGGCTTTCTTTGTATCTTGGTCACCATTTCTTTTAAGGTGCAGAAGCTTTTTAGTTTCATATAGTCCCATTTGTTTGTCTTTGCTTCCACTTGCTTTGTTAGTGGTGTTTCATCTTTGAAGATGCCTTTAGCATCAATGTTGTGGAGGATTTTGTCTGTTTTCTTCGATGTACTTCATGGACTCAGGTCTGATATTGAGATATTTAATCCATTTTTATCTGTCTTCTGTGCATGGCATTATACAGAAGTCTGTATTCATTGTTTTTACATGTAGCTGCCCACTTTTCCCAGCACCACTTGTTGAAGAGGCTTTCCTTGCTCTACTTTTTGTATTTTTTTGCTCCTTTGTTAAGATTAAGTGATCATATATTTGAGGATGTATGTCAGGATATTTAACTCTAATCCATAAATACACAGGTCTGTTATTACTCCGATATCATGATGTTTTAATTACTACTGCTTTGTAGTAGTTAGAAGGTGGGGAAGGTGATGCCTCCCATATTCTTTTTCCCAAGGACTGCTTTTAGCTATTCGTGGTGGTTTATCATTCCATACAAATTTCAGGAATGTTTAGTCAATTTCTTTGAAAAATGTCATGGGGTAACCTTATAGGAACTGCATTGAATCTGTATAATGCTTTAGAGAGTGTTGCCATTTTTGCCACGCCTATGACGGCGCGCGCCGCGCGTAGCAATATGCTATGAGGGGATTTGAGCAGGTCTCATATCCCTGGGAATGGGAGGTTCACGGCCCACGGGTCTATGCCTCCGGCTGCCCCCTGTTATTGTTGGCGTTTTTGGCATGCAGTCCCTCTGCTTCCCAGCTTGACGTTTTTCAAATCCTCTGCCTATTTGTTATGATTTTATTTTATTTTATTTTATTTTTATTTTTTTTTTGCTTTTTTGGGTCACACCCGGCGACGCTCAGGGGTTACTCCTGGCTTTGCACTCAGGAATTACTCCTGGCAGTGCTCGGGGACCATATGGGATGCCGGGATCGAACCCGGGCGGCACAGGCCGGCAGCGTGCAAGGCAAACGCCCTACCCGCTGGACTATCGCTCCGGCCCTTTGTTATGATTTTAGAGGTTAAAATTGGTAATATAATTTTTAGTATATTGAGAATTAATTTATATAGTTTTAATAATTATTAGTATAAAAAGCTTATTAATAAAGCCAGATATTTAATAAAAATCAGTAAAGCAGCCACATGCTATGATTGAAATAATAGATTAGTATACATTATAGTTTTACAGTATAAAGTGGGTTTTTTTTTTTTTTTTTTTTGCTTTTTTGGGTCACACCCGCGATGCTCAGGGGTTACTCCTGGCTCTGCACTCAGGAATTACTCCTGGCAGTGCTCGGGGACCATATGGGATGCCGGGGATCGAACCCAGGCCGGCACAGGCCGGCTGCGTGCAAGGCAAACGCCCTACCCACTGGGCTATCGCTCCGGCCCCTACAGTATAAAGTTTAATAGTTACAAATCCAATTATTTGCAGGAGGCATTGTGACCCCCATTATAGTTTTACAGTATAAAGTTTAATAGTTACAAATCCAATTATTTGCAGGAGGCATTTTAACCCCCTACACAAAGATAAGGGAAAGCACGTACGTTCATGGTTACCAGCTACACAATACACAAAACCTTGAATATGATGTATGATTGTCTAATAAAGTCAGAGTGACCTCTGGACTTGCGAAGCCTGTGGTTCTTGGGGCGAAACATAAAACAAAGAAACCTTGTTTAAACTTAAGTAGTTGTGGTATCATATAATTCATTTTTGTTTCATTATGTCATGTATTCACTTTTTGTTTCATTGTGTATGCCCTGCCAAGCATATATTCACTTTGTTTCATCGTGTATAAACCCTATGAAGCCCTCAGTAAAATTGCAGCAGCATTCAACCTCTCTTGCGTTGGTGTCTGTCTGTCAATCTCAGACTCTCTGCTTTCCTGAATAATTTCACCCCACGTCCCTCAGCTTGGCAGTCCCGACCGAGCCAGCCTGCGGCAATTTTGACAATGTTGATTCTCCCAATCCATGAACAGGGGATGTGTTTCCATTTCTTCATGTACTCTTTTATTTCTTGAAGTAGAATTTTGTAGTTTTGTTTGTATAGGTCCTTTACATTCTTAGTTAAGCTGGTTCCTAGGTTCTTGATTTTCTGAGGCACAATTGTGAGCAAGATTGCTTTTTAATATCACTTTCTTCTCTTTTGTTATTTGCATATAGGAAAGCCATGGATTTTTGGGTATTGATTTTTGAAACCTGCCACTCTACTATACATATCTAATGGTACTAGGAGCTTTTTGGTAGAGACTTTAGGGTTTTCTAGGTATAGTATCATGCCATCTGCAAATAGTGGTAGTTTGGCATCTTCTTTTCATATCTGGATACCCTTAATGTCTTTTTCTTCCATAATTGCTATGGCCAGTACTTCCAGTACTATGTTGAATAGAAGTGGTGATAGTGGACAACCTTGTCTTGTCCCTGATCTTAGGGGAAGGCTTTTAACTTTTCCCTACTGAGAATAATGCTTCTGTGGGCTTGTGATAGATGGTTTTGACTATATTGAGGAAAGTTCTTTCAATTCCCATTTTGTGGAGAGTTTTTTTTAATGAATGGGTGCTGGATCTTGCCAAATACTTTCTCTGCATCTATTGATATGAAAAAGCCCTGTTTTCTTTTTTAAATTTTTTTTATTATACCACCATGCGATATACAATTAAAAAGATGTCCATGATTGGGTTTCAGTCATACATTTTTTCCAGCACCCGTCCCTCCACCAGTGCCCCATTCTCACTACCACTATCCCCAAGTTCCCTCCCCCCTCCTCCAGTCTGCCTCTATTGCAGGTACTATTTATTTTATTTCTCTCTCTCTCTCTCTCTCTCTCTCTCTCTCTCTCACACACACACACACACACACACACACACCTTGTGGCTTGCCTTACATTTAGGGATTATCATGTAAACTCCTTGTGTACATTCAATGTTCAGTTCTAGTGTGGCGCTAACATTTCCCATAATTAGTAGAGCACTAGTATATATTTATATACCACTAATGAATGCAGTCTATCTATATCTGTCTTTTACCTTCTGACTAATTTCACTCAGCATGATACTCTCCATGTGCATCCATTTGGATGTAAATTTCGTGACTTCATCTTTTCTGATAGCTGCATAGTATTCCATTGTGTAGAAGTACCACAGTTCCTTTAGCCAATCCTCTGTTCTTGAGCATTCAGGTTGTTTCCAGATTCTGGCTATTGTGAATAGTGCTACGATGAACATCGAAGTGAAGATAGTGTTTCTTCTGTGTGTTTTTGGGTCTCCAGGCTATATTCCAAGGAGTGCTATTGCTGAGTCAAATGGGAACTCAATATCTAGTTTTAAAGGAATTGTTTCCAAAAGGGATGGACCAGTCAGCACTCCCACCAACAGTGGATGAGAGTCTCTTTCTCCCTGCATCCGCACCAGCACCAGTTGTTCTTGCTCTTTTGGATGAGTGCCAGTCTCTGTGACATGAGATGATACCTCATTGTTGTTCTGATTTGCATCTCCCTGATGATTAGTGATGAAGAGTACTTTTTTTTTTTTTTTTCCCCCAAATTTTATTACACCACTTTTAGACATACAATTGCAAGATACTCATGTAGAGTTTTGGTTCTACAGTGTTCCAACACCCATCCCCTCCACCCGAACCCATCTCCCATCACCAATGTCCCCACCTCCCCTCCCCCCTTACCACACCTCAACTACTTGGCGGGTTCTGTATGTCTTTTCTCTCCTCTCTATCTCTCCCTCCCGCCTAACTTTCCTACACATCGTAGAATGCAGTACATTAAAGGACATAACTGTTTCCACTAGTTTGATGGACTGTGTGGCCGCTTGGGGCCTCATGGTCAGCATCCGGGCAGCAAAAATGGCGGCTAATGTGGTGAGTGAGTCTCATCCGGCTGCTTCCGGGACCCCCAGAGGTGATGGGCCAACACCCAAACCCATCTGTCCTCCTGGGGGCATCATGGTCAGCTGAGCTAGGGGAGAGCCGAGTTCCAGTTCCCCCAGCTGCGCTCTGAGGCTCTGCATGCTATGGCTGGTGACCCCAGGGAAGCTCCTGGGCAGGGCTACCTGGTTCAGACAAAATTAAGAGCGGAAGGGGCGACCAGCTCCATCTGATGAATTCCCGGTATTTCCTGCTTCTGGGAGCTGCCTACCTGGGCTCGAACTCATTTTGCTCTGTTAATCTGGTCTTGAGGTAGCATCCCTCCTGGGCGGGAAGATTGATCTGCTGCAGCGTCCGACAGTGAATATGGTGGCTAATGTGGTGGGTGAGTCTCATCCGGCTGCTTCTGGGACCCCCCAGAGGTGATGGGCCCACTCCCAAAACCCATCTGTCCTCCTGGGAGCCCCATGGTCAGCTGAGCCTGGGGAGAGCCGAGTTCCAGCTTCCCCAGCTGCGTTTGAGACTGCATGCTATGGCTGGTTGCCCCAGGGCAGCTCCTAGGTGAGGCCACCAGGCTTGACAAAATGGAGGGGGGAATGGCCGACCCCTGGCTCCATCTGACGAATTCCCAGTGATTCCCGCTTCTGGGAGCTGGCCTACCTGGGCTCGAACTGGTTTTGCTCTGTTAATCTGGTCTTGAGGTAGCATCCCAGCATCCGGACTGCAAAGGTGGCAGCTAGTGTGGTGGGTGAGTTTCATCCGGCTGCTTCCGGGACCCCCAGAGGTGATGGGCCCACTCCCAAAACCCATCTGTCCTCCTGGGAGCCCCATGGTCAACTGGGCCTGGGGAGAGCTGAGTTCCAGCTTCCCCAGCTGCGTTTGAGACTGCATGCTATGGCTGGTCACCCAAGGGCAGCTCCTGGGGGGGGCCACCAGGCTCGACAAAATGGAGAAGGGGAAGGGCCGACCCCTGGAAGAGCACTTTTTCATAAGCCTTTTGGCCATTCAAATTTCTCCAGTTGCTTCTTCATCCAGATTATCTTCTTGACCCTCTGGGACCCCAATAATCCTTATGCTATTCCTTTTAACTTCATCCCGATTATCTCTTGTTGTCTGTTCATTTATAGTGAGTTTTTTTTTCCATCTTCTGCTGTTGATTAGAGATTCTGTGTACATTATCTTGGAGATCACTAATTCTGTGTTCAGCAGTTGTTACTCTGCTGTGAAGGCCTTCTGGTGAATTTCTAATTTCACTCACCACATTTTTAATATCTGTAATATCTGCTTGCATTTTCATTTGCATTTTCCTCATTTCTTCTCTCTCATATTCTCTTCTATTTTATTTTTATTTTATTTTATTTTTTTTTTGCTTTTTTGGGTCACACCCGGCAATGCTCAGGGGCTACTCCTGGCTCTGCACTCAGGAATCACTCCTGGCGGTGCTCGGGGGATCATATGGGATGCTGGGAATCGAACCCAGGCCAGCACAAGCTGGCGGTGCAAGGCAAACGCCCTACCCGCTGGGCTATCGCTCTGGCCCCTATTCTCTTCTATTTTATTGACTTTGTATTCCATTGCTTCTTTAAGCTCCTTATGCATCCTTAACATTTCTTTCCTAAATTCAGTTATCAGAGAGGTTATATAGCTCATCATTATAGTTTGGCTCAACTGGGCTAGCAGCTTCATTCACTGAGCTTGGTGGAGTTCTGCATTGCTTTTACCATTACGACCTTTTGCCATTTGCAAACTGTGTGAACTTATGTGGCTAGATAGTAAAGTTAGGGTGCCTAGGCTGTTTTCAGAGTTTTGTGGAAGGAGAGAAATGTTGGGTCCTATGTTCACTGAAACCGTAGAACCCTTTACACAAAGTAGTTTGTTGCGGGAAGCACTAGCGGTTTTGATTTTGGGGCTGAGATCTGGGGGTCCTCCGGTGCAGGGGGATTCACAGACCTGAGAGAGGGGTGGCAGGGTGATGGGATGGCAGCGACTGTGGGAGGGGAGGCAGCAAGCCTCTCCGCGGTGGTTGGGCGCACTTCTAGCTGTCTGTTCCCTTTGTGGAGTTCCCAGGTTAAAGGCTGGGGTCTGAAAGCCCTGTTTTCTTAATAAATTATTTTTTCTGCTTGATGCATTCTTTAATTGATGTTCTGTGCTGTATTTTCTATTTCATTTTGTATTATTCAGCTCCAAAATTCATTCACTTCTTTTATTTATTTATTTATTTACTTATTTATTTTTTCTTTTTGGGTCACACCCACCAATGCTCAGGGGTTACTCTTGGCTCTGCACTCAGGAATTACTCCTGGCGGTGCTCAGAGGACCAAATGGGATATCAGGGATTGAGCCAGGGTCCATTGCATGCAAAGCAAACACCCTACTTGCTGGACTATCGCTCTGGCCCCAGGATTTTCCTTTATTTTCTTCGATGTGCTTTATGGATTCAGGTCTGATGTTGAGATCTTTAATCCATTTTTATCTGACTTTTGTGCATGGTGTTAGACAGAGGTATGAATTAATTTTTTGTACATGTAGCTGCCCCGTTTTCCCAACACCACTTGTTAAAGAGGTTTTCCTTACTCAATTTTGTACTTTTTGCTCCTTTATCAAAGATTAAATGATCATGTATTTGAGGATGTGTGTAAAGATAATCAACTCTATTCCATAGGTTCACAGGTCTGTTGAGAGAGAGAGAGAGAGAGAGAGAGAGAGAGAGAGAGAGAGAGAGAGAATCTGCCATAAAGGCAGGTTGTGGGGGGCTGGAGGAGGGAAACTGGGGACACTGGTGTTTGGGAACGTGCACTGGTGGAGGGATAGGATGTTGGAACACTGTGTGTCTGAAACCCAATCAAGAACAGCTTTATAATGGTTTGTCAAAGGGTGATTCAATTTAATTAATTAATTAAAATAATTTTAAAAAAATCTTACATGCCTGTTTCATAAAACTTACTCCCTCTTGTGGCTAAATTATGAGCCAGCTATTCTTTTATTTAGTTTTTTTTTTTTTAATTTTATTCTTTTATTTTATTTTATTTTTTGGTTTCAGGGCCATACCAGGCTGTGTTCAGAGCTTACTCCTGGTGGGGCAAGGCAAACAACATACCCACTCTGTACTGTTGCTCTGACCCATTCCTACAGTATCTTATTGTTAAATTGATGTTTTCCACGGGGTGGAGAGATAGTAAAGTGGGTGAGGCATTTGCCTTGCTCACAGTTAACCTCTTTGGATCCTCAGCACCACAACAATCCTCTTATCGTGGGGCCAGGAGTAAGTCCTAAGCATTATCGGTAATGACTTAAAAGCCAACATGGGGGGTGGGGGGGGTGTGTGTTTGTAGGGAGATTGGTTAATACCTGACAGTGCTCAGGGGTTACTCTTGGCTCTGTCAGAAGCATTTTTTTTAATTAAATATTTTCCAATAGTGGTGAAACTAGATATCTTTTCAAGTGTTTGTTTCCTAACCATGCATTTATATTATTTGGTGAAGAGTATTAGATCTAGATATTGGATCTAGATATAGATTTGGTTCTGTTGCCACACCCAGCAGTGTCAGGATTACTACTGTCTCTGTGTTCAGGGATCCTGAACAGTGCTCAGGGGACCATATGTAGTGCCAGGAATCAAACCAGAGTGGTCTACATGCAAAGCAAGTGCCTTCCATTGTCTCTTTGGCCTCTCTGCTCTTTTATTTTTCACAATGCTTTCCCCCACTGTTTTCCCTTGTTAAATTTTGAAAATTCTTTATGTATTCTGAAAATAGACCTTACATCAGATAAGTGATTTGCCAATATTTTCTTCCAGGCTGTAATGTCTTTTCCTTTTTTAAAACAGCATCATGTATAAAGAAAAATTCTTAAATTTTTGATACATCCAAATAATCAATGTCTGGCTCAAAGGATCTTATAAAAATGCAGGGAGATGGTAAAAAAAGCACATAAGGACAGTGATTCAGTGATTGGCACATAGTAAGAACTCAGTAAATATTTGTTCCTCTTGATTCTATTGAAGGAAAATTACTTGCAAATTAAATCTCATTGTCTGCTTAAATTGCTTTTTACTCTTTACCTTTCTAGGTTACTAGCTATGTGAACATATATTGGCAATCTAGGCAATTATTATTTTATTTATTTTTTTTTTTGCTTTTTGGGTCACACCCAGCGATGCTCAGGGGCTACTCCTGGCTCTGCACTAAGGAATTACTCCTGGCGGTGCTCGAGGGACCATATGGGATGCCAGGGATCGAACCCGGGCCGGCACAGGCTGGCTGGCGTGCAAGGCAAATGCCCTACCCGCTGGGCTATCACTCCGGCCCCAATCTAGGCAATTTTTTCCTGGGCCTCTTATATACATGTGAAAATCATGTTCATAGGTAAATCTCATATGGTGACAATAATAAAATTATGCTTAGAAGGGAAAAAGCATATATCAAATAATTTCTAAGCATCTTATAAAGATGTGACCTAATAAAACCTTGAAAACCAATATTAATCTAAATTATATTGAAATGTAAAAATAATTTTCATTAGCCAATGTTATGATGACTGTAAATGAATTATCTTTAGAAGAGGTAGTCCTATGTCAATTATAGTCAGGTAGAAACAATTAGCAGGGAGAGAAGACAGGCTGGGAGCAGGGGTCAGGGTATATCCTTGTATGCACAAGATTTCAGATTCAGCTGCAAATGACTACTGAGCATGACTGAGCACTGCTTGGAAAAATCCTCCAAAAAGGAATAAACATTTAGTCCCTATGCAACTTACTATCTTTTTTTTTTGGGGGGGTCACACCTGGCGATGCTCAGGGGTTACTCCTGGCTCTGCACTCAGGAATTACTCCCTGGCAGTGCTCGGGGGACCATATGGGATGACAGGGATCGAACCTGGGCCGGCACAGGCCGGCAAGGTAAAACGCCCTACCCGCTGGGCTATCGCTCCCGCCCCTCAACTTACTATCTTGTGTCACATCATACTCCTGCTGTTTTCTATCAGAACCATTTCCTGACAGTTGTGTGTGCTAAAGCTTGACTAGCTGGTAAAAAAAAGTGAAAACGGAGAAAAAGGCATAGTAGAAATCATGGTGTTATTCTTGATACCTGAATAAAAATCTACTTCCTGTCATCCAAGGGCAAGAGGGAATAACAGGGTCTTCCCCTCGCCCCCCACCCACCCACCCAAGAAGGGAATCCAAATGGTATATGCCCTGATTCTGAAGCTAAATAGTGTAGAGGTCCAGAGTAGAATTTGGCTGACCACCATCACAGGACTCACAAGTCTAGTAATTCTGTGCATAAGGAGTAAAAGTTAAGGGGGATATCCTATAAAAGTGCTCAGCAGAAGGAGCAGCAGCATCCCACAGCACCTGTAGGCAGAGTTCTGTGAGACCCAGTCTTAGAGAACAGAACTCAGCAAAATCAGATCCCAACATAACCTTCCACAAATTGGAGATGGCTGTATGGGAGAAGCCAAAGAACCTTGTGACCAGCCCAGCCAGTTGCCAGTTGGAAGAAACTCAACTGTACAGGTCCCCCCAAGGTTGCCTTACAAGTTTCTAGGAATTAGGCAATGAAAGAGAATACTAAAATGTTGTAGGACCATTCAGGAGGTCAGGATTGAAAACAGCATCTGGAGAGGAAAGGGCAGAATACAGCAGAATCTTTATTTGAGGAAAGGAAGGGCAAGGCAGGGTAAGGCACCTGGGTTATAGGGTATCCTTAATGCCTGGGAAAGGTGAAAAACTTTCTTTTTTAACTGAGGATTGTATGAGCACTTGGCATTAAGTTCATGCTAGCTAGGAAGATAAAGGGGTTGGCGAAGAACAGGGTGTTTGTAAGGATGATCTGATTTTTTAATCCTGGGTGCATAATCTGGGTCCATTCTCTGGAATTTTTCTCTTGGCCATTCTTTCTAATCTTAACAATTAGGTGGTGCTCAAGGCTTATTACCTGGCTTTGTGCTCACGGATCACTCCTAGCAGTACTCTAGGGACCATATGAGGTACCCGGGATCAAACCCAGGTCTTATCCATTACAAGGCTGATCCATTAAATCTCCCAGTCCATATTTCTCTCAATTATTTCAGCTTTAGATTAAGCCTTCATGTTTGGTAGGACAGGGTATATTCTGTACATCAAAGGAGTATGAAACTTTTAGAAAACAAAAATGTCTTTATTTTGCAAAATGTGATTCTTTAATATATGTGTATATCTATATACACATATAGATATACACTGCCCGCACGGCAGAGCCTGGCAAGCTACCCATGTCGTATTTGATATGCCAAATACCAGTAACAATTATATACCTCATTCCCATGACCTGTGGAATGGTTTGAGGCTCTTTTATGTTCCTGGAGCAAGCAGATGCCCTTGGGCTCTACTAGCATGAGATAGGACATATGGAGATGTTACTGGTGCCCGCTCGAGCAAATTGATGATGAATGGGAAGATAGTGATAGTATATCTATATTATATTATATATTATATATATATACACGTTATATTATATAGTATAACATACGTGTATATATTATATGTGTATATAATATATAATATACATTTATTATATATATACACATCCGTCACCTCTCATGGTTACATCTATGTGTGTATCATTAATCCATTAATGTAAAACTTGTAAGATCTACTCTTAGCAAATTTTTCTTTATTTTTATTGAATCACTGAGATAGACCATTACAAAGCTGTTCATGATTGGATTTCAGTCATATAGTGTTTCAACACCCATCCCTCCACCTATGCACACTTCCTATCGCCAATGTCCCCAGTTTCCCTCCTCACCACCCCTATTCCCAACCCCCTCTCCTTGTGTGGTTATACAGATACTGAAGGATTATCATGTGTATCCCTTTATTTACTTTATTATTTCCTTTTGATAAGTGGCACACCCAGTGTTCATGGGCTCACTAAGGGTTCACTCCTTCTGCTTGTAGGACTATATATAATGCTGGGACTGACCCAGGTCAACCACATGCAAGCAAGTGTTTTAACCCCAGTACTGTCTATCTCTCCAGCCTCCACTCTGCAATTTTCAACCAAATAATACAGTACTATCAGAGACATGAGTAGTGGCTAGAGTAGATTGTAAAACTGCATTTTGCAAATATGGCTACTACAATATATCCCATCACACATTCTTTTTGTTGAGAGAAATTTTATGTTTTTTTTTTTATTTCCCCCATTCTCTGTTGTTGAGATGACTGCAAATTGCATGTAATTAGCTGCAGCACACAGTCACCGAACACTCTTTTGAAAATCTGGGGATCAAAACACCATTTCAGGGGCCGGAGCGATGGCCCAGCGGGTAGGGCGTTTGCCTTGCACGCAGCCGCCCTGTGCCGGCCTGGGTTCGATCCCGGCATCCCATATGGTCCCCAAGCACCGCCAGGAAGTGATTCCTGAGTGCAGAGCCAGGAGTAGCCCCTGAGCATCGCCGGTGTGACCCAAAAAGCAAAAAAAAAAAAAAACCACCATTTCAGACTGGCATATAAGGTGGTGCCACAGATTAAATTTATCATCTAATGCCTGCAAGGCAGAGTTCTGAGATATCCTCACAGACCCCACACATGTTCCTCTAACTGTGAAGTATTTATACACCTCCATCAAGATACAAGGTCTATCAAGGTCTATATTTTCTCTCTTGGACATAGTAAAAACCTTTGTAACTATCTCCCACCTTGCCCCTTGAGGTGTGGCAGGTGTGGCTGTGGTGCCTGGCTGTGTCAGCAGGTGGCAGAGAGGAGACAGGCTTGTGTACACCCAGTGCTCTGCCCCATGGGCCTTGGATGGTTGATGGCCTGACATAGAAAAAAGACTGGCCCCCGGGATGAACCCAGAGCCACAGCAGAGCCTGGCAAGCTACCCGTGGTGTATTCAATATGCCAAAAACGGTAACAATAATGGATCTCATTCCCAACGAATGAGACATTACTGGCACCTGCTCAGATAAATTGATGAACAACAGAAAGACAAGTGGACTATCTCCACCAGCAGAATACAATGGAAATAATGCTATGGCTTCAGCAGCTAAGGCATTAAAGTGCTAATCACTCTGTCTTATCTTTTTTAAGTCTGTTTCTCTTGAAATCTGCAACCATGCTGTGAAAATTAACATAGAGAGGCTCTACATATGGATTATATAGAGATATTCCGGATGACAATCCTACATAGGTGCCAGCTAACACCCGGGTATTCTAAAATGATACTAAATAGTTTTTAGTATCTCTATGAAGTCTAAAGAGTGACTCCAGCTCGTGCCTTTGATGACTGCAATTGCTTGGAGTTCTTGAGTGGAAAGCACCTGACTGGGCTCTGAGCACCCTCAGAACTGTGTGAGATAATAAAATGCTAGTTACGGGGCCAGAGCCATAGTACAGTGGGCAGGACATTTGTCTTGCATGTGGCAGACCCAGGTTGGTTCCACAGCACCCCATATGTTTCCCAGAGCCCACCAGGAGTGACCCCTGAGTACAGAGCCAGGAGTAATATCTGAGTATGGTTGGATATGGCCCAAAGTCAAATCAAACAAACAAAAAATGCTTATTGTTCTTTCAAGCAACCAAGTCTGTAGGCAATATAGAGAAATATGTAGCTAAATGTACTATATACATAAATGATTGGCATACATAGAAGTTTTTATGATTGAAACTTTTTTTCTTTTTTTTTTTTTGCCTAGGTAGTAATTTTGCATAGTTTTGTCTGGGATTTCAGGATTTGTCAGGACATGTAGTGTATGTGTCAGACATGTACTAGAATCATGAAACATGAAATTTCAGAAATATTAGCAGTATCATGCTGCAAAAATGGAATTCTAATAAATTCTATTTCATCTGAATCCTTTCAAAAAATGAAAGGATTTTCATTTCATTTCAAAACAAAAAATGTACTGCATTTATAATTTTTAAAAAACAAGCCATGAATGTCAAGAAGTAGAATCATTAGGTCATATGGAAGTTTTTCTTAATTTTTTAAGTGTCTCCATACTATTTTCCATAGAGATTGAACCAACATTCCCACTAACTAGATGTTTTCTTTTTTTTTTTTTTCTTTTTGGGTCACACCCGGCAATGCTCAGGGGTTACTCCTGGCTCTGCACTCAGGAATCACTCCCCGGCGGTGCTCGGGGGACCATATGGGATGCCAGGGATCAAACCAGGACCGGTTTGAGCCGGCCGCGGTGCAAGGCAAAAGCCCTACCCGCTGGGCTATCGCTCCGGCCCTAACTAGATGTTTTTAAGGTTTATATATATTGTATATACATACACACACACCATGAGGACTGCCATTTTCAACATCCGGACTCCACAGCTCGTTAGAGCTCCCCCAGCTGAAAAGCAGATCACAGCCCTGCTCCTCAGAGTCCCACCCTACAGCAGTCTATTTCAAGCCCAGGTATGCCTGATCCAGAGACTCAGAGACAGGGGTAGAGCTGCTACCGGCTCCCTGTGCCCAGCTGATCATGAGGCGCCCAGGAAGGAAGGCGGGTTCCAGTCCTTGCCCACCATCCCAGAAGAGCCTCGCAAGAAGCCAGAGGAACCCCCACACCATAAGGGCCGCCATTTTCAACATCTGGACTCCACAGCTAATCAGAGTTCCACCTAGTTGATCTTTCCCTGTTTCATCAATACATGCACGAGATGAGAGGCTGCTACAAAAGTACCCCATCCACACAGCAGAGCCTGGCAAGCTACCCGTGTCGTATTTGATATGCCAAAAAACAGCAATAATTATAGACCTCATTCCCATGACCTGACCTGAAAAAATGGTTTGAGGCTCTTCATGTTCCTGGAGTGAGCAGTTGCCCTTGGGCATATGACAGGACATATGGAGATGTTACTGGGGCCCGCTCGAGCAAATCAATGAACAACAGGAAGACAAGTGATACAAGTGATTGGGAGTTCATATTTTGACTGAATTTTTTTTTCTTTTTTGGGTCACACCCAGCTGTTCTCAGGGGTTACTCCTGGCTCTGTACTCAGGAATTACTCCTTGAAGTGTTTAGGGGACCATGTGGGATGCTGGGGATCAAACCCAGGTTGATCGCATGCAAGGCAAATGTCCTACCCACTGCGCTATGGCTCTGGCCTTTGATTGCTGAATAATGTTTTATTATATGGCTATACCACAATTCATTTATTCATTTATCAATTGATAGACATTTGGATTGTTTCTTTTTTGGCTACTGAGAACAATGCTGCCAAATGTCTCTGTATTGATGTTCTTGTGAGCATGTTTTGAAGTCTCGTGGTTGTTTCCAGACACAGAATGACTATTTCATATGATAACTCTATTTTCATTGTTTTTACTGGCTTTAGCATATTGAATACTTGTCAGACAACTTGCCAGGCTCTGCCGTGAGGGCAGTTTACTCTTAGTAGCTTGCCAGGCTCTCTGAGAGGGGGTGGGTAAAATATTCTTGGTAATTTACAGATGAATCGAGAGTCAGGGACACTGTCTCGTTTGCCAAGGCATCAAAAATCAGATGGGCTGGACATGTAATGGAACTTGGAGACGACCGCTGGACTAGAGCCATTACCAACTGGATCCCAGAGGATGTCAAAATATCACATGGCTTTTGTCGAGCCTGGTGGCCCCGCCCAGGAGCTATCCTGGGGCAACCAGCCATAGCATGCAGATACTCAAACGCGGCTGGGGAACCTGGAACTCCGCTTTCCCCAGGCTAAGCTGATCATGGGGCTCCCAGGAGGACAGATGGGTCTTGGGAGTGGGCCCATCACCTCTGGGGGTCCCGGAAGCAGCCGGATGAGACTTGCCCATACTAGCCACCACCTTTGCTGTCCGGACGCTGGGATACTACCTCACGACCAGATTAACAGCAAAACCAGTTCGAGCCCAGGCCAAGGGCGCAAGGTCCATCAAAATAGTGCAAACAGTAATGTCCTTTAATGCTTTAATGCACTGCATTCTACGATGTGCAGGAAAGTTTGGCGGGAGGGAGAGATAGGAGAGAAAAAGACATACAGAACCCGCCAAGTAGTTGAGGTGTGGGAGGGTGGAGGGAGGTGGGGATATTGGTGATGGGAGATGGGTTTGGGTGAAGGGATGGGTGTTGGAACACTGTAGAACCAAAACTCTACATGAGCATCTTGCAATTCTATGTCTAAAATGGTGTAATGAAATTTGGGAAAAGAAAAAAAAAAACGCAAAAAAAAAAAAAAAACACACATGGCCACCCATCTACAAGATGGTCAGACTTCTTCGTCAATACCCTGAACGAACAGTTTGAGCCTCTTCATATTCTTGGAGCAAGCAGATGCCATCAAGCTACACTGGCACATGATAGGGATAATGGAAATGTTACTGGCACCCACTCTAGCAAATCTATAAATAAGGGATGTCAAGTGATCAAGTGAACTCTATTTTCAATATTTTAAGGACATTTGAAACTTACCCAAAGGGGTTTCACCTTTTTAACAATCCCACCAATACATATGAACATTCCAAATTCTCTACATCTTGAAACTTGAGAGAGTACATTTTTAAATTATAATTCCCTAGGAGGTGTAAAGTGGTTCTCGTTCTTTTTTATTTTCCCTTCTTATCTTTATTTCTTTGCTTTCGATCACACCTAATGGTGCTTAGGGGCTTACTCCTGGCTCTGTGCTCAGAGATCAATTCTGGTAGGGCTTAGGGAATCATGTGGTGCTGGGGATCAAACCTGGATTAGCCATGTACAAGGGCAAGTGTCTGCTTCTCTGCCTGATGTGAATGTACTCAAGGGCATATAGTTTCTGACTTTAGGGTAGTTTCTCATTCTGGAGAAGTCCGTGTTTTTTTGCTAATAGGTATCTCTTCTCTCCTCTTACTCTCAAATCGATTTACGTATTTCATTATTCATCTCCTCCTGAATTTTTTTTTTTTTTTTTTAGATCACACCCGGCAATGCTCAGGAGCTACTCCTGGCTCTGACATATGGGATACCGGAGATAGAACCCAGATCAGCTGCATGCAAAGCAAACACCCTACCTGCTGTACTATTGCTCCAGCCTCCTCCTGAAATTCTTTTCTGTGAGGAAAGGACCTAAAGGCCTGGGCAGGATTTGGGGATAACTTTTCTTTCCTGGAAAGAGTAATTCCAGCCTGAGTTCTGCTGCTCCCTGAAGAACTGGGTGGCAGGAATCATTTCCCAAGCCAGAAGTAGAACAAGTGGGACTCAAGCATGGACTCAAGCATGGACTCTCACAACTGCCTTGTGAGACATAAGGTCTGTACCATGCAGATGCTTATGGAAGACTTTCATGAGACCTTGATTTCCCCAGGCACTTGCCCAGGTGACCAAGGTGGGTAGAAAGCGAAGCTGCCAGCTGTCTTCTCCCCACTCTACATAAGCCACCTGGGAACCCTTTCTTCTGGTGTATCACCTCCACCGCCACATATGAAAACTTTTATGCCACTTAGCTTTCATGTTATACTGTATTGTTTATCCTTACCAGGGGCCGGAGCGATAGCCCAGCAGGTAGGGCATTTGCCTTGCACGTGGCCGGCCTATGCCGGCCCGGGTTCGATCCCTGGCATCCCATATGGTCCCCCGAGCACCACCAGGAGTAATTCCTGAGTGCAGAGCCAGGAGTAACCCCTGAGCATGGCTGGGTGTGACCCAAAAAGCAAAAAATAAATATGCTACCAAAGGAAAGCAACACTTCAATATTCTAAGTTACTTTATGTCAAATCGATCTTTGTATATTCCTGCATGGGTAAGTGGAAGGAAAGACAGCAGCAGCACCACCTACCTGATCACCTGAGTAGCCTGAGCAACCTCCCCAGCATTGAGCCATAGCTCGGAGAGCCTCAGGTTGCTCTAAGGAAAAAGAAAAAAGTCCCATGATTGAGTTTGATATTCCTGGTAGTACCTAGGTAAGCTTAACTGAAGATTTCTGGAGCTAACAACTGATCTTGGTTCCATACTTAAGGAGCCTGGACAAACGTGTATTCCAAGTCAAGGAGACAACAGGACGTTGTATTGTTGGTACACGAATCCGCAGCAACTCTTATGCACAATGTAATGAGCCTTACACCAGCGACGCGTGACATTTTTCTTCATTTTATAAATATTTATTGGGCATTAACAATATGCCAGACCCAATTAGTCTGTGGGCGAAGAAAATACCAACCCTGCACCTATACCGTTTGCATTCATAGCAGACATTTTAACGTGATAGACGCCTAGTAATCCAAGGAGAAAAATCTCTCCCCGTTACTGAGATTTGGAAAGTGTCTCTAGCAGAGAACAACCCGTACCACCCAGCGAGCCGCACGACCAAACGCTGCGCGAAGACGGCGGCAATGGCGGAGCCGGCACGTCGCAGCTCCCTGAGCGGCGCGTCCCAGTGACGTATTCGGGCTCGGCCCCGCCCCCTCCACAACGTTCCCGCCCCCGGAGAGGAACACGCAGACTCCTCGACTGCGCTGCAGTTCTACTAGGGTCGCCGCGACCCCCAGACGTCCCCGCCCCTCCAGCTGAGCTGGGGGTCTGTTAGCCCGCTGTGCCGCGCCGCCGGCCGCCGGCTGTGAAGACCCCTACTCCACACCTCGGCGTTTGGGAAACTAGAGGTTCCAGAGCGCCGGGACCGTGCAAGCCCCTCGCCCGCCCCGGCGAGCTCCGGGAGCAAACCTAGAGCTAACGGAGGATGGCAACCTCCGGGGTGGAGAAGAGCAGCAAGAAGAAGACCGAGAAGAAACTTGCTGCCCGAGAAGAAGCGAAATTGCTGGCGGGTTTCATGGGCGTCATGAATAACATGCGAAAACAGGTAGCGCCTCTGAGGAGAACTGCTGGGACGGTGGGTGGGGGCGGTCCAGGTCTCGGGCCCCTGGAAACGCGCGCCCTGTGGATCGCGACCCGCTTGTGCTTGCGCACTGCCCGCCTTGCCCTGCATTTTCTCACGCTAGCGAAGTTGCTGTGGTGGGTCGCGTACGGCAGAAGTGCCCCCACCTGCGATGCTGTGGAGCCCGAGCCACTTCTGGGGGGCTCCTCGGCCTGGCGTTCGGCGTCGGGTGTCGGTTGTATAACACCTCTGCCCTAGTTATCTCTTTGTGAGGCGAGGGTTCTTCCCTCGGCGGGTCCTTTTTAAGGTGTCGTATGATCCCGTGGGAAGAAGCCCGTTGGCATAGCCCAACCCCAAGCTCCTCAGGAGCTGGCTAGAGGCCAGCGAGTCCTAAAATCAGGATCCTCGCCGCCGTCGTCAGTCTTATCCGGGCGGAGCTAGTGAAGACCAAATCTCCTGTACGTGTTAATTTAGATCAAACATAGTCATCAGTGAGGACCGCGCAGCCTTTTTAAGGGCTCCGCGAGCCCCTGCTATTAAGAAGAGCTCTTTGTTCTCTTTGATGTGTGGTGCATGAATACAAGGCTCCAGTTCTTGGGCGAAAGGTGTGTTGAGAAAAGAACGCGTTTTCCACGCCGGAGAACGGAGACGAGAGGGGCGTGTTGTTGTTGAATTCCAAATCAGCTGAATCCAATAAGCACAGCAAAGTCGCAGGGTTACTTTTTAATTGTTGGTGTAGAAAAAAAGCTTTGATTCGTTTCAGTTTTCTGGCTGCGGTCCCTTTTTCTAAGAGGAGAAAAAGCGGGACGTGAGAGTAACTGCAAAACCCAGTTTGCTGATCTAGTGGTACGGATGGGAATATGGTCACTAGTAAAGGAATTTCAGGTTTTTATGGAGATGTTCAATTCCGGTTTCAAAGGCAAACTCTGGCTGCTGGGATCTTTGTTCATCCTCTGCTGGCGTGGTGCATGAATGCAGTAAATCCAAGTGTAGAATGTCTTTAAGTCTTTTCTAGCCTTTGTGTCCAGGTAGCTGTGCATGTCTGCTTTTAGTACTTAGGTGGAACTCATGTTCATGTACACGTTTTCCCGTATGCATTACGTTCTTTTCGTGTAAATCTTTTTATCGTCACATCACCACTGACTTCAGGTTATCTGGTGCTTTTAACTAGTATCTGCTTGTAAATGGCAGTTAAGAACCATTCACTTGTGCTCAGATTTCTTTTCAGCAACACTCCCTGTAAAGCATTCCTTGATTCCTTACAGGCAGTGCAGCTGCAACGAAGGAGGGGCAAGTCTGAGACTAGATGTTTACCTCTTTGGATTTAAAATTTGATTCTCAGGGCCTGAGAGAGAGCTCAAAGGACGTGTGAGAGGTCCTGTGTGAACCCAGGGACCATGTCTTGGAGGGGCCTGAGGGGTAGTAGGTAGGATGTTTGCCTTGCATGCAGCTGACTCTGTTCCATCCCCAGCATCCCATATAGTCCTGCTGAGCACCACCAGGAGTAATTCCTGAGTGCAGAGCCTGGAGTAACCCCCTGAGCACCGCTGTGTGTGTCACCCAAAGAGCCATAAAACAAAAAGAGAATACCCTGGCTCATAAGGCCAGACCTAGGCTGGTGGACCTCAGAAACCCTCCCCCAAATTTTTGAATATATTTTTAAGACTTTAGATTATGTGAAAGCTCTTATTTACTGTTAAAATAGAAACACAGTTACTGGAAAGTGGAAATTCTATTACCGAGTAATAGAATGGGAAATGGTTGCTTGGTGAGCAGCCAGAGATTTCTTCCAGGGCGGCAACTGACCTTTATCTACTGAATTCTCCTTTTGTCAGTGACTTTGCATGTTTTCCAGATCGTCCTCCAATACCACTTTTACCAGTGTCACTGACTCCTGAATCTTTTGCAAGATAGATGTGAAGATGCAAATCACTGTTGATTTAATTGACATCTTTATACAGGACTCTCCAGGAATGACGGACAAGGGCCATTGATGGGAATTTTCAGACGTATAAGCTGATCTTGAACCAGAGGAGGGATGTTGAAGGACTCATTTTATAAATGTGTTTGCTCATTAGTACTTTTACAGCTATTTTTGTTTCCTTTTATGACTTCTTTCCTTTGGGATTCATTCAAGATCATGAGTGCTTGGATGTTCAGGCCCCCACTTATATAAGCCCAGATTCTTTTCTTTAAGAATTTGAGAATCTTGTGAAATTGGAATACCTGAATTCCATTCACGACACTACCACCACTTGATGTTGTGATCTAAGATATTCATTGTTCATCTCTGTAGCATTACCTATACACAGCCCCACCTGTCCATGGGGATGTGAGGGGTTCAGAGTCAGAGTACACCTCTGATGGTGTGATTTTCCTTCCTGGTCTTTCTACCAATCTTTCTGCAAAGTGTTGTACACATTTTGTCACACTTCTCATAAAGCCATCGTCCAGACTTTCCTATTAATTCTCTTCTGTCTTCTTTTCTCTCTCACCAGCTTAGCCTAGATACCATCTCTCTCTTACTTTTCCAGGATCCCAAGGTTTCTTTTTTTATACCCATCTGGCCAAAGACATTACTACTTTTTTTGTGCCAAGATTTCAAGCGCTAACTAGAGAATATTCTATTAATGGGCAACTTCTGCCAGGTAAGTCCTAAATTCTGCAGAGGTACTAGTAAGCAATCCTTTCCAGTCACTGAATTATTTTCCTCCAACCTGCATTTCTTTGTATCCTTCCTTTCAGCAGTTTATGCCTCCTTTGACATCACAGAGAAATAGGTCTTTAGTCTGAAACTTGCTGTCCCTGAGTTCTCGTCACCAAATCTACAAACACTTGTTGACACTTTCCTTTTAATTCTGCTGCTTTTCTAAGGCCTGCGCTTTTCCCTGGGCTTTGTCTCCATCAGGAAGGTCTTACTGTTTGGTTATTCCATCTTTCATAAGTGGCTTTAACATGATCTCTACTGGACTAATGAGCTTTTAGGTATGTTTGAACATCTGAGACTTTTATTTTTTATTTAAATTTTTTATTAAAGAACCGTGATTTACAAAGTTATTGATAGTTGAATGTTAAACATGTCATTTTTTTGTCGCTTTACAGCAGCCCTTCAATTTATTTTATATTCCTTGTTATAAATAATTTGCTTAAAATGATCAAGAAATATTTCCTTAGAGGAAAGTTAGTGAAGAATGTTGTATCTCACCATGGGGCCATTAAGCCTGTGTATAAGAGAGATTACTAAAATGTTGTTACATGTTGGGATGAGGGTATATAATATATCAGGACCAATCCCACCACCAGTGTCAACTTTCCTCACCACCCCAACCTTCCTTCCATGTCCCACTTGTCAGCCTTGACAGGAATATTAGAAAGTTCCAGTGGTTGCAACTTAGAGCTCATATTGTCAGTGTTGCTGAGTCTGTGCTTTGGATATATGGCAATACCACTCTCCTCTGCCATCAGTATAATAAGACCTGATGCCTGTTCACCCATTACTTCCCGTTCTCTTCTCCCCCACTTGGTTTTTTTCCTTCCCTGTCCTTCTCTCTAAACATGGGGCAAGAATGATCAAGGCATCCCCCCACCTTACTACAGTGCATTTCCTCATCCAGTATTGTATACCACAGGTAAGTGAGATCACCCTTTGTCTTCCGGCTTACTTCATTCAACATATTTTTAATGACCTTCTTCATGAAAACATTTAAATACACCAACATATCAATCCCTCCGTTCTTAGTCTCAACATTACTCCCTACTGACTCTTTTGGTTCAGTATTTACCCCATTTCGGTTTGGCTTTTTGAACTCCATTCAGATGAGTACTTACAGGAACTCACTGGGTGCTGCACCTTTTTTTTTTTAAATTTCATTATACCACCATGCGATATATAATTACAAAGCTGTTCCATGATTGATCCCTCTCCCTCCCTCTTTCCTTTGTCCTTTCTCTTACATGTTGTGACTTTCAATGCATACATTTATGGAATATTATGTATATCCCTTTACCAACATTCAGTGCTCAGTTCTAGTCTGGCATTACCATTTCCAACAATTTTTAGAACACAGGTCCCTTCTCTATCTTACCTAACATCTAACCCACTATATATATATATATATATATATATTTTTTTTTTTTTTTTTGCTTTTTGGGTCACACCCGGCGATGCTCAGGGGTTACTCCTGGCTCTGCACTCAGGAATTACTCCTGGCAGTGCTCGGGGGACCATATGGGATGCCGGGGATCGAACCTGGGGCGACACAGGCCAGCCGCGTGCAAGGCAAACGCCCTACCCGCTGGGCTATCGCTTCTGGCCCCTAACCCACAATATTTGTGGTAGATTTCAACCCTTGAAAAGTCATCCTGGTCCCTGCTTTGCCTGGTCTTGGATATTAGTTTCTCTCTTTTATATCATGCTGGGCCTTTTTGATAGATTCTGTGAGCAAAATCCAACAGGGCCTGTCCTCATGTAGTTTATAATCTAATAGGAAAGTGAGGCATTAGTCAAGCAGTGGCACAAACAAACATTTAATTGTCACAATGGTAGGTATTTTTTTTCCTTTTTGGGTCACACCTGGCAATGTTCAGGGGTTTCTCCTGGCTCTGCACTCAGGAATCACTCCTGGCGGTGCTTGGGGAACCATATGGGATGCCGGGATCGAACCTGGGCCGCCATGGGCCGGCGCGTGCAAGGCAAACGCCCCTACCCGCTGGGCTATCACTCCGGCCCCAATGGTAGGTATTAATAAGTAGAAAAGCATGACGCAGTAAGGGCATATGGTAGGAAGATTAGACTTTCAGGAAGGAGGTGGTAATTCCTGAGTGCTGAAATATGTAGTCACTGAAAGAAAGACCCTTATAGGTGAAAGGAACAGCATGTGCAGAGCCCCTGAATTCAAGACCTACTTACCATAGCAGTAGCATGGCAGGTACATGAGATGATTAACAGAGTCACTTGAGCACAGAACATAGGTGGAAGATGGAGTGGGATGAAACTAGAGACATGGGAAAGAGGACCTGCCATTGTATGGCTGTGTACATCAGATAAGAGAATTCTGTCTTCATCTAAACCCTCTTCCCCCACATTTTTAAGCATATAGGTGTGGGAGTGAGGAGTCTGAATTATGTATTTTACTTTTGAGAAAGATGTGGGGCTTCTTTTG
The DNA here is from genome assembly GCA_021461705.1 of Cryptotis parvus. Classification (NCBI taxonomy): domain Eukaryota; kingdom Metazoa; phylum Chordata; class Mammalia; order Eulipotyphla; family Soricidae; genus Cryptotis; species Cryptotis parvus. The sequence goes on along the minus strand of JAJIBD010001302.1, from coordinate 57,815 downwards.
CTAATGGATTAGACAGCTGAGTGGTTGCTGGCTGACCAGGAAATTGTTGCAGTAACTCAGCGAGATGGTTCCTTGCACTAAAGTGGTGGCAACAACAGCAATATCAGTGAAGAAAAGATGACGTAAAGTAGAAATTTAGAAGTCAAAATGAACAGGACTTAGCAGTGATAACTGCCTTATGTGGTTGTGATGATTAAATTAGGTATCAAATTAAGATAATGTCACAAAACCTGCAAGTGAATAAGTTTCCAGTAAACACCAGTTGTTTTTATTACTGTGGTGGAGATGGCGGATGAGGTGGTTGATTGAGATGCTGAGGGATTCAGTACACAGAATCATTTATGATTTTTAGGGTTGGGGTGCAGGTGTAGGTGGAATATGATTCCATTCACTAGAAAGGGGTGCTAGAGAAGGATCAAAAAGTTTGAGGAAATGGGGTCAGAGTAATAATACAGTGAGTGGTTTGGGAGTTTGCCTTACATGTGGCTGACCCAGGTTCTATCCCCAGCATCCTATATGGCTCCCCAATCACCACCAGGAGTAATTCCTGAGTGCAGAGGCAGGAGTAACCTCTCAACACCACCAGGTGTGACCCCAAAAAAACAAAAAAAATTTTTTTTTTTGTGAGGGAAAGGATTATAGTTTGTGTCTAATGTATGTTTAGTATTTGTTGCCCATGAGGCAGTGAGGTGTTTGGTGAATCAACAAGTCTGAGAGTTGAGGACTGGAAATTACATTTGTGGATTATCTGTACATTTAAGGACTTCATTGAGGGTGTGTAAATCTGCGATTCAATATTGAGAGAAGATCAAGAGTCTAAGATAACGAGTGGAAAATGAGTTCTGAGGAAGATTTCAAAGGGGTTGGAGGGAATTACCAGCAGAGTAGAAGGAAAATGAGAAGAAATAGTTTCAGGAGCATGTCTAATATTAAAGCTAAAAAAATAAGAATAACTTTAAAGAAATTGACCAAACACTTCTGAAATTCATATGGAATAATAAGCCCCCACGGATAGCTAAAGCGATCCTTGGGAAGAAGAAGATGGGAGGCATCACCTTTCCCAACCTCAAACTGTACTACAAAGCAGCAGTAATTAAAACAGCGTGGTACTGGAATAAAAACAGACCGGTGGACCTATGGAATAGAGTTGAGTATCCTGACACCCACCCTCAAAGACATGATCAGTTAATCTTTGATAAAGGTGCAAAGAGTCCAAACTGGAGTAAGGAAAGCCTCTTCAACAAGTGGTGCTGGGAAAACTGGACAGCTACATGTAAAAAAAATGAATTTGGACCTGTGTCTAACACCTTGCACAAAAATCAGTTCAAAATGGATTAAAGATCTCAATGTCAGACCTGAATCCATAAAGTATGTTGAAGAAAATATAGGAAAAACCCTCCACGACATCGATGCTAAAGACATCTTCAAAGGTGAAGCACCATTAGCAAAGCAACTAGAAGAAAATATAAATATATGGGACTACATGAAACTGAAGAGCTTCTGCACCTCGAAAGAAACAGTGACCAAGATAGAAAGACAGTCGACGGAATGGGAAAGAATATTCACCCAATACCCATCTGATAAGGGGTTAATATCCAGGATATATCAGGCACTGGTACAGCTATATAAAAAAAACAGCCAACCCCATTAGAAAATGGGGAGAGGAGATGAACAGAAACTTTGACAAGGAAGAAATCCGAATGGCCAAAAGGCATATGAAAAAAATGCTCATCATCACTAATCATCAGAGAGATGCAAAATCAAAACAACAATGAGATATCACCTCACACCACAGAGAATGGCCCATATCCAAAAGGGTAAAAGCAACAAGTGCTGGCGTGGATGTGGGGAAAAGGGGACTCTCATACACTGTTGGTGGGAATGTCGACTTGTACAACCTTTTTGGAAAACAATATGGACATTCCTCCAAAGACTAGAAATTGAGCTCCCCTTTGACCCAGCCATACCGCTCCTGGGAATATACCCTGGAAAGCCAAAACGCACAGCGGAAACACAATCCGCACTTTTATTTTCATAGCAGCACTGTTCACAATAGCCAAAACCTGGAAACAACCAGTATGCCCGAGAACTGATGACTGGATAAAGAAACTGTGGTACATCTACACAATGGAATACTATGCAGCTGTCAGAAAAAATGAAGTTATGAAATTTTGCTATAAATGGATGGATATGGAAAGAATCATGTTGAGTGAAATTAGTCAGAAGGAAAGGGAGAGACATAGAATGACTGCATTTATTTGCATGGCATAAATATACTAGGTGATCTTACCAAAAGTGGAAATTACCACAAGCGGGTGGGAGTCAGAGGTTGGTTTAGATAGAGAAAGGAACATGAGTGAATAAATGTCTAAAGTTCTGATGCTAACATAGAACTGAGCATTAAGGACAGACAAAAAATGCAAATGATGGCTTCTAAGTGTACCGTAGTGCAACCCACAATGTGTGGGAGAAGGAGGAGAGAGAGAGGGAGAGGAGAGGAGATAAAGAACCTGCCATTTAGGCGGGATGTGGGGGCGGGGGGGAATTGGGGACATTGGTGGTGGGAAATGGGCACTGGTGGAGGGCGGGTTCTGGAACACTGTGTGACCGAAACCCCCAAGTGTGAACAACGTTGTAATTGTATATCTCACGGTGGTATAATAAAAATGTTTAAAAAAAAAAAAAAAAAAAAAAAAATAAGAATAAGATTAGAACTAAAAAATGTTGGCAGAAGGTAGATCTAAGGATATGCGAAGGAAGGTCTGATGGATACTGCCTGTTAACAGATACACGGGTATTCTGACAGACTGTCTCCCCAATAGAGTTAGTATGTAGAATTCCCTAGTGAGACTTAATCAAGCTGCAGTTACACAGACAAGGCTATCCTAGGTCATTTCTCTGTACATTTCCTTGTTGGCTATAACTAGCCCAAGATGGAGTCTAATGGACGATGCTTAAAGTTAGGCAGAAAACAGGTTTTTCTTGTTCTTCTGTCTGACATGTCCTTGCCATCCTGGGCTAGTCCGGAAGGCTGCATTAGCAACTGTAATGCGTTCTTTTGTTCATCTCATCTTACCTAGATAGCACCCCTGCCACACCTGCAACGGTGTTGCCCGCCTAGCAACCTGCGTAGCACCTCGTTAACAGGGCCAGAGCAAGTCTCAGGCCCTCATATTGGGAAGATACTCGACCCAAGGGTCTATGCCCCCTGGCAGCCCCCAACAATAACAAGTAACTCATTGGCATCTGGCCTCCAAAGTCTTCGCTACTAGTTAACATTTAAAAACATGATCTCACATCTCTCCAATTAATCCTTTATAATAGGCTAAATTGCTTTACTTTCAAGTTAACATTTAGAAGAACAATGGGTGCAGGTGCATGGGTTTTATGTTTAGTCCAAGAATAATAAGTTTTCCTTTACAATGTGATTTTGTGGCAAGCAATTTATTGTGAGGGCAATGATTAAAGAAAGATGTTTAGGTTACAGTTCACAGAGTACAACAACATGTACGGTACGAGTGGGAATAGTCACAATGCCTGGAACAAGTTATGTCCCAGTGCTTGGAAGAAATAGATAGCTATTGGAAAAATATTTTGGGCAACATCAAAAGTTAAAGATTTCAGAGAAATATGTACGCAGGAAACTGTAGTGAAAGTAATAATAACAGGTACACACAGGTGAGCGATCATGAGTTAAAAACAAAAGGATTTCTCTGATGTTGAAACAAACTTCCTAGGCAAAAGACTGATGTCATCCCTTACTTGTAATGTATAAAAAGCAAGCTTTTGCCCTCAATAAATCGCAGCAGCATTCAACCTCTCTTGTATTGGAGTCTGTCTGTCATTCACCGACCCTGCTTTCCTGTAACTTCAAGCCCCTTTCTCCCTCGGTCTGAGGCTCCCGGAGAGCCCGTCTGCGGCACACCCCTGGAGGTTTTTGGTTCCTGATTGTCTCCCTTCCTGTTATTCCTAAATCCTATTCAATGAATGTGAACCTAGATAGCACCCCCCTGCAGGTTTTTGGTTCCTGATTGTCTCCTTCCTATTATTCCTAAATCCTATTCAATGAATGTGAACTGTCTTTGTAATGTAAGCCATGCAAACTTTATGCTGTATTGCCCTTTGGGATGATGGGAGAAGAGAGTTGGGGTCCTTGTGGAGGTGGTCAGTCAGCTCAAGTGAGTGAGCTCAGGTCAGTCAGCTAAAGTCAGCTGCGGTTAGTCAGCTGACAAGATGAGAGCTGATGCCCCTCCGGCTGGTGATCATTAAAAATATTAATGGATATACGTCGTGTTTCTGGAGTCTCATCTCTACGCTTTCAACCCGACAGGACATTCCTGCATCAAAAAAACACTCGTAGCATGTAGTTATAGATGACTTTCTAGCTATACTGAGAATTTGTCTCATTTTGGGCCACACCTGGCAGTGCTTATGGCTCACTCCTGGCTCTGTGCTCAGGGATCATTCTGGGTGGTGCTTGGGGTACCCTATACCAAGAATTGAGCCAGGGTGGATGTGTGCAAGGCAAGAATCTTATCCTCTGTACTATCTCTCTCTGGCCCCAGTAGTAAGTATTTTGATAGGCAGACAGACACGAGAACCATAAAAGCCTAAATGAACCGGTAGAAAATTCTGTTTCGTGTTTGTTTCCTGAAGGATATGAAAGTTGTGATGGTTATTTGGCCTTATCTGTTTCACTGGGAAAGGAATATTTAAATACCAGTAGGGAGTATTCATTTGAGATGGATAGATCTAGTGTATGTAAGGCAGAATGTGGACTGGGAGGTTATTCCAGAGATGAGATCCAGTGTAAAGGTGATTAATCTCACTGGAGATGACTTTCCTAAGAGGGGTGGAAGGAAAGGGTTGACAGAAAGTGGGGAGAAAGGGAGATATGATAAGGCGTCTTCTGAGTCAGGACAGGTTGTGAGGTTCAGTCTGGAGGCTTGTTTTCTGGGAAGAGTTGATGAGTTCACCTGCTAGAAATGTCAGCTGCGGGTGTCCCAGAGCCGCTTTATTCCTTGCTGTAAAAGCGTCCGTGCATTTACAGCTTACTTTCCTCTCTGTGGTTTTTCTGGGAGGAGGGGCCCACCAGCCATACTGCAGTGGGGGTATCTCCTCCTTGGTCACCACAAGAGGGAACAGGGCAGAGCTAGGGTATACCTAGGCACTTGCACTTGGCCTCAGAGCCATCTCCCAGCCCTTGCGTTCCTGGCAACCCCATGCTGAAGTAATTGAGTTCTGACTAGTGACGAAGTATTCTCTCCTGTTGGTGAGACATTGGTGCAGGGCAGGGTTCACGGCTTTCACTTCTGATTGTCTCCAGTATGCTCCTGTCCTGCCCTGTGAGTGAGCCTGTCACTTGCAGGAAACTGTCTTTTTCCTTTTTGTCTCTTTATGTCCATGTAGGGAATAACCTTGGGTTCCATTAAGGCCTTGGATCCTCACAGGGGACCAGGAAACCAATAGACAGGGCCAGAGTTCACTCTTTTTTTTTTTTTTTTTTACTTGTGAGTTCTAGCAAACTTTTATTTATTTTTTTTTTAATTTTATTATACCACCATGAGACATGCAATTACAAAGGTGTTCACAATTGGTTCTTGGTAATTCAGTATTCCAGCACCCATCCCTCCACCAGTGCCCCATTTCCACCACCAATGTACCCCACCCCCCCTCCCAACCACCCCCAGGCTGCCTCAACAGCAGGTAGCCCTGTTTCCTCTCTTTCTCTCTGCTGTCTCTGTCTGTCTGCATCTCTCTCCCTCTTATTTTACACATTGTAGCTAGCCCTGCAGATATTTAGAGTTTATCACTTAAATCTCTTTGTGTATATTCAATGGTGAGTTTTAATCTGCCATTCCACACATTTAGTAAAACACTGTATCTATTTATATCCTATTAATGAATGCAGTCATTCTATATCTGTCCTTTTCCTTCTGACTAATTTCACTCAGCATGATAGTCCCCATGTCCATCCATTTGCAGGTAAATTTCATAATTTCATCTTTTCTGACAGCTGCATAGTATTCCATAGTGTAGATGAACCACAGTTTCTTTAGCCAGTCCTCTGTTCTCAGGCATTTAGGTTGTTTCCAGATTCTAGCTATAGTGAATAGCGCAGAGATGAATAAAAGAAGTACAGATAGTGTTTCTGCTATGTGTTTTTCGGTCTCTCAGGTAATTCGTGTCTTCAGTCTCATTTATTTCAAGGAATCTTTGGATTTCCTCTTTGATTTCTTTTATGACTTGCTGGTTGTTCAGCAGTGAGCTGTTTAGTTTCCAGGTACTTGGTATTGGTCTCCGTTTTTGTGTACAATTAACTTCTATTTTCAGTGCATCATGGTCTGAAAAAATAGTTGGCACAATTTCTATCTTCTTGATTTTATGGAGGTATGATTTATGGCTCAGCATGTGATCTATTTTGGAGTATGTTCCATGTGCACTGGAGAAGAAAGTGTATTCAGCTTTTTGGGGATGAAATGTCCTGTATATGTCTACCAGCCCTCTTTCTTCCATCTCCTCTTTTTAGGGCCAGTATTTCCTTGGTAAGTTTCAATCTTGTTGATCTATCCAGGGTTGATAGAGCAGTGTTGGAAGTCTCCAACTACAATTGTGTTGCTGTCAATGTCTTCTTTGAAGTCTATTAGTAGTTGTTTTAGGTATTTTGCTGGCCCCTCATTGGGTGCATATATGTTTAATAGCGTGATTTCTTCCTGATATATGCATCCCTTGACTATTAACAAGTGACCTTCACTGTCCCTTCTGACCTTCTTCAGCCTGAAGTCTATGTTGTCAGATACCAGTATGGCTACCCCCAGCCTTTTGGATGGGTTGTTTGAGTGAAGGATTGTTTTCCAGCCTTTTATTTTGAGCCTGTCTTTGCTCCGATTGTTCAGGTGTGTTTCTTGCAGGCAGCAGAATGTCGGATTCAATTTTTTGATCCATTGTGCCACTCTGTGTCTCTTAACTGGTGCATTTAGACCGTTGACATTGAGAGATATTATTGTCATGGGATTTTGTGCCATCTTTCTGTGTAGGTTGGTTGTTCTTTTGGGTTATGTCTCGTCTTATAGTAGATCATTCAGTCCTTCTTTTTAAGGTTGGTTTTGATTTTACAAAGTTCCTAAGCTGTTGTTTATCCAAGAAGTTGTATATCTGTCCTTCAAATCTGAGTGAGAGTTTAGCCGGATAAAGAATTCTTGCTGAGGCATTCATTTCATTAAGTTTTTTTACTATATCCCACCACTGCCTTCGGGCTTGGAGGGTGTCTTCTGAGAAGTCTGCTGAAAGTCGAATGGATGCTCCTTTGTACACAATTTCCTTCTTTGATCTTGCTGCCTGAAGAATTATGTCTCTGTCTATGGTATCCATTACTTTGACTAGGATGTGTCTTGGGGTCTTTCTATTGGGGTCTCTTCTTGCTGGTACGCGTCGGGCTTCTTGGATCTGGATGCCTTCGTCCTTTACAGAGTTCACTCTTGCCTTGCATGCGACTGACCCAGTTTTAATCCCCGTCACCCCACATGATACTGTGAGCTTGCAAGGAGTGATCCTGAGCACAGCTGGGTATGCCCCTGCCAACAAAAAAGTAAACAAACAAGAAAAACAAAACAGTCTGCTCCTCAAAGCCTTGCATTCTCTCTCATGATTTGCCTTTTCCAGGAATGTAGCAAACAATTTCCTTTCGGTTCGTGTCCATCATGAAATGGGTGGTCCATCATGAAATAGCATCCCATTTCCCTCCATGGTCTTTTTTGTTTCATTGTTCCTGCCCAGTAGTCCAGGCTGAGTGATTAACCCACTCAGCTTGTTTCTTTTCCTTCCTTCTTACCTGTACAGAGCCAATATCATGGAGTACAGAATACCTCCGTTCTTTTCTTTTTGAATTTGGATCCAGATGTTTGTTTTTTTGGGGGTCACACTCAGTGATGCGCAAGACTTACTCTTGGCTCCGCACTCAGGAATCACTCCTGGTGATGCTTGAGCGGGGGACGGACACCTATATACATGACCTGGGGTCAAACCTGGGTCATCTGTGGACAAAGTAAGTGCTTCACTTGCCTTATTATTTATCAAGTCCCAGGCAGTGAGTTGTGAATTTTCTCAAATACCCTTTGCCACCTGTTGACATTTTCTACATGTTTTTTAAAAATGTGTTGATGTGATGAATGATCTGAGTAGAATTGTTCTTCAGCTGCCCTTGCCATTCCTAATGTACTTGGATAGTTCAGCACCAGATTTAATTTCTCTGTGTGTGTGTGTGTGTGTGTGTGTGTGTGTATACACACACACATATACACATATATGTAACAGGTTCTTCATGGGAAAAACTTTGCAAAGAATTGCAAAGAATTTGCAAAGAATTGCAAAGAATATCATCAAAATTTGCAAAGAATATCATCAAAATTTGCAAAGAATTGCAAAGAATATCATCAAAATAGGCAACTAGCAGTTAAAAAATTACGCAGGAGGGAAGCATATCAAATAGCATTGAAAAAAAAGATGACCTGGGGCTGGCGAATAGTTCTCAGGGTATTCTACCTTGAATGTAAAGAGTATGAGTTCATGTGGAGTCCTGGCTCTACATGGTCCCTGGCTCTGCTGGGTAAGGCCTTAGTTGCCCGAGTAACACCACATCACCAGAGGCCGGCACTGCCAGGAGACCGTGCCTGCTCCCCAAAGATTATATACATAAGATGGAATACAAGTCATCATAGTTGGGGCCGGAGCGATAGCCCAGCGGGTAGGGTGTTTGCCTTGCACGCGGCCGGCTTGTGCTGGCCTGGGTTTGATTCCCGGCATCCCATATGGTCCCCTGAGCACTGCCAGGAGTGATTCCTGAGTGCAGAGCCAGGAGTAGCCCCTGAGCATTGCCGGGTGTGACCCAAAAAAAGCAAAAAAAAAAAAAAAAAAACAAGTCATCATAGTGAATGTGATTAAACCTGACTGAAAATAATCTCTGAAATTTCAACTTAGTTTGTACAATTTTATGCTTTTTGTAAAAGCATAAAAGACTAATGATGTAAAACTAAAACTATTAACTACAAAAATAACAAAATATGGAGGGTGTAAAGAAATTGCGAGAGTTGTTTCTTAAATTTTATCCAGTGTATATATGTGGTCCAAACTATGTCATGTTCACTTAGGATTTATGAGCACTTGTGTTCTCCAGTTTACCCAGGTCTTTTGACTTTTTCCTGGGTGTAGAAGATTCCTGTCCATGGGCTGGAGCAAAAGTTCCGCAGGTAGAGCACTTGTCTTACACGTGGGAGACCCGGGTTCGATCCCCAGTGTCCCACAAGATCCGCCTGAGTACCGACAGGTGTGCCTCCCCGCCACTCCCCACCCCAACCCCTGGGAAAAAAAGATTCTACTCCTTTCATTTACCACCACCTTGTATTAATAACATACAGGTGAAGATTATTCTTCGACTCCATTGCTATACAAAGATCTCTGATTTCTCTTTCTTCAGTGCCTATAAATTGCCTTCACTAAAACTCCTTTTGCTGAACGTACCTTGAATGGTTTTGATGCCCCAGCACAATCACATTTTCCGGGACTTTCAGTCAGCTGCCATCCTCCGTGCCCTGTGAGGACTCTGACCTGATTTGCTTATTATGTTGTCAGTTTTCTTTTTCTTTCCCTTTCCCTTCTTTCTCCTCTTCCTCCCCGCCCCGTCCCTCTCATCCTTTGTGGTAGTACCAGACATTAAACCCAGGTCTTATGCAGCAAGGCATAAGCTTTACCACTGAGCCACATACCTCGCTGCTCTCTCCTTCCCCCCCCCTTTTTCCTTTTTTCTTTTTCCTAAGCAGTTTACTCAGCTCATTTTAGAGGTAATCAAGTAGTTAGCTTGGTTTTGATACCTGGTGTTTTTTGGTGTTGTGTGTGGCAAAATCATTTAAATGATACTTATACTCTGGAACCCCTCCCCAAGTACAAGGCGAACCCACTCCTCCCCAAATTTTAATATACTGGTAGGATAACAGTTGTTTTATTTTATTTATTTATTATATTTTTATTATATAACCATGAATTATACAATTACAAAGATGTTCATGATTGGATTTCAGTCTTACAGTGTTCCAGCCCCTGTCCCTCACCAGTGCCCTGTTCCCATCACCAGTGTCCCAAGATTCCCTCCCACCTCCCGCAGCCTGCCTCTATAGCAGGCACTGTTCTCTTGTCACTTCTCTCTCTCTCTCTCGTTCTCTCTCTCTCATATACATTGTGGCTTGCCCTACAGACAGTTTACCGTGTAAATCCCTTTTGTACGTTCAATGCTCAGGCTTTACCATTTCCCACAATTAGTAGAACACTGGTGTATATTTATATCCCATTAATGAATGCAGTCATTCTATATCTGTCCTTTTCCTTCTGACTAATTTCACTCAGCATGATAATCTCCATATCCATCCATTTGCAGGTAAATTTCATGACTTTGTTTCTGACAGCTGCATAGTATTTCAATGTAGATGTACCATAGTTTCTTTAGCCAGTCATTTGTTCTCAGTCATTCAGATTGTTTCCAGATTCTGGCTTTTGTGAATAGTGCTGCAGTGAATATAGAAGTGCAGATAGCATTTCTGCTGTGTGTTTTTGGGATTCCAGTATATTCCCAGGAGTGATATTGCTGGGTCAAATGGGAGCTCAATATCTAGGTTTTTTTTTTTTTTTTTTTTTGAGAGAGAAGAGATTAAAAAAAAACCTGCCATAGAGGTAGGCTAGGGGAGGGGAGAAATTGAGGACATTGGTGATGGGAAATGGTCACTGAGGGGGGATGGGTGCTTGAACACTGTATGACCGAAACCCAAACAAGAACATCTTTGTAATTGTATACCTCACAGTGGTATAATAAAATATATATAAAGAGTTGAAATGAAAAAAATCAATATCAAGTTTTTTGAGGAATGTCCATATTGTTTTCCAAAAGGGCTGGACCAGTCTGCACTACCATCAACAGTGGATGAGAGTCCCTTTCTCCCCCGCATCCACGCCAGCACCAGTTGTTCTTGCTCCTTTGGATGTGTGCCAGTCTCTGTGGTGTGAGATGATACCTCATTGTTGTTTTGATTTGCATCTCTCTGATAACTGTAGTTTTAAAAATGAGTAATCTGCACAGAATTTCTAAGCAGTATTCTTAGGCCTTATTTTTTTTTTAATTCCATATACGCTATAAAAAGTAAAACTTGGTTAATCTTTTTGTTTATTTGGACCCATGTCCTTTCTCTTAAGCATTAACATCTTATTTGGAGTTTTTTTCTTGAGTAACAAGGTGTAGGAAATAGCAATGATTTGTTTTCAGAAACTTTTAAATTTTAGTAAAATACTTAAAGTTGCAAACTGTTGTGTCCTCTGAGCTATTAAGTCTTGATTTAGACTGATGATCCTTTTTATTTTGAATATATTATTTGTCTCATATTGCCAGTCACTAAGAGAGAGGGTCACATATTGTAACCACTGGATTTTCTCTGAGACTAACCTGCACATATCTTTTAACTTTAGTAAGTGTTTAAATCTAGCTCTATCTTCATTCCCCAACCTAGAGTGACACCATTTCTACTTTAATCAGCAATCACTTGATGGTGGTATCATGTTCCTATCATAAATACATTCAGGAGAAATGTTGTTTAAAGAGAGATTGCCACATGGACATTCATGTCATCCACTATGACTATTCTGAGCTGTTTCTGTATGAGATCTGATCTATGAAGGTTAAGTGCATTGTATCAAGAATAGATAACTTTTTCAAACAGATTACCATGTTTGAAAAGCTATCAAGGATATTGCTACTATGTCATTTAATGCTCATAAATATGTAAGAGTTGTGTTTAAAAAATAATAATAATGTGGCCTCCCTAAAGACCTAGTAGACTGTTGATTTTTCTTGATTATATGGTTTGTTTTGTTTTGTTTTGGGGCCATACCTGGCTCTATGCTCAGGGATCATCCATGGCAGTACTCAGGGGACCAATCACTGGGATCTAATAAAAGTCAACTGTGTACAAGGCAGAAGTCCCAGCCGCTGTGTTATCTCCCTAACCCCACTTCCTCTCCTCTCTTCCCAACTGTTGAGAAGTTCTGTGCCAGATTGTGTGACAGCAACTCTGTACATCTTTCCTAACAAGGCAATATCTATCATAAATAAACTCTTATTGTATATTAAAAATGTAATAAACAGATTCTATACTGTATTAGGGCAATTTCAGTAGGAAATTACAGAAAGCATTTGGCAAGCACCCATTTGTCCACTCAGGCTTGGTGAAACTTCTCTAATGTTGTTTGTTTCCCCCTTGCTTAGAAAACACTGTGTGACGTGATCCTTATGGTCCAGGAGAGAAAGATACCTGCTCATCGTGTTGTCCTTGCAGCAGCCAGTCACTTCTTTAACTTAATGTTCACAAGTAAGTATCTTAAGTAAACCACAGCATTTTTTGGCTGGAGAGACAGTACCACAGGTCGAGCATTTACCTTGCATGATTGTGAACCAACTCAGCCCTTGGCACTCCATATGTCCCCGAGGCCCCACCAGGAGTCATCCTTGAGCTCAGAGCCAGGAGTAGCAGAGCTGAACTGGGTGTGGCCCAGAAACTTAAAAAAAATTTTTTTCATTGGAGAATGAGTTTTGGTCTGAATGAAAATAAGCCATTTTCTGGGCCGGAGCAATAGCCCAGCGGGTAGGGGCGTTTGCCTTGCATGCGGCCGGCCTGTGTCGGCCCGGGTTCGAATCCCGGCATCCCATATGGTCCCCTGAGCACTGCCAGGAGTGATTCCTGAGTGCAGAGCCAGGAGTAACCCCTGAGCGTCGCCGGGTATGACCCAAAAAAGCAAAAAAAAAAAAAAAGAAAGAAAAGAAGCCATTTTCATTGAAAGGAGAAATGGTGATGACTGATCCAAAAACAAATGATCTTTTATTAGCCCTGAAGACCCACATAAAACCTCTAAAGACCTAAATACAACCTTTGAGTATTTTGGTGGTTGTTGTTTTTGTTAATATCATTGTTTTTCTTAATGGTAGAAAAGTTGAAGGAAACACATGAACTCTTAAGACTTTATGTAGCATAAAATAGAATAAGAATGAAGGACAAATTATTCTAGAAAAAACCTAGATATGTTGGAGAACTGGGTCCAAGGCCTCATTTCTTTACTTGGCATTGTTTTATGGCTTGATCAAGCTTTACAATGAACCTGTCTTTTCTCTTTGGTGCTATGGATACACCCTGGGTTTTGGGTGAACAGCGATACCTTTGCAAGCTCTCATTTGGGCTTTCCAACTTTTTAAAGTGCACTCATAGGAATTCAGTCACTTCTTACACTTTTTAAAGACACATCTCAACTGTGGAAAGCTTGCATTTATTATAGGATTGTTGTGGTTTCTGAGGTATTTTCTTTCAGGAGATCTGTTATTATTCTCCATATTTAACATATTTCTGAAATGTTCTGTGTTTTTTTTTTTTTGGGGGTTAAATTCATGGCACTACTCATGCCATTTGTTTCTTTTCATTTTAGCCAACATGCTTGAATCAAAGTCCTTTGAAGTAGAACTTAAAGATGCTGAACCTGACATTATTGAACAACTTGTGGAATTTGCCTATACAGCTAGGTAATTCATCTGGGGCTGGAGAGAGAGCTCAATGGACTGGAGGGCATGCCTTGCATGCAGTAGGCCCCTGAGCACTGAGTGAGAATAGCCCCTGAGCACTGCTGGATGTGGCCCAAACCAAAATAGAAGACAATTTTTGTTGTGCGAAGAGTAAGATTGGATTCTACCAAAGCATTGCCTTGCACATTCTTCAGAGTAAAAAGCTACTGGATGGAGGAATTTGATGATTCCATATTATATTAATTCAAAGATTGAAATGTTTGATTTTTTAAATTTTAATTTCAGGGACTGGAAGGATATATTCTATTGTAGCATCACTTAATAGGAAATTATGGAAAATTAATATTCTTTGCAAAATTTATTTTCCTCTCTGCAGAATTTCTGTGAATAGCAACAACGTTCAGTCTCTGTTAGATGCTGCTAACCAGTATCAGATTGAACCTGTGAAGAAAATGTGTGTTGATTTTTTAAAAGAGCAAGTTGATGCCTCTAATTGTCTTGGTAAGAAATCAGTTCTCTATTGTTTTAAATCTTTATTGTGTTTAATAAGGACTGGAGAGATAGTACAGTGGGTAGGGCATTCGCCTTGCATGCAGCTGATCGGGTTCGCTACCTGACATCCCATATGGTCCCTTGAGCACCTCCAGAAGTGATTCCTGATTGAAGAGCTGCCCGAGCATTGCCAGGTATGGCAGAAAAAAAACACACACACAGAAACCTAAAAATGAATAAATCTTTAATGTGTTTAATAAAGAATACAGGTGTGGCTCAAAGTATACTCATTGAAGATACAGTAGAAAAGTTTACAGTAGTACATTTCAAGAGGTGCTTAAAGAGATAGATGTTGGGGACATTGGTGGTGGGAAATGGGCACTGGTGGGTGCTGAAACAATGTATGACTGAAACCCAAACATGAACATCTTTGTAATTGTATATCTCACAGTGGTAAATAAAATATTAAAAAATAAAAAATAAATAGATACATATAATCCTGGGCAGTGAGTTCACATAATACTATGCCAACAATTTGCAAAATATAAAATGGCTTTAATAATGAGGTTTGCAGCCAAGGGCTATTACATCAGCAGCACTTGCCTCTGGGTTCTGTTGCTCGTACCACACACACAAAAGGGTAAAATGAGGAGAAAATGATTGCTTCTAATGTGATTTCATGTGATTACCATTGTTGACGCCATTAAGATTGCTCCATTGGTCACACATGAGGACTTGGAGGTTATGTAATTTGCCTGAGTTTATGAAAAACTAGGATGTTGAAGTGGGATTGAAATTTAAGAATTTTATCAGCTGCCCTATGCCTTCTACCACATTATCATGTACACTAGCTGTTTTATATTATAAAGTTAACTTTGTGATGTAACTCCAGACACTAAGGGGCTGCCTTCACACTCTATCACTATACATAAAGTGTTTTATGTTTGATGTCAGGATAAGGAGTTGATCAGAATTTTCCAGAGTTGTGGTACCCTTTCCACCCCTAGATGATCCTTGGTAAAATAGGAATGAGCATTTGAATCTTTTTCTTTTTCTTTCTTTTTTTTTTTTTTTTTTTTAATTTTTTGGTCATACTTGGCAATACTTAGGTGTTCTCCTGGCTCTGCACTCAGGAATTACTCCTTGTGCTGCTCGGGGATCATATGGGATGCTGAGAGTCAAACCCCGGTCCGACCACTTGTAAGGCAAATGCCCTACCCGCTGGACTATCTCTCCAGCCCCACATTTGAATCTTCTTAATTACATTTTTACTCTTTTGCTTAATTGCAAGGGGAAGATGCACAAGGAATGAGAACTCAGGAAAGGGACATGGAATTAAAGAGAACAGAAAAATTCCTGGCAGTCTACCTAGTTAGATTCTGATATTAGTTTGTTTTGGTTTGTTTCAGCTGTACTCAGGGCTTACTGCTGGCTCTCTACTCAGGGAAAATGTCTGACAGGACTCGGGGAACCATATTGGGTGCTGGGAATTGAACCTGGGTAGGCTGTGTGCAAGGCAAGTAGTGCCCTATCAAGTGCCCACTGTACTATCACTCTACCCCAAGTTCCAATGTTTTTTTTTTCTTTTTGGGTCACACCCAGCGATGCTCAGGGGTTTCTCCTGGCTCTGCACTCAGGAATTACTCCTGGCGGGGCTCGGGGGACCATATGGGATGCTGGGGATCGAACCCGGGCCGGCACAGGCCGGCCGCTGCAAGGCAAACGCCCTACCGCTGGGCTATCGCTCCAGCCCATCAAGTTCCAATGTTTTGACTCACAGTAGAACCTGAGGGTTGGGGTGCTGATGACAAGAAGTAATTGGATGGTTGGATGGATGGATGGACAGGACGGACGGACAGACAGACGGACCATTGTACAGACAGACCGTCAGATGGATGGACCAACGGCCCGTTGGCCAAACAGCTGGCCGGATGGATGGCCCAGAGATGCCTGAGAAGTCTTATAAGACCTCCTGGTGTTTTTCAGAATGTTCCTGCTTTTCTCCAGTTTCCCTTCCTACTATGGAGGGGAACATGGTTAATGTACCTGCACACACCACCACCCCCACTGTGCCCCCATATGAGAGCAAAGAAAAAGCCTTGGTGTACCAATGGGAAGGAAGCAAAAGAGAAAATTACATATAAGATGCCAACATCTAGTTCCATCTGCATCTCAGAGCCTCTCCCATTAGCTCTGTAGATCATAGTTTAGGTCTCTTTCATCAATTGGATTTCTATCCTGAAGATTTTTGTGTATTTCCTCTCTATATAAGCAAATATCCTTACAAATTTTATTCTTTTTTTTCTTAAAAAAATATTTTATTATACCACTGTCACTGTCTTCCCGTTCATCATCGATTTGCTCGAGTGGGCACCAGCAACATCTTCATATTATACCACAGTTTATATAAAAAATTACAAAATGTTCATGGTTGAGTTTTGGTTCTCGAATGTTTCAACACCCATTCCTCCACCCATGCCCATTTCCCATCAACAATGCCACCACCTCCCCTCAACCCCTACAGCCTGCCTCCATGGCAGGTTGCCTATTTCCTTTCTCTCTCTCTGTCTCTCTCTCTCTCTCTCTCTCTCTCTCTCTGTCTCTCTCTCTCTCTCCATTCCATTTCTTATACAATGTGGATTGTAATATACTGTAGAAAAAGACTGGTCCCATTAGTTTGATGTACCGCAAGGCCACTTGCCATCAGGCAACTTCGGAGAACCGGATGTCAGATCTCCCCAGTGGATCTGAGTCTCTGGATGATTGCTGATCGCCCTGAGGTAGTTGGTGGGCGGGGCCACCAGGTATCCTAGATGGGCGAGATATGGGATGGGGACCCAGGCTTCACCTCAAAGAACCCGGGTGATGGGGCCAGAGCGATAGCCCAGCGGGTAGGGCGTTTGCCTTGCACGCGGCCGGCTCATGCCGGCCAGGGTTCGATCCCCGGCATCCCATATGGTCCCCTGAGCACCGCCAGGGAGTAATTCCTGAGTACAGAGCCAGGAGTAACCCCTGAGCATTGCCGGGTGTGACCCAAAAAAGCAAAAAAAAAAAAAAAACAAAGAACCCGGGTGACTTTCACTCTGAGAGCCGCCTACCTAGGGTGAACTTGACTACTCTGCTTAGCTGGTCTTGTGATTAGCACCTATTGGGTGGGTGTGATGAGCTATAGTGTTCAGACGACAAAAAGGTGCTATGATGGTGAGTGAGTATCATCCGGCTGGTTCAGAGGCCCTACAGAGGTGATGGGCCAACTCCCAAAACCCATCTTATCTCCTGGGAGCCTCATGGTCAGATGAGCTAGGGGAGAGCCGGATGGTAGCTCTCCCCCGTGCGTCTGAGTCTCTGCATGATGGCTGATCTTCCGAAGGCAGTTCGTTGGCAGGGTCACCAGATCTCCGGGACAGGCCAGAGGGGAATGAGGACCCCAGCTCCAACTCCAAGAACGTCTGGTGACTTCCACCTCCACTAGCTGCCAACCTTGGCTTGAACTTGGCTTCACTCATAGCTGGTCTTCAGATCAGGGCCTCTGGTAGGTTCTGATAAACTGTGGGGTCCAGACCGCTAAATTGGTGACTATTATGCTGAGCAGGTCTCATCCGGCTGCTTCCGAGACCCTAGAGAGGTGATGGGCCAATACCCAAAACCCATCTTGCCTCCTGGGAGCCTCATGGTCAGCTGAGTTACAGGAGAGCCGGATGGTAGTTGTCCCCGTGCGTCTGAGTCTCTGCGTGATGTCTGATCGCCCTAAGGCAGTTAGTTCATTGGCAGGGGCACCAGATTTCCGGGAAAGGCCAGAGAGGGGAATGGGGACCCCAGCTCCAACTCTAAGAACGTCTGGTGACTTCCACCTCCGATAGCCGCCAACCTTGGCTTGAACTCGGCTTCACTGATAAGCTGGTCTTCAGATCAGGGCCTCTTGCGTGGGTTCTGATGAGCTGTAGTGTCCAGACGACAAAAAGGTGCTATAATGGTGAGTCTCTCATCCGGCTGGTTCAGAGGCCCTACAGAGGTGATGGGCCAACTCCCAAAACCCATCTTGCCTCCTGGGAGCCTCATGGTCAGCTGAGCTAGGGAGAGCCAGATGGCAGCTCTCTCCCGTGCGTCTGAGTCTCTGCATGATGGCTGATTGCCCTAAGGCAATTCGTTGGGAGGGTCACCAGATCTCCAAGAATGTCTGGTGACTTATTCTTTAAAAAAGGAATTACTTCAAGAAAGTTTGGGGGTGGGCCAGAGCGATAGTCCAGTGGGTAGGGCGTTTGCCTTGCTTGCAGCTAACCCAGGTTCAATCCCTGGCATCCCATACGGTCCTCCGAGCACTGCCAAAAGTAGTTCCTGAGTGCAGCGCCAGAAGTAACCCCTGAGCATCGCCGGGTGTGATGCAAAAAAAAAAAAAAGTTTGGGGGCAAGAATGGTGTTAGCAGGTCTCTCCAACTCCTCGCATTCTAGCTTTCTTTAGCTGGGTGCTTCAGTTAGAAAGAAAAATGGCCAAGGATGAGAGTGGATCAATAATACAAGGCACTGGGCTGGAGCTATAATACAATAAGGAGGCGTTTGCCTTACATGCAGTGACCCAGTTTTGATACCTGGCATCCCACGTGGTCCTCTGAACACAGGAGTAATTCCTGAGTGCAGAGCCAGGAGTAACCCCTGAGCATCGCCAGGTGTGACCCCCCCCACCACCACCACCAAAAAAAGAAAGCAAAATAATAATACTACAAGGCAGAATGTGAAATCTGAAGTGTGTCTGCACTAAGCAAATTTCAAGTATGTAGCTCAGGTAAATACTTAACTCAAATTTCAAGAATGTAGCTCAATAAATACTTAGATAAATGCTTCTGAGCACTTATCTCGCATCGGTGAGACCTGGATTTAATTCCCAGCATAACCAATAAATGTATTTTAGGCTTTGGGCTTCTAAAGAGACCACTCTGGAGCTCTGTCTGTGGATACCCACACTTGTGACAAGCTGAGAGAAAGCAGCCTAGCAGGGAGCTTGCTTCTTCCACTAGCTTGGAGCAAAGAGAGCAACGCTCAGTGTAGCCACACCTACCCAGAGGAACTGCTTCCTCCTGCTTTTCTCTTTAGCCCTGAGCCTGGCTCTCGCAGGGAGCTGAATGTAGAACCCCAACTGACAAGTGAAAGCTGCTACCCAAACTTGGCTTTCACAAGTGGCAGCTGATAAAACTGGGGAAAGATCATATACTAAGTGAGGTAATTTGAAGGCCAGTAACCTAGCTAACAAGCACTAGCCAAAAGAAATGGCTCCTGTAAGTAAATGTACTGCCAAGAAGGGGCGGGAACTTAAAATAGAAAGGAAGCAAACCCGGGTGCAGCCAGGGGCAGACTTTGTGCTTCATATTTAAGGTGCCTAAGTCCAGTCCTCACACCCCAAAAACTGTTCGCATACACACACGTTTATATGCATGCATATATGTAAGAGAGAGAAAAGATGGATATAAGGGAGGGAAATCATGATTTTCCATGAAAGCCAATTAAATGGAAGAATGAATGAGTACTCCTAAGAATCAAACTAAAAGAGATTAAACAAAATGAGAAGTAAAAGCCATTATTGGTGAAAAGATAAAAAGACATAGAACAAAGATACAAAGACATTAGTATACTTACATTTAGTGTGACAGATATTTCAGAAGGAATAGGTGGAAGAAAACAATAAAGAAACAATGCAATTCTATTTTAGCTCAAGCAGCTTTAACTTTTTGCTGTTATGATAAGTATCATACCTTATTAAGTGCGCTGATACCAATTCCTTCTTTAGATAGAGCCCAGTGATGTGTCTGACCTTTCCAAATCAAGAGATCGCCTGCCTTTGGATTAATGACATGCTGGAGCTGGAGTGTTTTGTGGTGGCATAGCATTGAGAATGTACTAATGTCATTAGTGGTAAATTTGATGTTACATGTATTTGTCACCTGTAAAAAGACAATATAAATAGAGTTGGTAAGCTTTTAGAAAAAAGAGACTTAATAAATTACCAAAAATGATCATAATATCTTTTTGGTTTTGGTTTGGGGGCTGCTCCCAGTGGTACTTGGGGACTAAACCCAGGCAGCGCTCATGTATGCAAAGTATGTGCTCTGGCCCTTTGAGCCATCTCCTCAGCCCCATTACACAAAACTTTGTTTTGGGCTCGAGCAGTAATATAGCAGGCAGGGTCCTTGCCTTGTACACATTGACTTGGGTTTGATCCCTGGCATCCCATATGACCCCCAACCTCCATTAAGAGAGATCCCTGAGTGCTATTGAGTAAGGTCCCTCAAACAAAAACAACCTCCAAAATAGCCACAAAGGTTAGGGCCATAATGGTAGTACAGTGGGTAGGAGCTTGCCGTGCATGTGGCTGACTTGAATTTGATCTCTTGCACCACATATTGTCCCCATGCTCCATTTGGGGGACAACAGCCCCCCCCAGCCCCTATAAAAAGAAGTATTAAGAATAAATACACAGGCTAAATAGAAACATGTGACCATATGCATAAAGAGAGAACATCCCAGTTTATGTTGCTAATTAGTGAGATTATCATGATGCCAGCATGAGGCCAGGAGCATGTGCCATTTGCATACACACAAAACTGTAATTTGACTTAGAAATGGTCATTTTTGTTTTGTTTTTGGCCCATACCAGGGCTGCTTAGGGCTTATCTGGCTCTGCACTCAAGAGTCATGCACTCAAGAGTCACTCCTAGCAGTACTCAGGGCGCAAATGCTGTATGTAGGAATGAAATCAAAGTTGGCCGTGTACATGTCAAGTGCCCTGCCTATTGCACTATTGCTCTGTCTGAAACAGTAACTTTTTAATAATAAAAAAGAAAAAAGCGTTTTCATAGAGGCAGACTGGTGGGTGTGACTGAAGAAAGGAGGGGACATTGGTGGAGGGAAGTGAACACTGGTGAAGTGGATGAATGTGTACGTGAAATCTAATCATGAACTTGGTAATTCACAGTGACTAAAATAAAGTAAAATTTTTTGGGGTAAAAATGTAGGAAGAGGGAATTAGGCTAAGACAAGTAAGTGGAGAGAGAAAGGCAAACTACTGGGTGATTCCATTCATATTTGGGATATAAAGAAATAAAGCAAGGGAACAGATGAAACTAACTCTGTAATTCCAGCCTCGGAACTTAAGTTTACATAAGAGAAAGTGCTCAGTGAGGCCTGTGGTTGGAGCTTTATAGAATGTGGTAGAAGAATTCCAGGATATTTGTGATGATGGTTATATGAGAAATGAAGATTAAAAAGCATTCTTGGAATATGCTGTGTTGTAAACCAACATCAAAATAAATATTTTTAAATCACCAAATTAAATCTATCATTTGATCACTTGACATCCTGTTTTTTATTTGTCGACTTGCTCAAGCGGGTGCCAGTAACATTTCCATTTGTCCCTGTCACGTGCCAGTGTAGCCCATTGACATCTGCTTGCTGCAGGAATACAAAGACCCTCACACTACTCATTCAGGGTCTTGACAAAGAAGTCTGACCATCTAGTAGGTGGGCGGCCATGTGATCTTTTGACATCCCATCGGATCCAATTGGTATGACTCTAGTCCAGCGGTCGCCTCCAAGTCTCATTACATGTCCAGCCCATCAGATGGGCAGACAAAAATCTATCATTTAACATTTATTTTTGTTTTATTTTATTTATTTATTTTTGCTTTTTGGGTCGCACCCAGCAATGCTCAGGGGTTACTCCTAGCTCTTTGCTCAGGAATTACTCCTGGAGATGCTCAGGGAATCATATGGGATGCCAGGGATCGAACCTGGGTCGGCCTCATGCAAGGCAAACACCCTACCCGCTGTGCTATCACTCTGGCCCTAACATATATTTTTAAAACTATATTATTCTGATATGGGATATTTATAGTAGGAAAGGCATCATTTGTGGGGGCCCGGATATATACAAATTTTATATAGTTTTGCTGCAAAACTAAAATTGCTCTAAAAATAAGTTTTATCAGTATAATTATAATAATTGCTAATTATAATACTTTATTACCAAATAGAATTTGCTTCAGAAATGCCAGACTAGCTCAGTTGTTGGAAATCTGAAGTAGTTGACTATACTAGCAAGCTTCACTTGTATCACTTGTCTTCCCATTGTTCATTGATTTGCTCTAGTGGGCACCAGTAACATCTCCATACATCCTGTCACATGCTAGTGTAGTCCAAGGGCATCTGCTCACTCAAGGAACATGAAGAGCCTCAAACCATTCCTTCAGGTTTCATTGGAATGAGGTCTATAATTATTACTGGTTTTTGGCATGTCAAATATGACATGGGTAGCTTGCCAGGCTCTGCCATGTGGATGGTATACTCTCAGTAGTAGGCACTCAGCTTGTGCATTTACTGATGAACCACGTGGCTGCGAATCAGCAATGCAAAACGGGGAGACATCAGCTTTTCTCTTGGGTGGAGCTCTGACTAGCTGTGGAGTCTGGATATTGAGAATGGCTGCCCTCTTGGTGTGGGGGTTCCTCTGACTTCTGGCGAGGCTCTATTGGGATGACCGGCCAGGGCTAGAACCTGCCTTCCCTCCCGGATGCCTCCTTAT
Organism: Cryptotis parvus; assembly: GCA_021461705.1. NCBI lineage: Eukaryota > Metazoa > Chordata > Mammalia > Eulipotyphla > Soricidae > Cryptotis > Cryptotis parvus. Next base: position 35,151 of record JAJIBD010001302.1, on the reverse strand, counting down.
CAGCTGAGCACAGGAAGAGCCAGTAGCAGCTCTGCCCCATGTATCTGTGTCTCTGGATCAAGCATACCTGGGCTTGAAATAGGCTTCACTGTAGGGTGGGACTCTGACAAGCAGGGCTTGAGATTGGCTTTTCTCTTAGGTGTAGCTCTGACGACCTGTGGAGTCCAGATTTTGAGAATGGCTGTCCTCATGGTATGGAGGTTCCTCTGGCTTTTTTGCAAGGCTCTATTGGGATGACAGGCCAGGGCTAGAACCCGCCTTCCCTACCGGATGCCTCCTGATTAGCCGAGCACAGGGAGAGCCAATAGCAGCTCTGCCCCGTGTATCTGTGACACACACATGTACCCCATGTATCTGTGCTGTGACACACTAGCAAGCTACAGGAGTAAATTGACATTTATAATTATAACAACAGACACTGGAAGCAACCTTGGTATTTTCAGAGCCATTGTTGATGTTTATGAAGTCTTAAGCTAGAAAAAAGAATAACTAATTATCTGTAAGTGTCTGAAACCTATAACATATAAAAAATTTGTGGAATGAAAAACTTCCAGACTTAGATTATATAATTTTGCTTCAGTGAATATTTGGTTAGTTTTTTGTTTTTGAAAAAAAACTCAGAAGTTCACCCAGCAGAAGAGCTGATCACAGCCTGGCTCGTGTGTCTGCTTTGCAGCTGTGCAGTTCGGTCAATAAATACTCAGAGTTTTGAAATAACTACAAGAGAATCCCACCGCACAGCAGAGCCTGGCAAGCTACCCATGTCATATTTGACATGCCAAATACCAGTAACAATTATAGATTTCATTCTCATGACTTCATGGAATGGTTTGAGGTTCTTTATGTTCCTGGAGCAGGCAGATGCCCTTGGGCTATTTCACATGTGACAGGACATATTGAGATGTTACTAGTGCCCACTCGAGCAAATCGATGCTCTATGGGAAGACAGTGATACAGTAATAATTTCTTTTCTTTTTTTTAGGTATAAGTGTGCTCGCTGAGTGTCTGGATTGTCCTGAATTGAAGGCAACTGCAGATGACTTTATTCATCAACATTTTACTGAAGTTTACAAAACAGATGAATTTCTCCAACTTGATGTGAAGCGGGTTACACATCTTCTCAACCAGGACACGCTGACTGTGAGAGCAGAGGATCAGGTACTCAGTTGCCATCTTGTGTTTTCTTAGTGATAAATGTCTTTACTGGTTTCTTCAACTCCTTTTTGGATACCTGACAAGGAAAAAGATTTTCAGAGAGAATGAGTTCTTTCTCATTCTTATATTAACAGGGTATTTCTTAAAAAAAAAATTGAGTCTTGGATTATTTGAAATCCAAGACTGGCTATGGGGCCGGAAAAATAGCCCAGTGGATAGGGCGTTTGCACACGGCTGACCCGGGTTCGATTCCCTGGCATCCCACATGGTCCCCCAAGCGCTGCCAGGAGTAAAAAGTGGCTGACAGGCAACCAAGGCCTTTGCTAAGGTTTTGGGTTTTTGTTTTGGGGCCATACTCAGTGGTGCTCAGGGCTTACCTCCTGCCTCTATGCTCAGGCATCACTCTTGGCATTGATGACTCCAGGGACCACACACTGTGCTGGGAATCAAACTGTATTAGGTTGCATGAGAGACAAGCACCTGACCCCTTTTGTACTACATCTCCTGTCCCTTTTCTATATTGTTAATGGGTTTTAGATCATTTGTTCCAGCAGCAATAGGAAACTTTAGGTACTGAAAGATCATAAATTTGAGTTACTTCATTTTTTGAAAGATTAAAAATTTGCATCAAGTACTAGTCTTCATGCCTAAGGATATCCATATGCAGTTGACAGTTTCAGTATGACTAGACAAAATGGAAAAAACTCATTTTTTGTAATAAAAATTTACTCTGACCAGAGAGATAGTATAAGAGTTAATTGTGTACCTTGCATGAGCCCAGTCCTGATTCAAGCCCTAGCACCACATGGTCCCTTGAGCATCACCTGGTATGGCACTGAAGGGTCAAGAGCACTGCTGGATATCACCGTGCTGGCCACAGAGCACCATGGGCCCAAGTATCACTGTATCAAAGGCCCTTAGCATTGGACCATCTGAACTGGGTTGACCAAGAATCTATGAGATGCCAAAACAAGAACAAAACCTGACTCCATCTGCAGCATGAAAAGGGAAGAACAGTAACTTTAGACTGCCTGCAGTTTAGCATTGTCCAGGAATGTGGCCCAGGTGTGGCCCATATCCTACCACCACCACCAGAAGACAAATTTAAGTCCAGCATTGCTCCACACCCTCCTCCTCAAAAAAAGTACAAAATTTAATTTCCTTTCTATCATATTATTAAATGGTAGTAATTAATTCTAAAGACCCTAGTGATTCTTTAAGAATCACTAGAGAATATATAAATTGTTCTGAAATACCTGCAAATATTTGGGAATGAACACAAATACCTGAATAATATATTGGGAACAGTTGGTTGTGAAAGTAAACATTGGTGATTAGAATAAGAATTTTGCCTTGCTGGGTTGGTTTTTTTTCTTTCTTTTTTAGGTTTACGATGCTGCTGTCAGGTGGTTGAAATATGATGAGCCAAACCGCCAGCCATTTATGGTCGATATCCTTGCTAAAGTCAGATTTCCTCTCATATCAAAGAATTTCTTAAGTAAAAACAGTACAGGCTGAACCACTCATTCAAGACAATCCTGAATGCCTTAAGATGGTGATAAGTAAGTTTTCTTAATATCTATTAATTACTTGATCATTTACCCAGTTTCTCAGACTTCAAACTCTTCTGAATGTGTCAGGCTTAGTAGCTGAGAAAAACCATTCAAGATTTTGCTTTCCAAAAAAATCCAGTCAACTCAGATTTTTAGTTCTGTTCTTAGAGAGGATTTAACATCAGCCCTTATTCTATAGGGATGTGTGTAATAGAAGGTATAGATTGCTTAATAGTTTTTACCTTTATTGTATATAATAGTACTTTTGTATTTTGTTTCTAATGTTTCCATTATCATTTTTATTATTATTTTTATTTTGGGGTCATGTCGGGAGGCGCTGGGGTCCCCAACAGTATCAGGACAGAAGTTCTCTTCTACCTCTGAGGCTGCCAGGGAACAGATGAAAACTCACAGTTCCAAAAGGCTTTTAGGGACCAGAGCGATAGTCCAGCGGGTAGGGCATTTGCCTTGCATGTGGCTGGCTCCAGCCGGCCTGGGTTCGATCCCCCGGCATCCCATATGGTCCCCCGAGCACCGCCAGGAGTAATTCCTGAGTGCAGAGTCAGGAAAAGCCCCTGAGCATTGCCGGGTGTGACCCAAAAAAGCAAAAAAAGAAAAAAAGAAAATAATAATAATAATAATAATAATAATAATAATAATAATAATAATAATAATAATAATAAATAAAGGCTTTTAATAGTAGAACAAGTTCTACCACCGCAATCCAATGTAATGGAAGACCTCTAGCTCTGGTCAGAACTTAGACCATACATGAGAGCACAAGTCTCCTAGCAAAGAGGATCCCACCAGAAAGAGTCCCACCAAAGTGGATCCCACTAGAGAGGGAGCTTACCTCAAATCAGTCCCCTTATATACACAAAAGTAATCCTAACTTCAGGGAGGGTCCTGTCAACAAAGATCAACTAAACAACTTCTAGATAGTAGAAGAAGTATAAGGGTGGTGTCACACCCTACTAGAGGTCTAAACAAATGATTATGCCAAGGACTAATCTCTTCTTCTGAGGTTATGAGATTATCTTTTGTGTAAAACACTAGAGAGAGGGGGGCTGATATAAATACATCTTAATTTCATGGGCTTCATGTAATCTAGATGGTACCCACAAAGTTCTTATTTATTATCTGCACCAGGGTGATTCTGAGAATCTTGTTCTCTGTATACTGAAAGGGGTTACACTCTTTGCTTGAGAGCAAACTCATATGATCCCTTACTATAATCTTAAACGATAGTCTCAGCATAGCCAGGGTGGCAGTCTCCTGGTAAATTCTAACTGTCCCACGCTGGGTCCAGTAGATATAAAGAGGAGCTGTGCCCAATCTAGATAACATAGAAGTCTTAGTAGATATATAATAATAAGTCTGAATTACTCATTCAGAGTCAAGGTGACTTTGTAACTGCCACACCCCCCCATCAGTGTTTGCACAGAAGAGAGATCTTATTAGTATGAACCCTGGCTTAAGAAAGTATCACTGTCTTCCCGTTCATCATCGATTTGCTCGAGCAGGCCCCAGTAACATCTCCATATGTCCTGTCTCATGCTAGTAGAACCCAAGGGCATCTGCTTGCTCCAGGAACATAAAGAGCCTCAATCCATTCCAGAATGAGGTCTATAATTGTTACTGGTATTTGGCATATCAAATACAACACGGGTAGCTTGCCAGGCTCTGCCGCAGGTAGCATAGTCTTGTAGGCATCTTTAAGTCCAAGCGGCCGCGCGAGCCAAGCTGTGATAGGCTGGTCTGCTGGGTGGAGTTCTGATGAGAGAGAAGTCCAGATGTGGAAAATGGAGGCCCTCATGGAGTGGCGGGTCATCTGGCTTGTTGCAAGGCTCTGCTGGGGTGGTGGGCCAGGGCTAGAACCCACCATCCCTCCCAGGCACCTCGTGAGCGGCTGGTACAGGGAGAGCCAGTAGCAGCTCTGCCCCATATCTGTGAGTCTCTGGACCGGCATACCTGAGCCGGATTTAAGAAAGACTGCTGCAGGGTGGAACTCGATGAATCGGGCTGTGATAGGCTGGTCTGCTGGGTGGAGTTCTGATGAGAGAGAAGTCTGGATGTGGAAAATGGAGGCCCTCATGGAGTGGGGGGGTCCTCTGGCTTGTTGTGAGGCTCTGCTGGGGTGGTGGGCCAGGGCTAGAACCCACTATCCCTCCCAGGCGCCTCGTGAGTGGCAGGTCACAGGGAGAGCAGTAGCAGCTCTTGCCCCATCTCTGCGAGTCTCTGGACCAGCATACCTGAGCCGGATTTAAGAAAGACTGCTGCAGGGTCGAACTCGATGAATCGGGCTGTGATAGGCTGGTCTGCTGGGTAGAGTTCTGACGAGAGAGAAGACAAGATGTGGAAAATGGAGGCCCTCATGGAGTGGCGGGTCATCTGGCTTGTTGCAAGGCTCTGCTGGGGTGGTGGGCCAGGGCTAGAACCCATCATTCCTCCCGGCGCCTCGTGAGAGGCTGGTCACAGCGAGAGCCAGTAGCAACTCTTCCCCATATCTGCGAGTCTCTGGACCGGCATACCTGAGCCGGATTTAAGAAAGACTGCTGCAGGGTGGTACTCGATGAGCCGGGCTGTGATAGGCTGGTCTGCTGGGTGCAGTTCTGACGAGAGAGAAGTCCAGATGTGGAAAATGGAGGCCCTCATGGAGTGAGGGGTCGTCTCCTTGTTTCGAGGCTCTGCTGGGGTGGTGGGCCAGGGCTAGAACCCACTATCCCTCCCCTGGCACCTCGTGAGCGGCTGGTCACAGGGAGAGCCAGTAGCAGCTCTGCCCCATGTCTGCGGAGTCTCTTAAGAACATGTAAATAAATTAAGCTGTGAGTAGATAAAAAGCAAAGCTCCCAAGCTATCTAGGCCTGTCATCCAACAGGGTCATGCCAGGATTTCTTCCTGACTTTACTGAGGCATTATTCCTGGTGGGGATTTAAACCACGTATACAAAACAAATCCCTTAAACTTGTACTATGTCTCTGGTACTAATGTTTCCATTTTTTATTTTACTTAACCAAATAATGTACTGTGCAGCTACTAAAAAAAAACTTGCTTCTTTGAGACTGGAGAGATAGTAAAGTGAATAGGGTGCTTGCCTTGCATGCAGCTCATCTACATTTGATCCCTGCTATCCCATATGGTATCTTCAGCACTTCTATTACTTGTATCACTTGTCTTCCTGTTGATCATCAATTTGCTTGAGTGGACACCAGTAATGTCTCCATTTGTTGGGAATGAGGTCCATTATTGTTACAGTTTTTGGCATATCAAATACCACAGGTATCTTGCCAGGCTCTGCTGTGGCTTTGGGTTCATCCCAGGGGGCCCTGTCTTTTTCAGTGTCAGACCATCAACCATCCAGGGCCCATGGGGCAGAGCCCTGGGTGTAGACAAATCTGTCTCCTCTCTGCCACCTGTCCATGCAGCCGGGGCATCACAGCCACACCTGCAACACCTTGAGGGGCAATCTCCTGAATGCAGAGTCAGGAGTAAGCGCTGTGCATTGCTGGGTGTGGCCAAAAAAAAAAAAAATTTTCTTCCAATTTTTATCTAGGCATTGGTAAATTTTTTTAAATGGTTAGAAAAGATTTACAAAACTTTTAATAATACACTGAAGGAATGGTTTGGGGCTCTTCATGTTCCTGGAGCGAGCAGATGCCCTTGGGATACACTAGCACGTGACAGGGCGTATGGAGATGTTACATTGGTGCCCCCTGGAGCAAATCGATGAACAACCAGAAGACAAGTGATACAAGTGACAAGTGATAAAAATACAATTTCAGGCAGACAGTGCTCCACACCACACCCTCCATCAGAATGCTCCCCCACTAGTGGCTCATGATCCTCTCTCCCACCTATCCCACTCCATGCCAAACACAGTTCTGCAGTTACCACTGGCTGTTTGTTACTCTTACTCTATTCTATGTTTCACATGTGCGAGGTGTTCTCTCTGATCGCCCTCTTCCTCCAGCTTCTCTCAGCACAATGTCCTCCAGCTCCATCCATGTTGCAGCAGTTGCATGATTTCATCTTTTCATATAGATTGAGTTGTCCATTTTTGTATATGCCAAAATTTTCATTTGTTTTTATTTGAATACCACTGCTGGTGAGGCTTGAGGGTCCAAATGTGGTAACTTTATTTTTCTTTTATTTTTTATTTATTTATTTTTTTGCTTTTTTTGGGGTCAAACCCAGCAATGCTCAGGGGTTTCTCCTGGCTCTGCACTCAGGAATTACTCCTGGCGGTGCTCGGGGACCATATGAGATGCCGGGATCGAACCTGGGCTGGCACGGGCCGGCCGCGTGTAAGGCAAACGCCCTACCTGCTGGACTATCGCTCTGGCCCCCAAATGTGGTAACTTTAGAACTAAGTTCTAAAAGTTAGTTCTAAGGCACATGCGAAGCAAGTGCCTTATCTCCTGCACTATCTCAGCCCAGTATGCTACGATTTCTTTACTAACTCATCCTTTCTGTGGCACTTGACTTTGTTTCCAGGCTACTAGGGCCTCAGTGAACATAGGAGTGTAGATGTCTTTTTGAACTACTATTTGGACAGTGCCAAGAAGTGGAATTTCTGGGTCATAAGAAAGCCCAGTTAAGATTTTGAGATGTCTCCATACTATTTTGCTGAGGCTGAACCAAACAATATTTCCACCTACAGTGGCTGAGGTTTTCTTTCCCCCACATCCACCCCACCCCCCAGCAGTGAATGTTTCTACCTTATTTGGTGTGTGCCTGCCTTGCTAGTATGAGGGGAGATCTTATTGTCATTTTGATTTTCTTTTTTCTGATAAGTGATGAAGAGTTTCAGTTCTCCTTTTTTGGGTGAAGAGTGTTTTTTGTTTTATGTTTTGTTAAGTTTTGCAAGTGCTTCATATATCATAGCTATGTGATGTAACATTTTATGGCATACATACATATACAAATTTTTTAAAGATAGATGCTATCCCACTCTGTGTTTCGTTCTCTTATTGCCTTTATTTCATTTTTGTTATTCTGCATCTCAAGACTGCACTGGTTCATGGACTGGTGGTTGAAGACCACTGATCTACATTGTTTCTCTCCTTGAATGTTATGAAGAGGATAATAGGGAAAATGTTACAGAAATAAATGCACTATATTTCAGTTTTTCAATTTTGGGGTTTTGGGGCCACATATAGCAGTGCTCAAGCCTTACTTTTGGCTCTACACTGAGGGATCACTTATAGAAGTTCTTTTTTTTTTTTTGGGGGGGTCACACCCGGCAATGCTCAGGGGTTTCTCCTGGCTCTGCACTCAGGAATGACTCCTGGCGGTGCTCGGGGGACCATATGGGACGCCGGGGATTGAACCTGGGCCCGCACAGGCCGGCTGCGTGCAAGGCAAACGCCCTACCCGCTGGGCTATCGCTCCGCCCCCACTTATAGAAGTTCTTAAGGACCTAGAGGGGTGCCAAAGAGTGAACCCCTGGTCAGCCACATACGAAACAATCACCTTACCCACTATACTATATCTCCCAGATAGTTGGATTTTTTAATTTGAGGGCTTTGGGGGTTGTTTATTTAGCCCCACTGGCAGTGCTAGGGATTACTCCTGCTCTCTGCTCTCAGGGATTAGTCCTCGCGGGCTCAGGGGACCATACAGGGTGCTGGGGAATTAAATCTGGTTTGGCTACTTGCAAGGTAATTGCCCTACTTGCTGTTCTATCACTCTTGCCCCACTTATTCCCTTTTTAAAGTAGTAAAGTGCCTGAAATTCTTACGGAATTGCCAGTCATTCTTTTACAGGTGGAATGAGATACCATCTGCTGTCTCCAGAGGATAGAGAAGAGCTGGTAGAAGGCACAAGACCTAGAAGAAAAGAAACACGACTATCGCATAGCTTTGTTTGGAGGGTCCCAACCACAGTCTTGTAGATATTTTAACCCAAAGGTAACTGATTCTTATTTGTTTTTGTGGTAGAGTAATGCGTCTTACCACCAGTAGTAATAATTAAAACCTTTGTAGATGTTAGTTAAGAGTTCCTTCACTTTCCACATTTTATAGATAAGGAGATTATTGCATAGGATAATGGAAACCTAGTTTTTCTTTCTCTCTTATCTCATCTTGTGAGTTGCTCCTTGCCTTTATTGCAGATCCTGGCTTTCCTTCAAGTGTTATTTTCAGTAAAAATCCACTTTGGGGGTCTGGAAAAATAGTGCAGCATGGCACCCTCATCAACACTCTTCTTTCTGTTTTTGGGTCACACCCAGCACTACTTAGAACTTATTTCTAGCTCTGCGCTCAGGGATCACTCCTGATAGGGCTCAGGGGACCATATAGGGTGCCAGGGATTGCTGGCAGGGAGGGAACAATCCTCTCCTTACCCCTTACTTGAACGGGTAAGCTGCATTCAAGGCAAGTATCATACCCCTGTGGCCCACTTCTGACCTTATTTCCTTCCTGTATTCCCTCCTGTGTCCCCCCCATCCTATTGTTGACCTCAACTTGAGAAACACTGCTGTAGTATAAAAGCAAATACATGTGCATGGCTGGGTACTCAGATGAGCTCTGAGGTTTGTCAGTGAGTTTCGTGAGGCCTGGATTTAAATCCTTATTCAAAAGAAATAAATTTATCCTCCACTTAACACATTTTCCTATTGGAAATGTTGTTTATTAAAGGTGTCACACGAGGGACCGGAGTGATAGCCCAGCGGGTAGGGCGTTTGCCTTGCACGGCCGGCCTGTGCCAGCCCGGGTTCGATCCCCGGCATCCCATATGGTCCCCCGAGCACCGCCAGGAGTTATTCCTGAGTGCAGAGCCAGGAGAAACCCCTGAGCATTGCCGGGTGTGACCCAAAAAAAAAAAAAAAAAAAATAAAATAAAATAAATAAAAGGTGTCACACGGCCTCTTCTAGTGTCAGAGCTTCTTTCCCACGTGAGAAGGCATTTACAGAGGAGACGGTTACATGCCGCCATTAAAGCAGAAATTGCAGTTATTTGTTGCATCTGATTTTAAAGGGGTATGCACAAAGAAGTGCAAACATTAAAGGAAAATGGGATCTCGGTAAAACAAGTTAACAAGACTCTTCTGCGTGTCTCAGTAGTGTTTACCACTGGCAGGAATATTGTAGAAGCTGTTCCCTGGGGTGAGAGCACTATTGAGATAATTGGGGGTGCCTGTAGGAACTAAATAACCAGCATGGCCCACGGTGATCCCAGGCATATCACCTTATCCATCTGTACCTCAGTTTCTGACATTGCCTACAAGTGGGTGTGATGTGTTAACATTTCACACGGTCTGGGAAGATGCCTCAGGGGACTGGGTGAAAAACTTGATTCTGCATGTGGAAGCCCTAGATTCCATCTCTGACTACATGGTCCCCAAGCACTGCCAGGTGTGACTCCCTCCTCCCAAAAGGGAAAAGGCACCAACCAACCAATCACTGTTTTCCTTTGCCCTCTGCCCCCAACCAACAATTTGAAGATTGAATTGTATCAAAGCCAAATATTTCTACATGTACTTGAGTAAATTAGCACATTCTTACCTGTCTTTTCTTGACTCTGTGTTGCTTGGCTCTTTTTTAAAGTTACTTCTCCAGTACTGAAAGCTTCCTGTTCTCTCTTCTATGCAGGATTATAGCTGGACAGACATCCGCTGTCCCTTCCGAAAGCGAAGAGATGCAGCCTGTGTGTTTTGGGACAACGTAGTATATATTCTGGGTGGCTCTCAACTTTTCCCCATAAAACGCATGGACTGTTACAATGTTGTGAAGGATAGCTGGTATTCCAAACTGGGCCCCCTACACCTCGAGACAGTCTTGCGGCCTGTGCTGCAGAAGGAAAAATTTATACATCTGGCGGTTCTGAAGTTGGTAAGGACCTACTCCAGTACTTTTTTTTTTTTTTTTTGCTTTTTTGGGTCACACCCAGCAATGCTCAGGGGTTTCTCCTGGCTCTGCACTCAGGAATCACTCCTGGCGGTGCTCGGGGGACCATATGGGATGCCGGGGATCGAACCCAGGCCTGCATGAGCCGGCCGCGTGCAAGGCAAACGCCCTACCCGCTGGGCTATCACTCCAGCCCCCTCCAGTACTTTTGTTTTGGGGAAGTGCCTTAAGCCAAGTTTCTTGGCTTAAATAAACAATTTGTTGGTTGTCCAGATACTTTTTAATACAATTTGAATACCTGTCTTCCTAGAACATGTATAAATCATTAATTTACAAGTAACTGTACCTTTCTAGCTTTCATTGACACTGACTGCATTCCTTCTAGACTAGTGCTTTTGTATACATAATAATATATCCTTTAAAAATTCCAGTGGAATGCTACTCATCTCCTTAGAGAGATGAAATCTTGCCTTTTGCAACAAAACGAATGAAACCCAAGGTGATCGTGGCTAAGCAAACTAAGCCAGAGAGTGAAGACAGTTACTGGATGGCTTATCTCCATGTGTGGAATGTAAATAATTAAAGCAAATGAACAAGCAACTAATAACAAAAATATGGATGTGGGGCCAGAGTGATAGTACAGCGAGTAGAGCATTTGTCTTGCACACTGCCAACCTGGGTTCAATCCCGGCATCCCATATAGTCCCCAAAGCACTGCCAGGAGTAATTCCTGAGTGCAGAGCCAGAAGTAACCCCTGAATATTGGTGGGTGATTGTGAAGATGACTGTAGGAGACGATATTGTGAGTATTGTGTATCTGAGTATTGTGAATACTCAATTTTCTCAATTTAATGTACTTTTGTGACACTTAAAAAGATCGTTTCTGAATTTGCCTTAATGTTACAATGAGGCCACCTTTGCCAATTAATTCAAACTTAAGTGTCACAAAAAAAAAAGACAAGCTGATTATGTTTCACTAATTTAGGAATTTTCCTCCCTATTCTAACTTCAAGAAAAGGTAAATTTTTATAAGATACCAAAAGTGGCCAATTATGTTTCACTGGCATCTGAATATTTGCTTTCTATGTACTTCATTTTAAATGATAAACCTTATCTTTTATAATCATTAGAAAAAACTTACTGATTAAGTTTCATCAGAAAATGCTTGAGATGAGAACTTTCTACTGAGGGTATACCACCTACATGGCAGAGCCTGGCAAGCTACCCGTGTTTTATTTGTTATGCCAAAAACTAGTAATAATTATGGACCTCAATTCCATGACCTGAAGAATGGTTTGAGGCTCTTCCTGTCCCTGGAGCAAGCAGATGCCCTTGGGTTATATTTGCTTGTGACAGGACATATGGAGATATTACTGGTGCCCGCTCAACCAAATCGATGAAAAAACGGGAAGACAGCGACCCAAAAAGACATCAAAAAAGTGTGTGTATATATGTACACATACATACATACATACATACATACATACATACATACATACATACATACATACACACATACACACATATATACACACATACACACATACACATACACACACATACACACACATACACACACATACACATGCACGTGAAAAATGAAGAGGTCCTAGAAGGGGAAGTGAGCAGGGATCACGGAAAAGGTGGGAGGGCCTAGGCTAGTTCTGGGAATTAGCTTTGGTGGTGGATGTAGTCAGACTTCACACTTAGGACAGCTGTGAGCTGTATTCTTGAAATCTGCATAGCATTTCAATGAATGATAAAGACACATTTTAAGAAATATTTTAGAGTTTGGCTTACTCATAGACCCTTAAGACCTCTTTGCTATACCTTAGTTTTTTCTGTCATATCTGTTTTCTTAGCATGAAATAAAAGAATGATTTTTCCCCATTTGCTTTATTCCTTAACTTTGTAATCTAATGAATTGTAGAGGCTTTTCATGCTTATTGTCAGAATAGAGTGTGGGCATGAGTGTACAATTCTTTCTCACTGATGGATGGTTTGTTAGTGTCCAGTAGTGGTATTTTTTCTAAATGAATCACTTGATCACTTGAATCCCGTTATTGATCGATTTGCTCGAGTGCGCACCAGTAACATTTCCATTGGACCATATCACGTGCCAATGTAGCCCAATGGCATCTGGTTGATTCAGGAATACAAAGAGCCTCAAACCGTTCCTACAGGGTCTTGACAAGGAAGTCTGACCATCTTGTAGGTGGACAGCCACGTGATCTTTTGACATCCCATGGGATCCAGTTGGTAACAGCTCTAGTCCAGCGGTTGTCTCCAAATCGCATTACATGTCCAGCCCATCTGATTTTTGATGCCTTGGCAAAACAAGACAGCGTCCCTGATTCTGGAATAGCGACGGAGGTCGGAACTCCAGATTCCTTCTCTCACTTGAGTGAGGCATGATGTTCCAAGCATAGCTCTTTCGATTCCTCTCTGGGAGACCCGAATAGCATTCTCAACCTGCTTTTCGTAGGGTCTCTGAGGCTTGTTTTTAATTAAAATTTTTTGATTTTTTTCTTTAATGATTTTGATATTAGCCCAAAGAATATTTTATCATTGGTCAGCATATTTATCTTCATTCTGTCCACACCATACACTAGATGCTAGTGAATACATGAAGGAAGGTGTGATTTCTGTATGTCTTATGAGTTAACCTTTTCACTTCCCTTTAGCATTCTTAAATATAATATTATATTTAAATATAACATATTATTCACATATAATATCATAATAAAGCATTTTTCCACTTCAGTAAATTCTAAAGTAATTATTTCATGGTACAGTAGATAATTTCATTTCTTAAGCTTTTTACTTAGACATTTTTTATATCTGCCATAAGATGATGCCGGGATTGAACCCAGGTTGGCTGCGTGCAAGGCAAATGCCCTACATACTGTACTATCACTGCAGCCCCAGCTTTTTATAGGTTTTAGTTGTAACAAGTAATTGGGATTTTTGTGTTTTTAGTTTTTTTGGTTTTGGGTTTTGGCCTACACCCAGCTGTGTCAGGGCTTACACCTGACTCTGCACTCAGGAATTACTCCTGGTGTTTCTGGGAGTGTAAGAGGATAGGGGAGACTATGAGACATGAGGATAGAACCCCAGAATAGCAGAATACAAGGCAAGCATATCCTACCCTCAGTACTATCTCTCCAGCCCCCAAGGTACTTGATATTTAATATTATTTCTAAAATGTATTGTTGAACTCCTCTTGTGTGTGGAAATTGCAAATAGGATGAATATTTTGTTCTCTTTAAAAATACAGTCAAGGGGCCGGAGCGATAGCCCAGCGGGTAGGGCGTTTGCCTTGCACGTGGCGGCCCATGACGGCCGGGTTTAATCCCCAACATCCCATATGGTCCCCCGAGCACCGCCAGGAGTAATTCCTGAGTGCAGAACCAGGAGTAACCCCTGAGCATTGCCGGGGTGTGACCCAAAAAAGCAAAAAAAAAAAAAAAAAAATACAGTCAATGGGGCCAGGGCGATAGTCCAGCAAGTAAAAGCATTTGCCTTGCAAGCAGCCGACCCAGGCTCGATCCTCGGCTCCCTCCCATATGGTCACCCAGGGAACTCACAGGGAGTAATTCCTGAGCAAAGAACCAGGAGTAACCCCTGAGCATCACCATATGTGACCCCAAAAAAGCAAAAAAATAAAATAAAAGTGCAGTCAACATTGCCGGATGTTGGGGGCCAGAGAGCTAGCACAGCGGGTAGGGCATTTTCCTTGCATGAAATTGACTGGGTTCGATCCCCAGCATCCCATATGGTCCCCTGAGCACTGCCAGTAGTAATTCCTGGAGTGCAGAGCCAGGAGTGATCCCTGAGCGTTGCTGGGGGGTGACCCAAAAAAAAAAAAAAAAACAAACCAAAAAAATTGCCGAATGTGACCCAAAAAAGAAAGAAAAAAAGAAAGTCAAAATACACCAGGAACATATCATTATGCCATGAACATGCACTCAAGAATGAACTGGCATAGCTTCAGGTCTTGCCCAAATATTTAGCCACTGAAAATGGTCGAGTGGTTTTGGTACTGGCGCAGTGGCTGATGTGGTAAGCCTCAGAATAGTATCAGATAGCAGTTTGTATAGTTTAAGGCATAGAGTCATCATCTGTAAATAACTGTGCTTTCATCCTGTGTGTGTAAACATCAAGAGTTTTGTTGAATCCTGTCACATGCAACTGGGCTTGAAAGATCCATAATCCAGAACTTCCCTTTTTGAAATAAAACCAATTTCTTTATCTAAAGTTCATTACAAATAAAATTTCCTTAACCTCTTTTTTTTTAACACTTTCAGAATTATACAGACAGGGTCGATTCTTCTTTAAATTGTGCCTACCTTTTACAACTCGATTGAACATAAAAATGCCCCTATATAACCTAAGTTCTTCTCACCGTTAATGACTCAGTTCAGCACTTAGCTTGCTGCAAGGGTGCACTAATGTTTGGGCCTTTCTCTTTTACAGGAAACTCTGCCCTGTATTTATTTGAGTGCTATGATACAAGAACTGAGAGCTGGCACACGAAGCCCAGCATGCTGACTCAGCGCTGCAGCCACGGGATGGTGGAAGCCAATGGGCTGATCTATGTGTGCGGTGGGAGTTTAGGGAACAACGTTTCTGGGCGAGTGCTAAATTCCTGTGAAGTGTACGACCCGCCACAGAGGCGTATGTAGCCATTTAAAACTCACTTTGTGGTACTGGCTCGTGCTATGCAGAGCTATGGGCTGCTCGTACTCCTGGATGAGCCTGTGTGTTTCTCATGAAAAACAGCAGCGTCCTTGGATGCTCCATTCCAGGATGCTCTGAAAATATGATCAAACCCTTGTTAAAATAAAAACAATATATTGGAGCTAGGCGATAGCACAGCAGGTGGGGGCATTTGCCTTTCATGCGGCCACCCAGGTTTGATCACCGGCATCCCATATGGTTCGCAATCTCCATCAGGACTGCTTCCTGAGTGCATAACCAGGAGTAACCCCTGACCATTACCGGTGTGACCCAAAAAGGAAAAAAAAAAAAAAACCTAATATACTAATATAAGGCCAGAAGAATTGTTAATATCTTGGGATTAATCTTTATGTGGTATATATGTTCTTTTATTTATTTATTTTTTTTTGCTTTGCTTTTTTGGTCACACCCAGCGATGCTCAGGGGGTTACTCCTGGCTCTTTGCTCAGGAATTACTCCTGGCAGTGCTTGGGGACCATATGGGATGCCGGGATCGAACCCAGGCCAGCATAGGCTGGCCGCGTGTAAGGCAAACACCCTACCCGCTGGGCTATCGCTCCGGCCCTTATTTTCTTTTTTTTTTTTTTTTTTTTTTGGTATATATGTTCTAAAAAGGGAGATCTATCAAATAATTTAAGAAGAAAACTATAACAATTTTGAAGGGGCTAAAGCAATAGTACTGTGAGAAGGGTGCTTGTCTTGCACACAGCAGACCCTGGTTCAATTCCCTGGCACCCCATATAGTCCCCTGAGCCCACCCGGAGTGATCCCTGAGCACAGAACCAGGGGTAAACCTTGAGCACCACTGGGTGTGGTCCCCAAAAAAGACAAAAAAAAAAAAAGCAATATTGGAGTGTTCCACTTAGGTCAGATTTTCCTTTTGTTGTTGTTTGGAGTTTTGATTGATATTAAGCTATTAAGAGCACAATCCTAATGCCAGTACAAACATCTGTTGTGTGTCTAAGGGTGTAGGAAGAAGGAGGGATTAAATCTCATGGGGTGAAAGGGGAAGCAGGAAATAATAGTTTCAGTTCATTGTGTGTATAGGTATATGATGGCTGCTACCTGTGAGTTATCCTTTAACGTGTTACGTGTTAAAGGATACACGTGTACGTGTTAAAGGATGGTGTTACGTGTTTGTGTTCTTAAACTCATTTATCATTTTAGATGTGCATATACCAATATTTAATTATATTACTTGTCAGGTGATAGGTTATTGGAGTAGCCTAAAGGTCTCAATGTAGATTTGAAGACCTATATGTGAACAGGAAAAAAAAATGCTAGTTTGCTTAGTGCTAAAGGCTCGGAATGTTTGTTCCTTTCTTACGCATAAATATTAATTAAAACCACATGACATGACATGACTGTGATTACCATTTTTCAGTTTATTGGGATCCATAGGAAATGGTTTTCTTGAGATCTATTTGTAGTATCCAGATATCTTTTACTTACTATGTCTTACCAGAGTTGGAAGAAATAAAATCCCTATTTAACCCACCTTCATAAGTACCTTAAACCCATGTTAAGCTTTTGTTTCTTATCATTCCAGATATTGTGTATACACATATGTTAGCGGTAAATGAGCATTTAAATTAGGTAGATAGTATTTTTTGAACTATTATGAACTAATATATAGGGGTATATATTACTATATATTATTATGAACTAATATATAGGGGTATTTTGTTTGTTATAACTTCCTATAAATAAGTATATAAAAGCTTTGGTTTTTTTTTTTTTTTTTTTAGATGGACTGAACTATGTCCAATGATTGAGCCCAGGAAGAACCATGGTCTGGTGTTTGTCAAAGACAAGATATTTGCTGTGGGTGGTCAGAATGGTTTAGGGTCGTGATATTAATTCACTGTCAACTTTCCCAATGAGTCTGTTGCTAGTTGTGTATCTTAAATTCTTAAAAGATTTTTTTTTAACCTATATATAAGCATATATCATGGGCATCACTATACCTCTTTCTGTTGTTCAGGGGGCCTGAGATATTTTATAAAACATTGCAGTACATATAACATCCTGGTCTGTAAAATATGGGCAATGGTCATCAGCTTTTGTGACAGTTGCCCGTTTCCATCTAGACTCTGGGAAATGTTAGCACACTAGCCTAAGCACTGATGACTGACAGGAACATTTGAACAGGGAGAAAACACTTCAAACATTTAAAAAAATGTATTTTAGAATTTGTGTCCAGGGTTCAAATGGCAAGTTCCTAAACATTTATAAACATTGCATGAAAATATCAATAAATATTAGTATTTTTAATGAATACATTTACATGTTCATAAGTGTTGTCCAAAATTTTTTAAATAATTGCTTTTTTTTTTGCTTTTGGGTCACACCCGGCAATGCTCAGGGGTTTCTCCTGGCTCTTCACTCAGGAATCACTCCTGGCAGTGCTCAGGGGACCATATGGGATGCCGGGGATCGAACCCGGGCCGGCATGGGCCGGCCGCATGTAAGGCAACGCCCTACCTGCTGGGCCATCGCTCCGGCCCCAAATAATTGCTTTTAATAATAGGAAATCTGAACTAAATTTTGAGTTGACCCCAAACTTCATTTTAGTACCTTTAAGTTACTTAAATATGGGGCGGAGCGATAGCCCAGCGGGTAGGGCGTTTGCCTTGCAAGCGGCCGGCCTGTGCCGGCCGGGTTCGATCCCGGCATCCCATATGGTCCCCCCGAGCACCTCCAGGAGTAATTCCTGAGTGCAGAGTCAGGAGAAACCCCTGAGCATTGCCGGGTGTGACCCAAAAAAGCAAAAAAAAAAAAAAAGTTACTTAACTATAACAGATAAATAGCTTCTTCCCTTCTCCTAATGCTGTTCATTAATTGTTTTCCATAAACTGCTAAATGATGAATGGCAGAAAGAATAAGGACTTTGAACAATTTGAATCAGAACTAATCAGAAGGGAAATCTGCTGTTTGATTTACTTCCCTATTTTCCCAGAATGGGAAATATTTTGTAGAATAAATATTTATAATTCTAAAGCAACAGTTAAGAATACATGTAAGTCTTCATTGTGTTAAAGTAAGAACAAGATGGGTGTGAATCAAAAGCCAAAAAAAAAAAAGTAAGAATAAGAATTTAAGGGGGGCAGGCCAGGGAAATAACTCTCGGTTCCCAAGTTCAGTCTCCAGCTCTACATGGCTCCCTGAGCTCCAACAAGTGTGGTGCAGCCTTAGTGGCCCCCAAATACTGTTTGGGAGAACAGTACACAGAAAAAGAATTTTAGTGATAATTATGTTGTTGTCTCTAATAAAGTTCTTGAAACTTTAATGCATGCTTGAAAATTTCATGACACGGGAAAATGCTAATCATTTTTACTTTACAAGCTCACTGTAGAATGGTCAAAATAGCTGTTGTGTTGTTTTGCTCTTTTAAAGGTGGTCTAGACAACGTGGAATATTATGATATTAAATTAAATGAATGGAAGATGGTCTCGCCAATGCCCTGGAAGGGTGTCACTGTGAAGTGTGCTGCAGTTGGCTCTGTAGTTTATGTCTTGGCTGGTTTTCAAGGCGTGGGCGATTAGGACACATCCTTGAATATAATAACGAAAACAGACAAGTGGGTTGCCAACTCAAAGTTCGAGCATTTCCAGTAACAAGCTGTTTAATTTGTGTCGTTGATACTTGCGGAGCAAATGAAGAAACCCTTGAAACATGAAATGTGAGTGATACTTGAAGACTCATCAGATTCAGAAACTTGACCGCCAGTGCTTTGTTCCAAGAGTTTGGTTGCAAAGCTTTAGTTTGGTCTTGTCATTTCTTTTCTTGAGGGAAGTTTCATGTAAAAAGAAAATTCCATAATTTTTTTAAATATGGATTCCCATACTTAATTTGAAGACCATATGTTACCTGGCTACATAGCCAATAATATTATGTAGCAAGAAGACTCAGAAAGTATAAGAATTTGGTAAAAATAAAAATTCTCAAGTGAATTTCACGTGTAGAAGTATGATTCTGACAGAGTGGCGATTGTCTCATTAGTAAAGTAGCCTTGTCTTAGCTCAAGATTCTATCTTCATGCATTATAGAAGTACTTTGTACTTAGGTTTGTTTCTGTTTGGTCAAATAAAATTTTCTTTGTTTAAAAGAAAATAATAATTTTAAGTTAAGACAGGCAACTTGGATGGAGCAGCTTGATCTCAATTTTGCTTGTCCTCGTCTATTCCATTTAATGCTGAATGTGTTGCATTTTGAAAGCAAGCCAGAGTAAGTCAAGGCATACACACACACACTGAAAAATCTTTATGAACCCATTTGGGACTTGAAAAATGTGCCCAGGGCCGGAGTGATAGCCCAGCGGGTAGGGCGTTTGCCTTGCACGCCGCCGGCCCATGCCGGCCCGGGTTCGATCCCCGGTATCCCATATGGTCCCCCGAGCACCGCCAGGAGTGATGCCTGAGTGCAGAGCCAGGAGAAACCCCCCTGAGCATTGCCGGGTGTGACCCAAAAAAAAAAAAAAGCAAAAGAAAAATGTGCCCACCTTCTCATGACATGTATTGAGTCCAAATATATTATCCTTTTTTTTTTAATACGAAGCGTCAACCTTTGTGCCCATCAATAATTTATATCACTATTTTACCCAGTGGTTAAAAAATAATTACACTTCTCAGTCTTCACTGTTGATTGATGAATGAGTAAAAGATAAAACCATAGCCAATTTCTTGGTCACTAGAATAGCACGTAATAGTTACGTAATAACAGTACTGACTTTGAACTTCTTATGGATTTAAACGATACATGATTTCATTAGCAGGATATATCAGATATTGACACAGTTGTCTCTAAAAGTTTTGTAATTTGAAATAAATATCTTCATTGGTTTCACGTGGTCAATAAATAATTTATAAACCCACTACTCATTTTTCCCTGCATATTTTGCCCTTTTACATTAAAGAATGTATGAAATGAGATGTATTAGGTCATCACCATCAATGTTTTTAATCTGATACAATTAAATATTTTTTAACTTAAAATACACTACCAAGTTCATTCTTTATTTCAAAGGTGTTAATTATTTTTTCAGTTTGGGAAGCATTATTTCTATGTTAATGTTCATCATTTTCTTTATATGGTGGTTAGAATAAGCCCAAAAGAAGTTTAATTGAAAAAGAAATTGTAAGAAAAATCATAGTTGTTTTAATGTATGTCAGTCCCTTTGTTACAGTTTAATTGAGATATTGTTTATTTTCATGCAATTCAGCCAATTTAAGTGTGCCATTCAGTTTGCTTGGTATATTCACAGAAATGTGCTACATTGCAATTTTAAAACCTTTTTTTTTTTTTTTTTTTGCTTTTTTGGGTCACACCCGGCAATGCTCAGGGGTTACTCCTGGCTCTGTACTCAGGAACTACTCCCTGGCGGTGCTCGGGGACCATATGGGATGCCGGGATCGAACCCAGACCAGCATGGGCCGGCTGTGTGCAAGGCAAATGCCCTACCCGCTGGGCTATCGTTCCAGCCCCTTGAAACCTTTTCAACACCATAAAAAAGAAAACCTCATCCTCCTTTCCCATTTTCCCACCGTATTAGTTTTCTTGGGCTTCTGTAACAAACTACCACAAACTGATTCAAGAGACCAGAAGTTCCTACATTGAAGTAGAAGTTGCCCCTGCCTTTCTGTTTCTGATGGTAGCCAGCAATCCTTGGCTTATAATTGCATCACTTCCTTCAGTCACTGCCTCTTTTCTTCACAGGGCCTTTTCTCAAGTGTGTCTGTCTTCACATGTGTCACAAGCAACAGCCATTCACTGCAACTCAATCCAGAATGACCTTTTATCTTAATTATTCTACAAAGACCCTCTTTCCAAATTCTGGGTTGAGATGAATTTGGGAAGATGGGGGTACTTTTTTTTTTTTTCTTTTTTGGGTCACACCCGGCAATGCTCAGGGGTTTCTCCTGGCTCTGCACTCAGGAATCACTCCTGGCAGTGCTCGGGAACCATATGGGATGCCGGGATCGAACCCACCATGCCAGCCGTGTGCAAGGCAAACACCCTACCCACTGAGCTATCGCTCCCGCCCCCAAGGGGGTACATTATTTAACCCATCCCTGGGAGACCATTAGTCTCTAGATTTTCTGGTGCTGCACATTTTTATATTGGGTTAGACCTCATTCCCATGACTTGATGGAATGGTTTGAGGCTCTTTATGTTCCTGGGTGGGCAGATGCCCTTGGGCTATCTCACATGTAACAGGACATATTGAGATGTTACTGGTGCCTGCTCCAGTAATCGATCTACAGGAAGTCAAGTGATCAAGTCAAGTTTAATGAGTTTGTACTTTGAGGGCCAAAGAGAACATGCATTAAAGCATTTAAAAAGTGTTTGTGGAGCCTGGTGGCCCTGCCCGCGGAGCTGCCCACGGCCAGCACAGGGCCTCACGGACGGCTGGGGAGGCTGGCACTCGGCTGGTGCCGGGCCTAGCTGACCATGGAACCCTGAGGAGGGCAGATGGGTTTTGGGAGTGGGCCCGTCGCCTCTGAGGGGTCCCGGAAGCAGCCGGATGAGACTCGCCCATCACACTAGCCACCATTTTTGCTGTCCGGACGCTGCAAAACGGCCTCAGACCAGATCAACAGAGCAAGGCCAGTTCTAGCCCAGGTCCACTAAAATAGTGAAACAGTAATGTCTTTTAATGTACTGCAGTCAACGAAGAGCAGGAAAGTTTGTTGGGAAGGAGATATAAAAGAGGAAAGAAATGACATACAGAACCCGCCAAGTGGTTGAGGTGCGGGAGGGGGAGGGAGATGGGGACATTGGTGATGGGAGATGGGTTTGGGCGGAGGGTGCGTGTTGGAACACTGTGGAACCAAGGCTCTACATGAGCATCTTTCAATTAAAAAAAAAAGGTGGAATCTTCCACAAACATGTGGGAATCAGTGGTTGGGTGGGACAGAGAAGGGAACAGTGTGCTAATATTTGTCAAAAATGATGGTACCAGTCTGGAGCTGAGCATTGAATATAGGAAAAAAGATATACATGATGATCTCTGAATATATGTATTGCAATCCACAGTGTGTAGGAGAAGAGAAAAAGAGAGAGAGAGAAGAGATAAAGAATTTGCCATGGAGGCGGGCTGGGGGAGAGGGAGGGAAGTGGGGACATTGGTGTTGGGAAGTGGGCACTGGTGGAGGGCTGGGTGCTGGAACACTGTGTGACGGAGGCCCGGGCATGAACATCTTTGTAATTGTATATCGCATGGCGGTGTAATAAAATATTTTTTTTAAAAAAGTGTTTTGCATGTAATCAGTCCTGGTTCACATGCTGAATACAGAACTGGAAATACTAAGGGCACCATCAGGAAAGCCCCCCTACTCCCCCAAAAAGTTATTTTGCTTAATTTTAAAAAATTCTAAATCTTTTGTTTGGGGACCACACCTGACAGTGCTCAGGCCTTGCTCCTGGCTCTGTACTCAGGAATTATTCCTGACAGACTTGGAGGATATGGTCCATCGGGTGCCTGGGATGGAACCAGGTTTGGCCACATGTAAGACAAATACCCTACCTTGTACTATCTGGCTCCAGAGAAATGAGATTTTTATACTTTCAAAATACCGAAGCTGGAAAGATGGTACAGTGGGCAAGGCACTTGCTTTTAAAAAGGTCTGGGAAGGGGCTGGATCAATAGCACAACTGGTAGGGCACTTGCCTTGCAAGCAACCGACCTGGGTTCAGTCCCCAGCATCCCATATGGTCTTCCCGAGCACAGCCAGGACTAATTCCTGAGTGCAGAGCCAGGAGTAACTCCTGAGCATCACTGGGTGTGACCCAAAAAGCAAAAAAAAGGAAGAGAGGGAGGGAGGGAGGGGAAAAAAGGTCTGGAAACAGGTTTGCAGACAGAAACAGGAAGAAACAGACCGGGAGAGTCAGGCTGAAAGGAGCTTATTGGAAGAAATAGGAGCTTAATGGATGAAAACTCTTGAGTCCAGCGCAGTTCTAAAAAGACTTTTTACTAATTCAATAGTAAAACAAGCTCTGCCCCTACAATCCAAAATAATGGAATTCCCCAGACCTCTCGCTCTTGGTCAGAACTTAGACCGTGCACTAGGGGCCAAGTCTCCCACAGAAGTGGATCCTAGTACCTCAAGTCAATCCCTTTATAGATCCAAAAGTAATCCTATTTTCAGGGAGGGTAATGTCAACAAAGATCAACAAATCAGATTCTAGGTGTAGAAGTAGGTTGGTACCACACTTGTTTCAGGTCTAAAATTATTATGCGAGGGACTAGTCCCTTTCTCCAAGATTATCTCTTATGTCAAAACACTGGAGGGAGAGAGAGAGAGCTGGCATAAAGAAATACATTTCAATGGATGTATATTCATGATGTATACTCATGGGGAGAAACATCATAATGTCATAGATTTTGTGCAATCTAGACGGTACCCACAAGGTCTGTCTATTTTCTATTCTGCACCAAGTTGATTCTGATTGTCTTGTCCTCTGTTTACTGAAAGGTTCATACTTGCCTACTTGGGGGTGATTCTGATATCTTGTCCTCTGTTTACTAAAAAAATGTTCCCCTGCTTGAGGGAAAACTAGCATGATCCTTTAATCATAAAGGAAATCATCAAATCATACGCTCAATGTAGCCAGGGTGGTAGTTTGCTGGTAAATTCTAGTTGTCCCACTGGGACAGTGGGTATTAAGAGGAATTGTACCCAATCTAGATAACATTGAAGTCATAATAGAGATTATAGTAATGTTTCAGAAATTACTGATTCAGAGTCAAAATCACTTGTCTTCCTGTTCATGGATTTGCTCTAGCGGCACCAGTAAAATCTCCCAAGGGCAATTGCTTGCTCCAGAGACAGGAAGAGCCTCAAACCATTCCTTCAGGTCATAGGAATGAGGTCCATAATTGTTACTGGGTTTTGGCATATCAAATACAACATGGGTAGCTTGCCAGGCTCTGCCGTGTAGGTGGTATACCATCAGTAGAAGGCTCTTCTCGAGCATTTACTGATGAAACTCAATGGGGAAAGATCAGGTTTTCTCTTGGGTAGAGCTCTAAGGAACTGTGGAGTCTGGATGTTGAGAATTTCAGTCATGATGTGTGGGATGCTCTGGCTTCTTGCTAGGCTTACTGGGATGATGGGTATCAGCTAGAACCTGCCTAGAACTGTATACAGTGTATAAACGTGAAAGATCCTGAGAAGTGCCTGATCCTAAAATCTAGTACTATCTAAGGCTGTCATGCTGCGAACGCACAATGTTCCTTGAGTTTCAGTCATACAGTGTTCCAACACTGGTCCCTTCACCAATGTACACTTCAGAGTAAAAATGACTCTTAATTGCCATACCCTCCCTCAGTGTTACCACAGAAGAGAGAGCTCATTAGTATGAACCCTGACTTAAGAACATGTAAGTAGCTTAAACTATAAATGGATTAAACAACAAAACTCCCAAGCCAGCTAAGCCTCATCATCCAACAGTGGGGTTGGGCCCAAGTGATAGTACAGGAGAGGCGTTTGCTTTGCCTGTGGCCACCCAGATTTGATCCCAGCATCCCATATGGTCCCCAAGCACCACCAGGAGTAATTCCTAAGTGCAGAGCCAGAAGGAACTTCTGAGGATCACTAGGTGTGACCACCTCCCAAAAATAGAGAACATGGGATATCAAGAAAAATACCATTATTAAAATGAACAGCCCTACCAATGGAAGCACAAAGTAGGCTATAGGTCATAGGTATTTCAGACTCATTAGACCCAGTTTTAATCAAGCCCATTAGAATACATTTATTCAATCTGCAGAACTAGAATCTAATTTCTACTGAGAACAAGTTACAAAAACAGTTTTCTGGGGCCGGAGCGATAGCCTAGCGGGTAGGGCGTTTGCCTTGCACGCGGCAGGCCTATGCTGGCCTGGGTTCGATTCCCGGCATCCCATATGGTCCCCCGAGCACCGCCAGGAGTAATTCCTGAGTGCAGAGCCAGGACTAACCCCTGAGCATTGCCGGGTGTGACCCAAAAAAGCAAAAAAAAAAAAAAAAAAACAGTTTTCTCTCCACCTTCACTTTAAATTTGCCAGATGCGTGGATGCGGGAAAAGGGGACTCTCATACATTGTTGGTGGGAATGTCAACTTGTACTACCT
This sequence comes from Cryptotis parvus, assembly GCA_021461705.1. Taxonomy (NCBI): domain Eukaryota; kingdom Metazoa; phylum Chordata; class Mammalia; order Eulipotyphla; family Soricidae; genus Cryptotis; species Cryptotis parvus. The sequence goes on along the minus strand of JAJIBD010001302.1, from coordinate 9,743 downwards.
TTCTGGAAAACAATATGGACATTCCTCCAAAGACTAGAAATTGAGATCCCTTTTGACCCAGCCATACCACTCATGGGAATATACCCTGGGAAGCCAAAAACACACAGCGGAAACACAATCCGCACTTTTATTTTCATAGCAGCACTATTCACAATAGCCAGAACCTGGAAACAACCAGTATGCCCGAGAACTGATGACTGGATAAAGAAACTGTGGTACATCTACACAATGGAATACTATGCAGCTGTTAGGAAAAATGAAGTTATGAAATTTGCTTATAAATGGATGGACATGGAAAGGATCATGTTGAGTGAAATTAGTTAGAATTTCACTATGTCAGAGAGAGACATAGAATGACTGCATTTATTTGCATGACATAAATGTATCAGGTGGTCTTACCAAAAGTGGAAATTACCGCAAAGCGTGAGGGAATCAGAGGTTAGGTAAGACAGAGAAGGGAACATGTGTGAATAAATGTCGAAAGGGCTGATACCAACATAGAACTGAGCATTAAATACAGGCAAAACAAAATGCACATGATGGCTTCCAAGTGTATGTAGTGCAATCCACAATGTGTAGGAGAAGGAAGGGAGAGAGAGGGAGAAAGAAGAGATAAAGAACCTGCCATTTAGGCAGGCTATGGGAGGAGGGAAGGAATTGGGGACATTGGTGGTGGGAAATGGGCACTGGTGGAGGGCAGGTGCTGGAACACTATGTGACCGAAACCTCCAAACATGAACAGCGTTGTAATTGTATATCTCACGGTACTATAATAAAATGTTTAAAAAAATTTGCCAGATGGCTTAATAAACCTGGTGTGTTCCTTTGAATAAATACAAAATTAGAGAACTCTCCTGTGGAGTACCCTGTTATTTGCTGGAAAATCCTGGAGATTGCCAAGGACAAAGCAGGAGGCATATCAAAAACAGCATTAAAATTATACCTGTCACATCAGGCTTGCCCAGGCTTGGCCATTGTGAAGAAGTGAAGACCAACAAAGGTAGAAGCTATCACAAACATGTGGGAATCAGAGGCTAGGTAAGACAGAATGGAACAGTGTCGAAAGTGCTAATACCCACCTAGAACTGAGCATTAAATACAGGCAAAAGATACACATGACATCATTTTAATGTATGTATTGTAATCCACAATGTGGAAGGGAAGGAAAAGAGAGATAGAGAGAAAGGGAAAGAAATAAAGAACCTGCCATAGAGGCAGGCTAGGGAGGGGTGGGAATCGGGGACATTGGTGATGGGAAATGGGCATGGGTGGAGGGATGGGTGCTGGAACACTGACCAAAACCCAAATATGAATATCTTATGAACATCTTTGTAATTGTGTATTTCACGGTGGTATAATAAAATATTTAAAAATATTTTCATGTCACAAACGTGTGGGAGTCAGAGGCTAGGTAAGACAGAAAATGGAACAGTGTGCTAACAATTGTCGAGGGTACTAATGCCAACCTTGAACTGAGCATTAAATAGAGGCAAAAAACATACACATGACAACCCTTTAATGTATGTTCTGTAATCCATAGTCTGGAGGGGAAGGAAAAGAGAAAGAGAGAGAAATGGAAAGAAATAAAGAACCTGCCATGGAGGAGGGCTCGGGAGGGGGAGGGAACCGGGGACGTTGGTGGTGGGAGATGGGCACTGGTGGCAGGATGGGTGCTGGAACACTGTATGACCAAAACCCAAATATGAACTTTTTAATTGTATATCTTTGTAACTGTAAAAATAAAAAATTTAAAAAAATATTTTCAGTGAGAAGACGACTATAAAAAATTGTAAACAAAAATTGTAAAAAAAGTGAAGACCAGGTCAGCCCGATGAGCTAGAGGTGGCCTGGGGCCTCTCACCTTTTGTAGGCATGTGCTGGCAGGCAGAGTCCATTCCATTCCTTTCCAAGATGTTCATGACACCTCAGAGTAGGGCTCAGGCCGTGGTCAGATTGAAGATATGCAGATTCCTCATTTTCCTTTAGCAGAGGTCTATAATTGTTACTGGTACTTGGCATATCAAATACGACATGGGTAGCTTGCCAGGCTCTACCGTGTGGGTGGGATACTCGTAGTCACCTCTAATCTCAAGCATTTATTGATGTATGGGCTTGTGATCAGCTCTTCTGAGTGGAGCTCTGACGAGAGGGAGTTGGGATGTGGAAAATGGCGGCCTTCATGGTGTGGGGATCCTCTAGCTTCTTTCAAGGCTCTGCTGGGGTGGCGGGCCAGGGCTAGAACTCACATTCCCCTTGGGCGCCTCTTGTTCAACTGGGCACAGGGAGAGCTGGTAGCAGCTCTGCCCCATGTATGTGAGTCTCTGGATTAGCGTGGGCTTGAAAAAGATTGCTACAGGGTGGGTCTGTCATGAGCAGAGCTGTAATCAGCTCTTCTGCTGGGTGGAACATTGACGAAGGGAGCTTCTTGCGAGGCTCTGCTGGGGTGGCGGACCAGGGCTAGAACCCGCCTTCCCTCCCTAGAATACCTCATTCCCATGACCTGATGGAATGGTTTGAGGCTCTTTATGTTCCTGGAGCGAGCAGATGCCCTTGGGCTACACTAGCATGTGAAAGGACGTATGGAGATGTAACTGGTGCCTGCTCCAGCTAATCTATGATCAACGGGAAGACAAGTTATACAAGTGATATAAGACCTCTTACTACGGGACCTGCTCCTGTCATTTAAACCAATCCCTTTAACTCTTTACCAGCACTTCCTTGTAGTGTGTAGACTAATTAATAATTTTTTTTTGGGTCACACCCGGCAATGCTCAGGGGTTACTCCTGGCTCTGCACTCAGGAATCACTCCTGGCGGTGCTCGGGGGGACCATATGGGATGCCGGGATCGAACCCTAGGCCGGCATGGGCCGGCCGCATGCAAGGCAAACTCCCTACCTGCTGGGCTATCGCTCCGGCCCCTAATAATATTTTTTAAAAAAACTGATTACAGGGGCAGGAGCAATATTTGCCTGCACGCGGGCTGGCCCCATGCCGCCCGGGTCAATCCTCGGCATCCCATATGGTCCCCCGAGCACCGCCAGGAGTAGTTCCTGAGTGCAGAGCCAGGAGAAAACCCCTGAGCATTGCCAGGTGTGACCCAAAAAGCAAAAAAAAACAAAAAACAAAAAAAAAAACTGATTACAGTTATTTACCACATATTTTGTCAATACTCTCCTTTCATAAACCACTAAAGTTAAAGCATCTCTTTGCAGCTGCAGCTAAGGTTTTTTTTTTTTTTTTTTTGCCTTTTTGGGTCACACCCGGCACTGCTCACTCCTGGCAGTGCCCGGGGACCACATGGAATGCCGGGGATCGAACCCAGGCTGGCAGAGGCCGGCCGCGTACAAGGCAAAAAGCCATACCCGCTGGGCTATCGCTCCAGCCCCTGCAGCTAAGTTTTTTTTTAAACAGTCTCCTTTTTCTCTTAAGTCTGTTATCAGAAGCAGGCAATAAATTTTAAAGGCTGCATGCTCTTTCCAGGAGGAGTGATAAATGGAGCTTTGTTCCCTGAAACTGCAATTTGTAAAACAGCCTAATTTCTCATTAAAACTTTATACATAAGGAGAGGCCTCTTTAGTGCTGCTAGAAAGATAATAAACAAAGGTTTTTAAAATCCTGAAGATTAAATTTCTGCATTCATCCTTTCTAAATAGGACTTAAGCAAGTTTCTGCAAATCAGGAGCAGAATAAAATCAGCAAAAAGGCAGGTTTTCAAGGGGAGGGATGTACAATCCTTATGAGTCTGGGCCTCCTTGGTCTTCTGCTGCCAAATCCAGTATCACTAGAATTAGGACAGGTCAGGCACTGAAGGGCAGTCACTCTTCCAGTGACCCAGTTGTCCACAGTAGGGTCATGGCCAGGTGAGTGGACATATGAATTCATCAGAAATATTATAGAGTCTGGATTAAGACAGGCTCTAGTCCAATGCCCCGCCTTCCCACGTGTAAAGCAGCCTTTGGATGGGGCGGTGGGTTTTGCCCCTTTGTCGCGACCCGCACGAGTCAAGTGTAATGCTGCTGTTAGTGCTCGCACCCGTGTTGCTGCCTTGTGGCAACTGCGGGCCTCTCTGTCTGCCTTCTCCCATTCATCCTGGTTATTAAAAACTTCAAAGGCCACATTCACCAGATATCACATAGGGGCCTAAGGGCCACCTTTGGCCTTCTTGCACTTCTTTCTAATGTCGGGGGGTTAACTGAGTGATAGAGTGAGTGGCACAAACAGTAGCCCCTACCAGAGATTCCGGTTGAGCCGAGTATGTCTTTGAAGAGCCTCTATTAGGCAACTCAAAAGACTGCTGGATTTTCATTAGGGCTCTGAGTTATTTCTCTCAGCTTATCGTAATCGACAGCTTTATGGATTACTGCCTGCATGGCTGTAACCAAACACTGATTTGGTTGGATAAACTGGTCAGTTTGAATAAACTGGTCCTGCCAAGTACCTGTATTAAATAGTGGAGTTCCTTGGCATATGGGATAGACAATGGGCATATGGGGTAGGCGGGTGGGCAGCAGAGCAGGTGGCAGTTGCAAAACAGGAGAGAATAGGTCCAGGAGGTCCGAGTCATCCGCAAGAGTTGGCAGAGTGTCAGGAGATATCTGAGGAGTGTCATGAGCAAGGAGAATTGGGGAGGCGTGACAGGTTTTGAGGAGAGGCTGGAGCACAAAAGAAAGTCTGAACAGAAGGGATGTATCATTTATCATTACTTAAGCAGAATGCCTTTAAGCTGGTTGTGTATGGAATTTTTATTTTTGGCCAATGCATACCCTCACCCAATGGGTATTGAGGCCAAATGGCATTTCAGTAATGGATGAGGCAATTGGGTCAAAATCTGGGACCAAGTTGAGGACCTTAAGGAAGACCAAAAGGCAGCTCAAGAGAGCAGAGTGGCCTATTTTGGAATTTTGGTTACCCATAATTTTCCTTTCCGTCCACGTGCCCCTCCGGCGGGCAGTGGGTCGGGTCACTGGCTTTGCTTCCCCACGCAGCCTCCCACTGTCCTGTCGCTAGGACGGCCAGTGCTGCCAGATTCCACGCAGGTGGACTAGCGGGCTGGTGTGGGCTCTTGTATCCCACAGACCCCTCTGACACCCCCCAACCCACAGCCTCGTATTCTGTTTCAGGGACCTGAATTTCCGCATCGAGAGCTTCGATCTACACTTTGTCAAGTTTGCCATTGACAGCAACCAACTCCAGCAGCTCTGGGAGAAGGAACAGGTGTGGACTCCGCCCATACGCCCGAGCCCCCAAGCACACGGCTACTCCGAGACACACCTGTACCCCTAGCTTTGGGCCCGTGCCCTCACTTTCCCTGCCCAAGCCATTGTCCAATTATGCCCTTCTGGACCCTCACAGCTCAACATGGCCAAGAGCACGTGGCCCATTCTGAAGGGCTTCCAGGAGGGGCCCCCTCAACTTTGCACCCACCTTCAAGTTTGATGTGGGTACTAACAAATATGATACCATTGCCAAGAAGCGGAAGCCCGCCTGGACAGACGGTATCCTGTGGAAGGTGAAGACACCAAGTGGGGGTCCCAGCCCCTCAGGTCGAGAGAGCCACCCGGCTCCTGGTGACCCAGCATAGCTACCGTAGCCACATGGAATACACCGTCAGTGACCACAAGCCTGTGGCAGCCCAGTTTGTCCTGCGGGTGAGTCCTGGCCTCTTCCTCCTCTCCTAGCACCCCCAGCCCCAGATCATCATTCCACTGCTCCAGGAACACCCTATACCGGTCCTCGGCTGCAGGCATTTGTTGTAGCAGGATGGGACTGGCATTATGATCACCATTCTCTCTCTCTTCTCTCTCTCTCTCTCTCTCTCTCTCTCTCTCTCTCTCTCTCTCTCTGTTTTGCTTTTTGGGTCACACCCAGCGATGCTCAGGGGTTACTCCTGGCTCTTTGCTCAGGAATTACTCTTGGCAGAGTTCGGGGGCGGATATGGGATGCCGGGGATCAAACCCGGGTCAGCCGTATGTGAGGCAAACGCCCCTTCCTTCCTTCCTTTCCTTCCTTCCCTTCCTTCCTTCCTTCCCTTCCTTCCTTCCTTCCTTCCTTCCTTCCTTCCTTCCTTCCTTTCCTTTCCTTCCTTCCTTCCCTTCCTTCCTTCCTTCCTTCCTTCCTTCCTTCCTTCCTTCCTTCCTTCCTTCCTTCCTTCCTTCCTTCCTTCCTTCCTTCCTTCCTTCCTTCCTTCCTTCCTTCCTTCCTTCCTTCCTTCCTTCCTTCCTTCCTTCCTTCCTTCCTTCCTTCCTTCCTTCCTTCCTTCCTTCCTTCCTTCCTTCCTTCCTTCCTTCCTTCCTTCCTTCCTCATCGCACCCAGAAATCAATGCTCAGGGCTTACTCCCTGGATCTGCACTCAGGAATTACTGCTGGTCATGCTAAAGGGACTATATGGGATGCCAGGGATTTAACCCAGGTTAGAGACATGCAAGATAAATGTCCTCCCCTCTGTACTATGGCTTCAGTCCTCATTTTCTTTTCTCTTTGGGGGCAGAGGGAGGTTGGCACATCCCAGCAGTGCTCAGGGATTACTCCTGGTAGGTCAGGGGGATCATATGGGATGCCTGGGATCGAACCTGGGTTGGCCATGTGCAAGGCAAGCACCCTACTTACAGTACTGTCATTCCCAGTCCTGGACCTTATTTTCAAAGTTCATGCCTTTCCCTTTTTATCTCTAACTTCTTCTTGTCAGAGAAGTCACATATAGAATAAGACCAGCTCACTCAAATGTTTACTCTAGCCTCACAGAGCATTAATTGTTTATGTTCATTCACCGTGTACTTGCTCTATGGGGCATGCACTAAAGTCTGAGGTAGTGGGAGGGGAGATATAAAAATGCAAAAGTTAGAGCCAGGAGGTAACTCAAAGAGCTAGGGCATGTGCATTGCATGTAGGAAACCCAGGTTGGATCCAGGCACACCAACGTCCCTTGAGCACTGTCAGGAGTAATCCTGAGCAGTGCACCAAGAGTAGCCTCCAAGTACCACCTAGTGTAGTCCCCCCAAACCAAAACAAAACAAAAAAATAAAGTTCCAGGAGGGGCTGGAGCGATAGCCCAGAGGGTAGGGGCGTTTGCCTTGCACGCGGCGGTCTGTACCGCCCGGGTTTGATCCCGGCATCCCATATGGACCCTTGAGCACCGCCAGGAGTAATTCCTGAGTGCAGAGCCAGGAGTAACCCCTGAGCATTGCCAGGTGTGGCCCAAAAAAAAAAAAAAGGGGCCGGAGCGATAGCCCAGTGGGTAGGGCGTTTGCCTTGCACGCGGCCGGCCTAAGCCGGCCCGGGTTTGATCCCTGGCATCCTATATGGTCCCCTGAGCACCGCCAGGAGTAATTCCTGAGTGCAGAGCCAGGAGTAACCCCTGAGCATCGCCAGGTGCGACCCAAAAAGCAAAAAAAAAAAAAAAAAACCAAAAAGCAAAAAATTAAAAATAAAAATAAATAAAGTTCCAGGAATATAGTAGCTATAATTGAGCCCTGGCCCGCCACCCCAGCAGAGCTTCACAACAAGCTAGGACGACCTCCCCCCCACACTATGAGGGCCTCCATTTTCTATATCTGGACTTCCCTTTCGTCAGAACTCCACCCAGCAGACTAGCCTATCACAGCCCAGCTCATCCATATCCACCCTGCAGCAGTCTTTTTTTAAATCCGGCCCAGGAATGCTGATCCAGAGACTCACAGACATGGGGGCAGCGCTGCTACTGGCTCTCCCTGTGCCCAGCTGCTCACGAGGTGCCCAGGAGGGATGGCGGGTTCTAGCCCTGGCCCGCCACCCCAGCAGAGCCTCGCAACAAGCCAGATGACCCCCCACTCCATGAGGGCCTCCATTTTCCACATCCGGACTTCCCTCTCGTCAGAACTCCATCCAGCAGACAGCCTATCACAGCCTGGCTCGCACGGGCCGTGGCGGTTCATCAATAAATGCTGAATTTAGAGGTGACTACAAGAGTATGCCACCTGCATGGCAGAGTCTGGCAAGCTACCCGTGTTGTATTTGATATGCCAAATACCAGTAACAATTATAGACCTCATTCCCATGACCTGATGGAATGGTTCGAGGCTCTTTATGTTCCTGGAGCAAGCAGGTGCCCTTGGGCTATACTAGCATGAGACAGGACATATGGAGATATCTGTTACTGGTGCCCGCTCGAGCAAATCGATGATGAACGGGAAGACAGTGATACAGTGATACAGTGATAATTTTCCTAAGGTCCAGTCACAAAAGCCATTAGGACAGAGATCTGACATCCCAGTTTTCTGCAAATAGCCCCCAAATAGGGGCAAGGAGGCAAGGAGAGAGCGCCTCCCGCTCCCTCCATTGCCCTAACAGAAAGGAACACAAACCAGTAAGGAGGGACATCTCCCGACCCTTCAAAGGGAGTTTTGAACTCCCCACAGGAAAAAAGGGAATGTCTGCATTCATTTGTAAGTATAAATATATACCAGAGTTTAACTACCTGTTGGAAATGGTAATGCTAGGCTAGAACTGAGCACTGAATGTAGGCAAAGGGATATACATGATAACCTCTAAATGTATGTATTGCAAGCCACAGTATGTAAGAGATGGGAGAGAGAGAGAGAGAGAGAGAGAGAGAGAGAGAGAGAGAGAGAGAGAGAGAGAAGAGAAAAAAGTACCTGCTATAGAGGCAGGCTGGGGGGGGGTGGGGAGGTAATCAGGGGTCATTGGTGGTGGAAATGCACACTGGTGGAGGGATGTATGCTGGAACACTGTGTGACTAAAACCTAATCATGAATAGCTTTGTAATTGTATAACTCACAGTGGTATAATAAAATTTAAAAAAATAAGTAGATGGGCCCAGGTCCCTATCCAGTTATCCAGGCCTCCCCTTTCCCCCATGAACGACATCACCAGTCCTGCCCCTATCATTGCCCTGACCTTGTCTCATCTTGACCCACACAGTCTACTTGCCTCCCATGAACAACGAACATGTCCATTCCCTGTGTTGCTCTCTATTCCATGCATGCTTTCCTCAGTCTCTGAGCATGGTCACATGCAAGCAGGCTAGATCCCTGTGCTCTGTACCTGTGACTGGACCTCTCAATTATACCTCAGCAGTTCCTGCCATCCTGTCTGGACTTTCCTAGTCTCTGCCTCTGGCCACGTGCACATAGGTGACACTCCTGTTCTCAGCCCTTGTCACTACCTAAGCATCTTGCTTGTATTCAGCCCCTGTCTGGGAATATTCGAAAGGGAGGTAAAGAGAGAGGGTCAGAGGGAGAGAGAAGAGAGAGAGAGAGGCAGAGCAAGCTGGGGATGGGGACTTCCTTTTTCTGGATCATATTCCACCTGCAGCCATCCCATTATATGTTCGAATTTGCTACCTGTTCCATGAGTAAGATTTAAAGGATGACTCAATTCACCTGCCTCTTCACTCTTCTGCTCCTATGGTATCAGAATCATTCAAAGGGTTATTGGGACATGAGGCCAAAAAATAAGTGGAATCAGGGCAGGAGTGATAGTAAAGCACATAGGGGCATTTGCCTTGCTCACAGCCAACCTAGATTTGATCCTTGGCATCCTATATAGTCCCTCCGAAGTACCACTAATAGTAATTTCTGAGTGCATATCCAAGGGTAAAATCCTGAGAATTGCTAGGTGTGATCAAAAGAACAACAACAACAAAAAAGCCATTACTATCTAAGGACTAGATAGTAATGTACCAGTATTTATTTTGGCAATTGTATTGTTGATAAGGAGACTGTTTTGGAGAATTGTCCTTATGTGT
>JAJIBD010001301.1:0-30514 GCA_021461705.1 Cryptotis parvus | reverse complement strand
TGCACAGCAGAGCCTGTAAAGCTACCCATGTTGTATTTGATATGCCAAAAACAATAACAATGATAGAATTCATTCCCATGACCTGAGGGAATGGTTTGAGGCTCTTCATGTTCCTGGAGCAAGCAGAGTCCCTTGGCCTATATAGCACGTGATGGGGACAAATGGAGATGAACAACTGGGAAGACAATTGATACAAGTGATTGTTAACTCCATTAGCATTTCTATATATAAATAAAAAACAGACATGCAGGCAGCATGCTCCAAGAATGTAGAGATGCTGAAAGATAAAAGAATTAGTGCAATAGGAGGATGATCATCATTGGGTCTCTGGTGACTGACACATGGGCTAAATTGTGACTGTTTGAAATCTGTGCTCATCATTCTTATTCCATTTCAAGATTCTTAAAATAATCTATGAACTTCCAACTTTCCAATCAGAATAAGAAGCAGTGACAGAACACTAAGATTCAATTAGGTAAACAGAGAAATATTCAATTTCCACATGAAGCGTATGAGAATATGTCTGTGGATAATAAGAGATATTGCAAATTAAACTTTCTAATTTGAGCCACTAAGTCAACTCAAAAGTAATTTAAAAGGCACCAAGTGCCAACCCCTCTTTCTACCAGGCATGTTCTGAAAACTGCAACAAAACATAGCATCGGCTACAAAGAGGTGCTAAGTTTTAAAAAATTTGGTTCTTAGCAAAATAAATAAACAAAAATTGTATTAACTTTTTATATTCAGGGATAATGTATGCACCACTGTTTTCTAAAAGAAGCTTGATCCTTATGTGGTTGAGTGACTATTCACACAATCAGGGGCCTTGTTCTTCTCTACATTTATCTTTTAATCTAATATCATCAGTGTTTGGGGGGTCTGAATCATATTTCTACAGCTGATGTCTTTTGATTTCTTCCTCTTTGCCAATAGAACTTACAAATTATGTAATTCCTGTAGTCCTAATGAAAGAGTTCACTCACTTGCTTTCTTGAATTTGTCATCTTCATAGTGATAATACATAGAAAATATATTCTAAAACCACAATTGATCTGTACACTGTGATTTCATGTATGATTCACATTTTCAAACTAAGTTTCAATCTTCAGATGGGGAAAGAGATTAGACTGCTAGTGGAGTAGGTAAGTCACCTGCCATGTATATAATTGATTTTGGTTTTATCCCAGCATGTCATGTGGCTCCTACAACACTACAATGAGTCTTGAGCACACAACTGTAAATACTGAGGACTGTCAGGTTTGATCAACACCACATCCCCTCAAAAATTAATGGGGAAATACATTGATTTATATTAATTTATCAATGGTAATTAGTGAATATGATTTTAATATGAATTAACACCTGCCCCTCAAGGTGTTAGAAGTGTGGCTGTGGTGCCCAGCTGCATCAGCATGTGGCAGACAGGAGACAGGCTTGTCTCCACCCAGGGTTCTGCCTTGTGGGCCCTAGATAGTTGATGGTCTGACATAGAAAAAGACTGGGCCCTTGGGATGAGTCCAGAGCCACAAGCAGAGCCTAAGCAAGCTACCCGTGGAGTATTCAATATGCCAAAAACAGTAACAATAATGGACCTCATTCCCAACAAGTGGAGGTGTTACTGGCACCCTTGGAACAAATTGATGAACAATGGGAAGACAAGTGACAATATGAATTACGTAGAATAAAGGAGATGAACTTAGAAGGAGATGAACTTAGCTTTCATGTACATGAATGTAATTTTTATATTTTACTATGTATATAGTAGAGATTATATATTTTACTATGTATATAGCAGAGACTCACAGACATGGGCAGAGCTGCTACTTGCTCTCCTGTGCCCAGCTGCTCCCGAGGCACCCAGGAGGGATGGCGGGTTCTAGCCCTGTCCCGCCACCCCAGCAGAGCCTTGCAACAAGATAGATGATCCCCCACTCCATGAGGGCCGCCATTTTCCACATCTGGACTTCCCTCTCGTCAGAACTCCACCCAGCAGAAGAGCCTATTACAGCCCTGCTCACGCGGCCGGCAAGTGGCTGCGTGGTTCATCAATAAATGCTGAATTTAGAGGTGACTACAAGAGTATGCCACCTGCACGGCAGAGCTTGGCAAGCTACCTGTGTCGTATTTGATATGCCAAATACCAGTAACAATTATAGACCTCATTCCCATGACCTGATGGAATAGTTTGAGGTTCTTTATTCTCCTGGAGCAAGCAGATGTCCTTGGGCTCTACTAGCATGAGACAGGACATATGGAGATGCTACTGGTGCCCGCTGAGCAAATCAATGATGAACGGGAAGACAGTGATACAGTGATACTATGTATATGCTCAAGATAAGGAAACAGTTTTTCTAAGACACATATAAAAGTAACTGAAGTTCCACATTAAAGGGGAAATAGCCAATAAGTAATAATTTATGAAAATATTACAAATTTACTTAAAATTACAAGGATTTCCAAGTACATTATAGCATTTCAGCTGGGAACCTAAAGGTCAGAGAAAGTGCCTCATGTCTATCACCTTAACTTGCACCATCCACAGCTCTTCTTTCTTGTTTATATAAAGCGTAGTCATATATGTAGCTTGGGAAGGAGAGATAATCCAGCCAGCAAGGTATTCGACTTGCCAACCAGGGTTCTATCCCTGGCACTAGCACCACATATGATCCCTGAGCATCACCAGGAAGTAAACCCTGGGCCTAGACATAGAAGTAAGTCCTGAGTAAGATAAGTTATACACCCTGCCCTTGAGGCCTCAAAAAAGTAGATGTGCATCGTGTTCTTAGCCTACCTTCTTCTTTTTATTTGGGGCGGGGGTTGGGTCACAACTGGTGGTGCTCAGGGACGACTCCTGGTTCTGCACTCAGGATTTATGCCTGGGTGGTTCTCTGGGGACCATATGGAATGCTGGGGATCGAACCCAGGTCTACCACTTGCAAGGCAAATGCCTACCCACTGTGCTATCACTCTGTCCCTCTTAGCCCACCTTCTTGAGGTTGAAATGCAGCATGAATCAATCCAGACTGTACAGTTTGCTTTTAAGAACAAGCAGCATTCACATGCATTTATCCAGAAAGCGTTCTGCAGGGTTATGGCGTTGGTGATCACTCATAGCACCAACATTGAGGAGAAGCAGTTGTTTATAAAAAAAGTTGAAAGAATTAACATGTTTATTATAACCTAGCAATAGCTAGGGGAAACTATCCTTAAGCATTCACATTCCATTCAATTTCTGTATGTATCTAGCACTTGTCATAACAGCCGCAGGCAAACTACAATAATGAGAGCAACATATGGCTTTTAAGAGTGTCAAAGCCGAGGAGAGAGAGTGATTTAGAGGGGCACAGTCAGTGGAGGTAACTGAGCAAAGATTCATGTTGATAGTTAGATACTATGTTTGTGTTCTGTGAAGTTTATTCTTCTCTAATTTTATATTTTTTCTACTATCTTTATTTATTTTAACTATACTGACCATTGAACTAGATACTGAGTTTTGCCTAAGAATTATAGTTGAAGTTCTGTTACTTTTAGCTAGGCAGATTTGGATGAAATACAAAGAAGGTGACTCACTACAACTAAATTGTGATATTTCTACATGACTAAAGGAAAGACATTATAAAAATGATCAATTCTAGTAAGATATTTTGTTTTGGAGTATATATAAAAGAGTAAAATTTGACTCAGTTTTGGAAAAAACTTACAGATCGATTCTTTTAAGTGTGTAGTCTTGATGTTAGGGAAATGTTGAGTCTCATTGAACTATAAAACCATTTAAATGATTATTTTCTGTCTAATATTGACAGAGTTTTCTCACTCAAGGCTTTTTAAGGGAAACAGTTTTCATCAGAAAAGATATGCCCTTAAACGACCCCCCCACAAGGTTTGGAAATCATGCTTGTTTTTAAATCTCAGTATAATTTTATAGAGAGCAAATGTATGCCTTTAACAATTTAGGAAATTAGTTATTTTGTTAGATAAGGGCATTCATAATTAAGAACTGCATACAAATTGTTCTTTGTGTATTTCTGGACATGCTACACCAGCTCCATATGCTTCTTTCAGGGAAGATCAATAACTCTGGTTATTCCATTTAGTTTGAGAACTGTGCCTATATATACAATCGTAAGAGTTGCCTTCCCTTTTTTAAAATTCAGATAAAGCCATTCACTTTTGGAGGCTATTAAGACATTTAGAACATGTAGCTATGGAGCTTGTTCGATAGGTACATAAGACTTGTGAACATTCGCTTGTATCACTTGTTCCCATTGTTCATCAGTTTGCTCAAGCGGCACCAGCAATGTCTTCATTCATTGGGAATGGGTCCATTATTGCTACTGTTTTGGGCATATCGAATATACCATGGTTAGCTTGCCAGTTTCTGCCATCGCTCTGGCTTCAGTCTAGGGGACCCAGTCTTTTCTATGTCAGACCATCAGAGCCCATGGGGCAGAGAGAGTCCCGGGTGTAGAGCAAGTCTGACTATACTGATGCAGCTGGACACCACAGCCACACCTGCAACTCTTCAATGGGCAAAACATTAGTCCCTCTAAATTCAGTCCTATTCCATAAAGGTGGTTAGGAATAGCTATATTACATGGAAAAAATATTATGATAAGTGAAGTTTAAATTGTTTTATGGGTTCACTTAACATGTTTCTAGCCCCAAGTTTTGAATGTAAACTAAACTGTCCATCTTATTCAAGATATATATATATATATATATATATATATATATATATATATATATACATATAATTTTCTTCTACTGGAAACATCTCAACCTTCTCAGATACATTTCTTGGCAGAAACATTGATAGTTTAGTGGGCTGTAGAAATAAAGCAATGGGTCAGACATGGGCCTTGAACATAACTGATGTGAGTTTAATCTCTGGGAATGCATATGGTTGCCATGGTTGCCTGAGCCCTGAGCCAGGAGTGATCCCTGAGAGCAGAAACAAGAATAAGACCCAAGAACCTCTGGTGTAGCCCCTCAAACAAAACAAAAAAGTTTTAAGTGTATGTGTATCAAATAAAGTGCTTGTCTTCCCACCACCCTTTACAAACTGAAGATCAGTAAGATTAAGATTTTAAATAACTATAAGAAGTCTGTGTAGTCACAATTCAGGGTTGATATGTTTGGCGGAAACTACTGTATGCTAAATGCTCAATAAAACTACTGTATGCTAAATGCTCAATGTTCCTACAAAATGCAGTCATGTATACACAGGATCTAAATATGCATGAGGCCATTTCATTTCAAGACTGGCATCTAAATTCTTCATGGAGATTATCTTTCATTTGTAAAAGCTTGTAGGGCAGAGTTGAAATTGTCCAGTTCTAGTTGGAACTAATGAATATTTTATATTAGTTCATCTCTGTGTTGTAAAAGATTTGTCTCATAAGAACATTAAAATTAATTTAAGAGATTAATGCACAATTACAGGAAGATAGCTTCATTTTGACGTTAAAATCATGATGAGGGGAGAACTTGTTCTGAGATTAGGAACCTGGCACTAAAGGAACAATTCGATTCAAAGCTGCTATGCCAGGATATTTTCCTCAAGTCATGGGTCAACAGATTTTATTGTATTTATTTAAATACTCTGACAATTGTTTCTTTGATGAAAGAGCTATTTCCAAAAGGTTTCTGAGGGCAGAAATGATGAGGCTAAAAACAAGATGAGCTTTTCTTCCATAATTACAAAGAAACTAGAGAGGGAAAGAATACCAAATCTAGATTTTCAAAGTTTAAACTTTGTATACTAACGTTAATAAGTATACGTTAATAAGTAACGTTAATAAGTATATGAGAACTCCACCCAGCAGACCAGCCCATCACAGCCCGGATCACCGACACCCACCATGCCGCAGCTTTTTTCCTCAATTCGGCCCAGGTATGCTGGTCCAGAGACTCTCACACATGGGGCAGAGCTGTTCCTTGCTCTCCCTGTGCACAGCCGTTCTTGAGGCAGTCGGGAGGCATGGCAGGTTCTAGCCCCTGGCCCACCACCTCGGCAGAGCCTCACAACAAGCCAGACCACCGCTCCTCACTCCACGGGTGCCACCATTTTCCACTTCTGGACTTCCCTCTCGTCAGAACTCCACCCAGCAGACCAGCCCATCACAGCCCCGGCTGCAGCCGCGGTTCATCAATATATGCTTTATTTGGAGGTGTTTAAAACAGTTTGCCTCCCACTCGACAAGCCTGGCAAGCTTCTCGTGTTGTATATGATATGCCAAATTCCAGTAACAATTATATTAGGTCATTCCCATGACCTAATATAATGGTTTGAGGCTCTTTATGTTCCTGTAGCAAGCCGATGCCCCCTGGCTCTACTGGCATGAGACAGGACATGTGGAGATATTACTAGTGCCCGCTCTAGCAAATAGATGATCAACAGGAAAATGGTGATCGTGATCGTGAAACTTTGTATATATTCAAAATGTTTTTCCATCTTAAAAAGTGGAATTTATATGGTTTAAAGCAATAAAGTAATAAAATAAAAAGTTGCATCGTTTTTTTTAAATGTAATGAGGGAAGTGCTATTGACACAAAGGAGGGTATTTTGGAATGGCAAGTGAAAGGAAAAACATGAACATAGTTTGAAATAATCAGATCAATCAAAAGTCTTCCATGAGTTAGAATTTAGCACCAAAGGAAAGAAAATTTGTTTGATAACAGTTTTAAGATTCACAACTAGACATTGGCTTTTAGGCCTCAACTGACAGTGCTCAGCAGTTACTCATGGCCCTTTGCTCAGGAAACACACCTGGCAGGGATTAGAAAACCATATCTCAGGGTATATAACACGTGCTGGCCGTGTGCAAAGCAAGAACCTGGTCAAATGTACTATATCTCCAGCTATCTTTCCAAGATTTTTAATCATGACAATGCAAGAGAGGGAAGGGATTATTTAAAAGACTCTAATGAAAATACAAATGTGACTGATTAAAGTTCTTTGACTTTGTAAAGTCTGTTTCCTCTACCAAAAACTGGTGCTGTGATATTTATGGGCTAGGTTGTAAATTAACTGCTATTTTTTATGTATTTAACACATGCATGTATAGTCCAAACCAGTTTGCTAACCATAAAATATTTCAATTTATTTCAGTGATATATTCTCTCTGTAGTCTGAGTAGTATATATGTGTTTAGTTTTGAATCCCAGTGCATGCTAATATACATGCAAAAATACATTTAAAAAAGAAAGAAGAATGGGAGATTGTTTTGAGGACAAGAGGAATTTTTTCTGGTAAGAAAAATGCTGAGCTGCCTTGTGAGAGACTTGGCTAAGTAAAACAGAGTTGGAAGCTGACTTTCCCCTCACAAACCCTCTCCGGTTCTTTTTAGAATGAAACTTCTGGTGGAGATCATGAAAAGCTGTGATAGAAATCATTATTTCTTTAATTATTTTTTGTGCTACAACTGGTTGCACTCTCAGAATCACTCCTGGGAGTGCCCAGGGAAGCATACGCTGAGGACGGCACTAGGGCTGTGGGCTTGGAAACAGCTGACACCTCCCTTTAGAACCTCTCCAGCCCCTATACTCATTCTGCTCTTCAATCTTTTGAGAGAAAATCTGGAGTTGCAAGCTCTCTCTCTGACTCCTGATACCATTTAAGACTTTCATTCTGCATAATAGCAGAATAAATTCTACTATCAATTGTTAATTCTGATGTCATTTACACTGCTAAATTGTACTTCTAAAGGGCCTGGTAAAGTCAAATTCCATTATCAAAATCATAATTATATAAGCCGGAAACAAATACATACCAGACCCCACATATTTACTGACTCCAAAGATTGCAGGCTGTGAGATCCCAAATTCCAGGGAAATTAAAGGATGCTTCACAGTGATAGCCCACTCATCTCTACATGCAGAATCTCATGGAACTGATTTTCTGCCCTTCTTTGTATCTTTTCTCTTGTCTTTCAGATCTCGGAGTAGGTGTTGATTGAGAGGACAAAATTGCTCTGTCTTTTCTTCAAGAGAAGAAAGGACTATTTTTTGAATATTTTGTTCTTGCTGTGAGGACATTTTTATCACCCAGAATCTGCCTTGTTTCTCCAAATGTCCTCCATCCCCTATACCACCAAAAACCTCATAACCAATTTAATATCTTCACTCTAAGATATTTCTTATTATTCTGGGAAAGTCGTGGAACTGTACCTGGAGTGCGTAGAAAGTGGATGATTCACTCTCACCACCATTCTTAGAACTGTTATTCCCAGCAAGCAATGCATTTCATTTTATGGTGTTTTTGAATGCCAAGGATCAAGCCAAGACCTTGAACATGCTAGTTACGTTCCCTCCCATTAGATTGATCGCTAGACTAATTTAAGTTTCACAGTAAGAAGCTAACATTGTAAAACAAAAAGAGGGAGGAATGTTTCTGATTAATAACTAAATAGGAACATTCTCTTTAGCATTATGATCTTATCTTGCAAGATTTTTCCCCCTTTGAGTCTTTTTTTCATGGTAAGATTTTTGAAAGGGAGGTAAGATGACTTGTTAAGAACAGGCTTTGAAGAAGTGAGAATCTTCACAGCGAATTATTTAGATTTCTTGAAAGTGTGAGATAGAGGACAGCACAGAGGCATGGTTAGGTTAAGGTTTGTGCACAGGGAGTTGTGTTCACCCTCTGTAATTTAGCTTCTTTGGCTGAATGTTATAAACTTGTTCAATTTCACAGTGTTTGGTCTCTCTTGGGATCCTCAGGCCACCATAAAATCCAGTAATATTGTTATCATGAAATGACAACTAACTACTTTGGAAATTCATGTCTCACTACACAGAGCAAAATTATCTTTTTTATTCATTTTCCATGTATTTTTTAAAAGTATTTCTTTATCCTGTTTATATAAATAAGTGACCAGAAAAATGAACTTTCTTATTTTATTGCATAGAATTTTGGAGAATTTGGGGCCCTACCCAACTGTTCTCAGGTCTTCCTCTTAGCTCTATGCTTAGGGATCACTCTTGGTAGTACCCAGGGGATCATATATGCATTTGGGCAATTAATCCCCAGTTAGTAACATACGAGGCAAATACCAAACAGGCTGAAGTAACAATAGCCTTGCATAAGATCTTTCCTACCTGCTAGCATTGTTTTCTGTTTAATTATAAATAATTCTTAGCACATCAATTTTCCCAACAGTAGTCCCTATTCACTGTAAAAGAGTATATAAGTTATCTCGAAGGCTTGTTCAAACAAAGTGTTTTGATACCAAACCAAGAATGTCTCATTTGTAATCTAGAATGGGTCTATGAAATTGCATTTCCATCAAGTTGCTAAGAAATTCTGTTGCTGTTATTCCAGAAAGACTCCTTGAAACAAGTATCCTAGATGAGAGCTTTCTTGCTATAGATGTTTGGAAACAGAGGGATAGCATATTAACATTTCCTTTTTTGAACTATATTTTGTTCTGGACTCTGTATGCATTTGTTCTTATCACCAAAATTTTTAGTAAAGGACTAAAGTGATAGGACTTGGAAAGGGCTTGCCTAGCAACCAGCAACCTGTTTCTACATGTGGTATATCCATCCTGTTGCTCTGCATGGAACCCCCTGGCAAGGCAAGGGATCGTTCCTGAGCATGAAGCCAGAAATAGCCCCTGAGTTGAAATCTGGGTATGGCTCAAAATGACAAAAAAGAATAATTGGTAAAAATTCTCATGAGATTCCTAACTTTTACCATTTTGTCTGACTATCTCCACCTCAGAACCTCTGTTTACTCTTGCAACTTTCCAGGAGGAGCTAACCTACTCTATGGCAACCTAGGGTCTTCTTGAAACTGGAATCAGACTCCACTTTCTTCCAGATCCACCCCTGATTTCCACCCTCTTCACAGGCCCACCTCTACAAGTCAGACCATCCGCCAATCAATTTTTCAGGTCAACATCCAGGCAGTGCACCCATAATGCCACTCCTTGCTACTCAGACTGAACCACGTCATTGCATACCAGGTCTAATCATTGTACTCTACACTAAATATATGCATACCCTCTGCACAGTGAAGAGAATGAGCAAAACCTAGCTTAAGCCCTCAGGGACTCCCATTGAGTCTAACTATAAAGGTTGACTCAGCACAACTAATGCATAGAAAAAGCAGTGAGGAAGCTTGGCAGAAGACCACTACGCTCAGTGAAGTTTAAGCATCGAGCCCTACAACCTCTCAGAAAATGAGTTTCAAAGCACCATCTTTAGATGTTCGTTATGAGTTCATAAAAACAATGATAAAGCAAAGCGCAAGCAATTTTTAATCTAAGTGGAAAGCTCCAGTCACAAGATCAGCAGTGAAGAGTATGAAGATGAAGAAAACAAAAATCAATAGAAGTTCATGCCAGCAGAGTAACAGCAGCTAGGAAAAGTCAGTTAGCTCCAAGATGAGAAGCAGCAAACTCAAGCAAACAATGGGAGATAAAAAAAAGTTTGAAAATAAATGAACAGCACATCAGAGAACTATGGGATGCGTTCAAGAGGAGCAATGTAAGAATCATCAGAGCCTTAAGGAACAAGATGTTAAATTCAATGCAGTTAAAGAAACTGTACATAAGAATTTCCTAGAGTTTACGGGTAAAGGTATCCAGTTTCAACAAGCTCAAACCAGACCCAAAGGAAAAAATTCCAAGACTTGGATTCAAATTGACAAATACCAATGACTGAGATAGATTATCAATAACAACAAAATCAATAAAAAAGAACTTACCTACAAAGGATCTCCCATATAAGTCACAATACATCTGCCAAATGAAACACTAGGAGCCAGAAAATAATGGTAGGATAGAGCAAACAATTCAATATTAATGCTCATTCCAGTTAGATTATATAGATTTAAAGGACTGATGGGCAGCAGTTTCAGGAATTCATAGCCTTGAAGGTAATTTTGCGAGAGATGTGAAGAGTTTCTTTAATGGTATAGACAGACTTTTCGCCATTACCCTGTTAAGTCTGGCATTTGCTCGTGGTTCTTACCACAGTCCTCTAGTAGACTGAGAATGAACTTTTTATTCCTAGCTAGCTAAGGGTGTTATGCTTGTCAGCAATTAATTGTATTTTCTTTTATAGTGAATGTTCTTTCTATGTCTATTCAAGCATTTTAATAAATATTGGCATTTTTCATTAAAATAGTTTACTTAGTAATACATTTACTTAAGTATTATCTATAGCATAATATTTTCTAACATAAACCAATATTGCCCCTATTAGGATAAAACACTTTTTTTATACTTTTATAAACCTATACTAATTATTATTTAAATTTTTAAATATTCTCCTCTCCTCCTGTTAAATTTTACATTTATAGGACTATTATGTTTCTTGTAAGTTATAAACAGTAGTAACATATTCATACTATTAATTTTTAAATGTATAAAACTTCAAGGATAAAAAGAATAAGAAACACCTTTTGAAATATTGCGATCAACTTAAATAACTTAATTTTCTGGAATTTCCTGAGCTTTTTAAAAAATTTATGCATATGTAGCTATAACACCTTCACAATTAAAATGTATATGTATATCAGATGTGACTTATACTAAGAAAACAACAAATAGCCCGAGGTATAGAAACTGGAGTTTTTGTCTACAACATGGAGATTACCTGGGGCAGGGTCTCTGGGCATTCCCTTGCTGGTGTTGGGCGTGCTGCTGGAAATATAAGTGCATGAAAAGTATTATTATTAGTAACCAGATAATAGTGCCTCAAAAATAGGTAAAGAAAATAAACAATTATTTCAAATTTTGGGTTCAGAATAAGAGACAGGTAAAGAACTGCTATACATTTTTTTGTTAGCTCTCAGAAAATCATCATTTTAGGTTTGTGATTTACACAAACCTAAAATGAATTTAGTTATGTGCCAATTACTTAGTCATTGTGGTATGGATACAATTATTAAAAATGCTTTCTAATTAAATTTCATGCATCCCTCTTAAAATAGTCTTTAAAAATTGATTTTTTGAATCTCAGAACTCACAATAGTTATAAGCAGAATAGTGTTAATCTCCAAGTCAGAAACCATTTCTGGCTTGAGTAGTTATTGTACTATATAATAAGTAGTTATTATATAGTACAATATAAATAGTTATTATATAGTACTTTATAAGAGTAGTTATTGTACTATATAATGTCAGATGATCAGTATGGTGTCTTACTATTACTAGTGTACACATGATGGAACACTCTGCTTGTTTTCTTTTGTGTTGGGCGTATCTAAGGACCCAATAGTGACCTCAGAATAACTTGCTAATGAGATATTGATGAGTATGATCTTTGCCAACTTCCTCTAGATTCTAGTTTTTAGGATGTGGAATGAACTGGACACTTTTTTTTAACAGTAACCAAAAAACCCCAAAGGAATGTGTAATATTAATACTCTGTGGTGTCAAGAGTCATTAACTTTGTAATATCAAGCACAGTACTGATTTCAGCAAGTCTTTGATGAGTTTAGACATGAGAAAAAATGTGCCCTGATAAAGATTTTTTGATATCAATAAATAGCACATTGTATTTTATTATATATATTTAAATCCATTACTCAAATTATGATAACTCTTATTATCTTTAACTTTTTACTTATCCTTAAAAATCTTTAAATCTGGGGCTGGAGCGATAGCCAAGCTGGTAGGGCGTTTGCCTTGCCTGCAGCTGGCCTGTGCCGCCTAGGTTCAATCCCGGCATCCCATATGGTACCCTGAGCACCGCCAGGAGTGATTCCTGAGTGCAGAGCCAGGAGTAACCCCCTGAGCATTGCCGGGTGTGGCCCAAAAACCAAAAAAAAAAAAAAAAAAAATCTTTAAATCACTGATCACTATTTTCTTCTGTAGTTTTATCTCAGTGTGCCTTTAACATTCCCAAGACATTTCTGTTCTCAGTCATTTTGTTGGAAGAAGATGAAACATTTTATATGTCTAGCAAGAAACTTTGCTGGAATCTCTCATTATAGTCTCTTATTAAATTAGAAAACAAAAATAAAATGGATTTGGTTATGTGTACCTTGTCTAGGACACAGGAATTTAGTAGATGTGGCTGAGAAAGCAAAGAAACATCTGCATAGAATTAAACTTAATTGAGCATTGACTTTTTAATCTCCACTTTTAAAATTCTACGGAAAATAGATTTAAGAAAAAAAAATAAGCGACCTCTCACCTGAACTATGCAGCTTTAGTGAATGAGGAATTTTGATAAGAGCTGACCAAAATAAGTTAACCTGACCTAGTGCATTGAGTCATGGTGTTTGCACCAAGAAAGGCGTCTCTGCTGAGTGATTTTCTTTAAACTGCAAGACACAGTCCGAAGAAACTGCAGGCATAAAATGCTTGTCCTTGAGAGGCTGCATTAATTAATGATGGCAAAGTAATCTCACGGTAAAGTACTGCATTATTGTTAAAAGCGTTAATATAATTGAATTACATGTTCTGTGGGGGAGGGAAAGAACTTACTCTGAATGTACAATTAATTGTCATTTTATAAAACTTCCAACAGTGTTGCTAGTGCTGGGACTCCTAAAGAATAAGTTGAAGGTGGCAGTGGCATTTTATTTTCCCCCTTGGAGCCTCCACAAATTCACACAAAAAATAAGTAAACAGTAACAATTCCAATTTTATTTGACAGTCTTTAATCATGGCAACAGTGTGACCTGGGTGTTAATAGACACATAGTGAGCACTCAGTAACCGAGAATATGTGTATTTCTCAAATGGAAAATGGGGATTAGAGCTTATTCCCTCCTCTAAAGATTGAGAATGAGATACACATTCAATAATCAAGCCTAATGATAAAGATGGTGATGATAAATTTCTTGACTGTGTATGTTTCAGAATTACATTGTCATATTTGAACAAGGTGTCCCTTCTGATTAAAAAAAAAAGACCATGAAAAGGTACAGACTTAAATTACACACGCAAGCCTCAGGTTGGGCAAAGCTGTCAAACCATATTGAATTGCATATGTTTCTCTCAGAAAAGGGGTGATTCCATATCGAGAAAGGTGGGAGACAAAATCCTTCAGATAAATGGAAGGAATCTCTGATAACAAAAGAAGAAAATGTGTTGTTCATTCCCTTGCATAATATTAAAACATGCTTCTATTCGACTGCACTCACATATTTTAACTCTTATAATGCCATGTTGCAGCTACCTTTTGCTCCAATTCCTCCAGCTTGTGATACACATCATCAACCACTTCCCATATATAACAATATGGAGCCATGTCGTTTTGCATCTTCTTGTTCTTAGTGAAGTTTCCTTATATTTCTTTCATAGTATCATTTGGTCACTTGAATTTCATATTTTTGAGCATCAAGGAAGTGAAGCATTCATCTTTTTTCAGTATTAAATGCTTTAAAAACATTTTCTGTTTGTACTTTTCTGCCTCTACTTCTTTGCAATAATAGGATTTTGTCTACTTTAAGAAAGTTTTTTTTAATGTGAACAGGACCCTCTGCCTTCTAAAGAAGTGATTTTTTCTGTCATTCTTCACTGAAAAATATTAGTTTTAATTTCATTTTAAAATTTACATCACACTCAGCCAGGCTAGAGGCCCATTCTTGGACACTAGACTCAAGGTCACACATACTCACTTGCATCACTTGTTCCTGTTGTCCATCGATTTTCTCCATTGGGCACCAGTAATATCTCCATAAGTCCTATGGTATGCTAGTGTAGCCCAAGGGCATCTGCTTGCTCCAGGAACATGAAGAGCCTCAAACCATTCCTTCAGGTCATGGGAATGAGGTCTATAATTGTTACTGGTTTTTGGCATATCAATTACAACACAGGTAGTTTGCCAGGCTCTGCTGTACAGGTGGTAGATTCTCATCTCGTGAATTTACTGATGAACCACAAAGGGAAGAGATCAGCTTTTCTTTTGGGTGGACTGCTGAGGAGCTCTGGAGTCTGGATGTTGAAAATGGAGGCCCTCCTGGTGTGAGGGTTCCTCTGGCTTCTTGCGAGGCTCTGTTGGGATGGCGGCCAGGGTTAGAATTCACCTTTTCTCCCAGACGCTTCATGATCAGCTGAGCACAGGGAGAGCCGTTAGTAGCTCTGACCCATGTACACACAGATTATAGTCATGTATTTTACATATGGAATTCTAGACCTCCTTTTTTAAAAAAGTAAACTATGTCAGAGTTGAAGCCTCCATTTCTATAAAGCAAGAATATGTTGCTTTATATAGCAACTTATAGAATCATCTGAATCTTACAATCAGCATAGATGAGCAATGTGTTAGAATAGAAGAAAAATGCTATCAAATTGGGATATTTACAAACATTCTCTGGGTACTAGCTTTCTTACCTGGACAATGAAAATAACATAAGTCCTAAAGATTTACAGTAATAATAAAATCACATGATGTGTAAGTACCTGTGTACTTAATCATAAAGAAGATATAAATAAAAATTTTATTCCTTAGGAAAAGTATCTGTGATTTCAGTGTCTACTTTTCAGTGTCACAGATGGAAATAGAGTTTTGTTCTCTGTGACTCTTAAGCAGATTACCAGAGGAAGAAAACCATGATTCTTTACTAGATTAGGAAAAGTCCTTCTGTCTCATGGTTGCCAATGGCTGTGAGCCATGCTACAAGATAAACAGCAGTTTACTTTTATTGTTCCTAGAATATCATCTGTACATTGCAAATTCTGCTCTTTTGCCCTTTTATAGGCCCACCTGAACTTTTGAGACTTTTTTTTTTTTTTGGGTCACACCCAGGAATGCTCAGCGGTTACTCCTGGCTCTGCTCTCAGGAATTACTCCTGGCGGTGCTTGGGGGACTACATGGGATGCCAGGGATCGAACCTAGGTTGGCCCAGTACTAGGCATCCCATATGGTCCCCATCTGTCAACCCTGACACGAAAAGGTCAGCAGCATGCAAGACAAGTGCCTGGCCTGCTGTACTATCACTCTAGCTTACCCCCTGAGAGTTTAGTCAATTCTCTTCTGCCAAAAATCATTTCACTGGGAGCCGGAGTGACAGCACAGCGGGTAGGGTGTTTGCCTTTCACACAGTCTACCGGGGTTGGATCCCTGGTATCTCATATGGTCCCCTGAGCACTGCTAGGAGTAATTCCTGAGTGCAGAGGGGCCAGGAGTAACCCCTGAGCATTGCTGGGTGTGACCCAAAAAGCAAAAAAAAAAAAAAATTCTTTCCTTATCTGGGTCCTAGTCACCTAATCTCTCTTGGCTCTCATGTTTTACAATGCAAGCAGTAACATGCATTTAAAACTCTATTCCTATTGTAGTTTTCAGTGATTATAAAATATTGGTTAAATCATAGGAATTATCTGTATCATATAATCAATATAGATGAGCAATATATTAGATATAGGAGAAGAATATTGAATAAATGTACTTCACAACCATCAGACTTGGCAATGTATTAATTGCTTTTCTTACAGGATATTATTTTCTCTTTGAGAAGTGAAATCTGCACCTCACTCATACGCTTCCTGTGCTATGCATGTAGCCCACAAGTTTGAAATCCCTTAGTGGATAGAAATGTTAATGTTGTATTCTTTGGTTAGTTTTTAATGCACATGGGAATGTCTTTACTTCTTACATTTGCAATTGCATCTTACCAAACAGACACTGAGTCTGGGTTGTTTAACTTTGCTTATACACTAAACTCATCTAGAAAGGTCCTAGAATATAACAATGCTGAGGTACTATTTTGCTTAATTAAATAAAAATCTATAAAGTTCATTTCCACTATTCCCTAGGTTATTCCTGCATGTAGCATCATTGGTTGTCTATTTAGTAATTATATATTGATTCATTGATTAGGAAAGTAACACCTGGGAAACTACATTAAGTTGAGAAAAAAGAGAGGAATCGATTACTGTAGCGACTGATAAATTGCTAAAATAAACAGAATAAGAGGCAAAGTAGCAGCTTGAAAAAAAATTGAAATGTGAATTGGAACATTTGTAGACGTCATTTGCTTTTACACCCTTCTCCCCTTCCTCTCCTCTCAAGGTGACTGTATTGTTGGTTTTTCTACCTGTATTGTTTTACATTAGAAAAAGATCACTTAGAAGAGTCAGGGATAAAAGCAGGTCCTCAAAATAGATCTATTCGCTTTTTCTTTTTGCTGCATGAATACAGAATCACTCTGACTACATTGTTCTTTCAACCAATAATGAGTCATAGAAGACATGATAATAACCTCAAAGGGAGGGATATTAACTAAGTGCAGTTGCTGAGCATGCATAGTGACCTATGGGAATGGGAAGGGCAAAGGGAGTCATCAAAGTTTCTAAGTTGCTGTTTGCCACAGTTGAAAACATTCACTTGATCACTTGAATCCCGTTATTCATCGATTTGCTCGAGTGGGCTCCAGTAACATTTCCATTGGATCCTATCACGTGCCAGTGTAGCCCAATGGCATCTGGTTGATTCAGGAATATGAAGAGCTTCAAACCATTCCTTCAGGGTCTTAACAAGGAAGTCTGACCATCTTGTAGGTGGGCGGCCACGTGATCTTTTGACATCCCATGGGATCCAGTCGGTAATGGCTCTAGTCCAGTGGTTGAGGCGTATGTTAATGCAGGGGAGAACGGTGGAGTCGAAGAGATGTGCCCGAGCCAGAGGTTCTTTGTCCTTTTAGCTATTTCTTCGATGCCTTTGAAGGCATTCCATGCCGCTCTCTTCCTCCTGCGCAGCTCAGGTTTTAGGTCGTTCATCATGTTGACTTCTCGACCTAGGTACACATAACTGCTGCATTCAAAGATGTTTGTTCCATTGAGAGTGAATGGGGCCTCAGGAACTAGTTCATTTCTCATGAACATAGTTGAAAACATTAACAATTCAAAACTTTGCATTTAGCACTGTGATTTGCAATGCTAAATCATAGATTTCGTACAAACCACCCCTTGCACCAGAGTATCACCCCCTTAACCTGCCAGTATCTGCACTCCACCGTGTTATGTTCAGTTTGGTGAACTAGCTCTTAGTCTCTGTTGTCTTTGCCCAATTATTATTTTCGTCTGTGTTTCTTTATGCCCTCCTCTGAAAGACTTCTGCAGCTGTCTCTCCTTCTGCTAGCTCTACTTCCCAGATTTATCCACAGAGCATCAAAATGCATTATTCCATCTTTTCTCTTAACTGAATAGTATTCCATTGTGAATATGTATTATAGATTATCCCATCATCTGTTCTTGGACATGGGATGTTTCCAGCTTTGGGCTATCGTGAATAGGTGTGTTGAACATAAACAAGAGCGCAGATGTCCTTTTTGAACAGACTTGCTTGGGCTCTTTCGGTAAAAACCTCTTGTGATGAACATAGACAAAAAAGACAGTATGTTGTCATAAAATAACAACAAATAAAACTATTCTAAGTTTTCAGAAGAAATGACAAACATTCTTTTATACAGTATATTTTATCTTACAGTATTTGTTTCCATGGGAACAACCTCAAAAACTTTGGGGGATTCAGGGACCTTCTGGGATCCCAGTCCAGTAGTATTAATATTACATATTAGTGGCTTCATATTCCATCTGGAAATACAGAGCTGGTCAGTGGCAGTCAGGGACTGCCACCAGGGCAGTGGTTGGGTTGCTCAGAGACCATAAAATGCTAGAGATCAGACTCACAGCCTTGTGTATGTCAGGCATACACAACATAGAGCTTGATCTATTTTCCTAACCTCTGAAAACAGATATTTTGCCAGTGGGTGTTAATGGGTTTCTTCTTCTCTTGCTAATGATACAGCAGAAGCCTGGTTGGAGAGCACCAGGTTACTTTAATATAGCTGGAGCTGTGAAGCGTGCAAGGCCACTTTAGCAACAGCCCATCCAAAAGGTGATGCCCAGGGGATAAAAGGCTTCCTCCCAGGGAGAGAGAGAGAGGACAGAAGAGGCCAATCTTGCTGGCCTCCCTTCCTCTTTTTGGTTTCATCACTCTCTTGCCAGCTCCCTCTCACGCCCCAGGATCAGGTAAGGTGAACCTGAGCTGAGGGGTCAGACACGGGATCAGGCATCATGCGCACTGGAAATAGAACCGGCACATGGTGCACAGGTGGAGGGGAAGCCTGGAAATCTGGGAAGGGACCTGGAATCTGCCTTTTCTGCATAATAAATTCACTTCATTGTTGTAGAATTCTGTATGTTAATCTTTCATAAAATTCTCAAGAACCCACTAGTACAGGGAATTCCTCTTTTGCATTAACACCTCTAATAAAATGGTTTAGCAAAATCAAGATGCCAGTGACACTACCAATGACATTGCCAGTGACATTGTAGGTGTGAAGCCAGCCTCTCTTTTTCTTTAGTAACCGGCATCTTTACACCCTGACTGTGCCAACAAGTTCCATAAGAAGAAAAATTGAACTTTTATCCCAATAATTAAGTGAATGTTTAGAATGATTACAGTAGAACAATTGGTCTATATCAAATATGTCAAAATGTCAGGAATATTAAACTCAAATTGGCAGGAGAAATGGTGATTCAAGCAGTCAATCACAGCTGTCCATTTTGGTTAGAGTAAATATTGTCTGAGAAGCTAGAATGAGAGAATGGAATGAAAACTCTTCCCTTATAAAAATGTAATACATGATTAGAAATACAGCTCTCCAGAAAAGAAAAAGTCTACTATCAGATAAGAAAAAACAACTCTTTAAATCAATTCAGTGTATTATTGTTATTAGAGAGCTTTGAGCAAGCTCCAATATTTCAAACCAGCCAGACGGTATTGCACAAGGATGTTTGAAAGGAGATTTCTAACTTAAACCTGAATAAATATTGGTAATTTTTATCATCATTTTATTGGTCTCTTTTCTCCTTAACCAAGGAGTTAAATACAATCATGTCTAATGTATAATTAATGTCAGTCTTAATCCTCTAATCTTAAAAAGGCTTATTCACTGCAAAACTGCATTTATCTAGAGATGATTATCTTTTCTCCTAAAGTAGCCTCTAGAATAAGCTGCTATAATTGAACTAAGTATGCATAAATTCAAAAAGTTTTTATATACTTTGGAAGTCATCAATTTGCATTTACAAATTATAGCGGATTATAGAGATCCCATATCATTACATTAACAATGTCTTAAAAATCACATTCAAAATTTTGTCTGAAGAATTATTTTACGGTGCATCACTGGAGCTATGAAGACAGTGATAGGGAAATTAGTTGGAAAGAGAGAGGTCATGCACGCATGAAAATTGGGCATACCTACTCTTCAGTACAATGTCTCAGGCCATCAGTAAATAAGCAGCAAAGCTTCCTAGAGATATAGAGGCATTTCTGTTTGATCATCCACTGTGTATAATTTACATGCAGTTCTGTGTACAGTATTCCACTCATGTTGGAGGACATGTTTAGCTAATCTGGGAGTTTTGTTGTTTTGCTCACTCCCAGCTTAATCTATTTAAGCCAATGTTCATTCTAAGAGATCTCTCTAGTAAACACTTCTAGAGGGTGTGGCAAGTTACAGAAGTCACCTTGATTGAATAACTTGACTATACATCTACAAGATTTCTATGTTTTCTAGATTGGGCACAGCTCTCTTATACCCACTGCAGGTTAGATTTACCAGGAGACTACCACCTGGCACGCTGACTAAAGGTAGACTATAGGAAGGATCATACTAGTTTGCTCTGGCGGAGACTTCTTGAACAGATAGTCACCCTGGTGCGTAGGACTTGTGGGTACATCAATTTGAGGCTCTTTTAGGCGGTTGTTTTGTACTTTTATTAGGTGTGGTACCTGTTAGTTTTTTTGGATACCGTGGTTTTGGTGTAGGGGCGTGGCCCCGGCTTGGTTTGGTCTTTGCTCTTTGACTTTGCTCCTCTTTTGTGTGGGAGCTTTTGTTTAGCATTTTTGAACGCTGTGTTTTCACGGCGCCAAACCCACCATTATCTGTCAGGGGTACATGCAAAGATTCCAATGAAATTTTAACCCTAGAAATTCTATGGTTTTTTTTCTAAACACACACACCTATGTTAAAATTAAATTTATAAATTAGGCACAGTAACTGGTTGACAAAAGTAACTGAATAATTATAACACTGTAATGTAATGAACATTACATGCATGTGGCCTCTAAAACACACACAAAATAGCAAACACAATAGCAAGCGAGTCATTATAGACAGGAAAGAGATAAATATGAAATTAATAAAAGTGACAACTGTAAGATGTTTAATGCTACAACAGCAAGTGCCCTCAAAGGTATCATCCATGATCTATGTTCTAGGTTTGTGAAATGGATAGAAAGGAAGACATAGAAAACTTCTTCTGAGAAAAGGGAGTTTCATCAGAAAAAAATTCAATTGTGAATATATGATTTGCCATTCCTTTGGCATATATAAGCAACATTTTTGAATGCCAGATCTTGTTCTAAAAATAAGAGCAGATTGCCAAGATAAATTAGGGATCCATGAGTCCAAAGAATCAAACATCAGGAGATAAGAAAAATCTGATCTCCTGGAATAAAATCATATAAATCAGAAACTCTATAGCTATTGTGTTTGGATGACCCACAGCCACAGTACAAAATAATGAACATGTTAGAATGAAAATATTTGATCCCTGGGACCAGAATCAGAAATTGATTGAGTTAGAGACTCTAAAATCCAATGACATACTGGTGATTCTAGCAGTCATTAAAGTGTAAAAACTTCTGATAAAAAATGTGTGTGATTGGGGAGGTGGTAATCAGAGACATTTTGAGTAGTTGATGAAAGGTATCATTGTTGAATTGTTGATCACTTGATCACTTGATCACTTGACTTCCCATAGATCATCAATTACTCAAGCGGGCACCAATAACATCTCAATATGTCCTCTCACATATGAGATAGCCCAAGGGCATCTTCCGCTCCAGGAACATAAAGAGTCAAACCATTCCATCAAGGCATGGGAATGAGGTCAGTAATTGTTACTGGTATTTGGCATGTCAAATACACACATGGGTAGCTTGCCAGGCTATGCTGGGTATAATAAAAAATAAAAATAAATAAATAAATAAAAAAGGGTAAAAGCATCTGTGTATCACTGTATCACTGTCTTCCCATTCATCATCGATTTGCTCGAGCAGGCACCAGTAACATCTCCATATGACCTGTCTCATGCAAGTAGAGCCCAAGGGCACCTGCTTGCTCCAGGAACATAAAGAGCCTCAAACCATTCCATCAGGTCATGGGAATGAGGTCTATAATTGTTACTGGTATCTGGCATATCAAATACGACACGGTAGCTTGCCAGGCTCTGCCGTGCTTTTTGCCAGGAATAAAGGTATAAATATTCTTCTGAATGAAGTAATTTTAGTATTTTACTTGTTTCTTGGTTTGTATTTAGGGGCACACAACTTCTGATTCTCAAGGGTTACTCCTGGCTTTGCACTCAGGAATGAATTGTTGATGAACAGTATAATTTTCTTGTTTATAGACCACATTAATTCTGAGAAATTTCTTTACATTTAAATCCACAAGTTCTTGAAGAGGTGGAATTCATCTAATGATACTTTGTGAAACAAACCAAGACTAGCCTTATCAAACATCAAAATATTCATGTATTTGTCAGTTTGGGTATAGTTGACAAAATGCCACATACTGGGTGGTTTAACTAATAGGAATTATTTTTTTTCAAGATCTTGGAACTAGAAGTGTGTTTTTCAGACACGAACAAGGAGTAAAGGGAGAAAGAGAGAGAGAGAAAGAAAGTGAGTAAGAGAGAGGTGGGAGGAGAAAAAAAAAGTGACTTGGGGGGAGAGAGAGACTTTAAGTGGTATCTCTTATTCCTCCCTGAAAAGAATAACAATTCTAACATAATAATTCTAATAGTAATTCTAACATGATGGATTATGAATCCACCATGATAACTCTATTATTATCTAATGATAACGTTCATCATCATCTTAAATATCCTATATTCGGTCTCATTTGAGATTGGAGCCTTAGCAGGCTCTAAATGATTAACCTTATATTGCTTATTAGGACATATATCACATGATCTTGCTAAGGGCGTGACCTTTTTACTGAGCTGTTACAAATGGGGGAGTGATGCGCTACTCAGTGTTTCAGTATTGTAGTGGCTGTGCACTCCAGGAATTCCACTGTCTTTAATCAGGGCAGAGAACATAGTCGGCTTATGGGGTTGCACCTGAGTCTTTAATAATTAAAAAAAAATAATTAATTTAGGTTTGCAGGGGACAAGATCCATCAGCAGCAGGGACACTGCAATGTCGGCTGAGGACTGCCCGCGGAGGAACTATCAGTTCTGGGGTCCACCTGTCCAGGCACTGACCCAACGCTCGGACAAACAGACATGAGGAGGGGGCCACACGGCTGGGTCCGCTGGGAGGGGCTCTGGGTGAGCAGGTCTGGGCGCCCCTGTAGCTGCATTTCAGCCTGTGCCGTGAGAGCAGGAAGATGGTCCCCAGTGAGGGGCCCCAGCTGGCCACCCATGCACCAGTCCAGCTGCAGCTGCCCCCCAAGCTCCAGCCCTGGCCCAAGTCTGGCCTCTTCTTCCCACAGTCCTGACCCAAGCTGGACCCTTCCATCTCGCAGCCTCAGCTGATCCTCCATCCACCAGCCTGGCCCCAACTGACCCCCCCCATCCACCAGCCTGGCCCCAGCTGACCCTCCACCCCATCCTGGCCCCAGCTGACCCCCATCCACCAGCCTGGCCCCAGCTGACCCTCCACCCCCAAGCCTGGCCCCAGCTGACCCCTCCATCCCCAGCCCAGGGTCCTTGTACCTTATTCAACTTGCCCAGGGAAGAGATGAGGTCCGCCCATTCGCCGAGGACTTGAAGTTGCGGAGGGCCTTCTCCATCACGGAAGAGTAATTTCGGTATCTGTAATCATTCAGAGCTCCTGCTCTTCGGGTCCATCTTCCGTCCTCGGAGGCAGTGGAGCAGTAGAGGCCCTTCGCGGCGGGGCGCCCTCTCGGGGTGTGACAGACAGCGGAACGAGGGTGCGGAGCCACAGGGAGCTGCGACCAAGAAGGAAGAGACACGCCAGAGTCCCAGTGGCCACTAGGAGGAATTTTAAGGAAGCAAAAGCAAGACAAAGAAAAAAAAAGTAGCTGTCGGAAAATTGTATGTGCTTTTGCTAAAACCATAACTACAGTCTTGCTGATACATTTATGAATAAAATTTTCTATATTAGGGGGCCAGAGTGATAGTCCAGTGGGGAGGGCGTTTGCCTTGCACACCGCCGACCTGGGTTCGATCCTTGGCATCCAATATGGTCCCCTGAGCACCGCCAGGAATAATTCCTGAGTGCAGAGCCAGGAGTAATTCGGTTTAAAGTATAGTCTTTGCCTCCCAACAGATCCTTTAAGATTAAACAGCAAACAAGGAAACAAAAAACACTGAATCACACACACACATACTACAGAGCAGTTAAGAGATAAAAAATAAATCAAACGTACATTAAACAAAATACTCTGATAGAATTAGCACACAATAAACATTGGAGTAGAGCAGGCTGTAGGTAGCATTGTGTTTACATTTATCTCTGTGTGTGTGTGTATGTGTGTATGTTGAGCACATATCACCCACAAAGACACAATACAAGTGTGAGATAAGATATCAAATCGGGTACCTCATTATAGGGAAGCAAAGGGAAGTGAAGATCTGTGGGCCAGTCTCTGAATGTGAATTGGTTGGATTTTAAAAATTATACAAACAATATATGGGTTTTGGTCCTGATCCCAGGAGCAAAATAGGAAATTGAAGCTTTCAACTATGTCCATGTAACTTCAAGAGAAACGGATGATTAATTTAATTTCCCCCAATGTTCTGCTAATAACAAGGCAATCTCACCAGGATACAGGAAACAGAGGATGGGAGAACGTGTCTATTGAAATCTTCAAATAAGCCAAGATAATTTCTTGGTTCTAATATATTCCAAGTTCCTATAAACATAAACATCTGATCTGATTTTACTACTAAGCCAATGGAACACTTTCATTTTTAAGTAAAATGAAAAGCTTTATTATTGCGAATATATAATGAACACCAAATGAAAATTTGAAAGAATGAGCCTCTGCGCAATTCTGATTTGAACGTTGGTCAGCTGCGTGCAGGGCAAGTGCTTTCACACTGTACTATCTCTTCCATCCTCCAGCACCCCAAATGGGCCTTTTGACCAGAAGTGGTCCACGTTGAAGAGGCAGAGTAAGTACTGTACACTGCTGGGTGAGGCAGAAGACCAAAAACAAAGCAACAAACAACATATTTTTCCTCCAGGAAGTCACAGGAGGTTTTGTTTAAGCACTTCACACTTATACCTCATTTGCTTGACCTCTGGGTTTCTCTGATTGTCGGGGAACGCCGCCGGGTCCCCGACAGTGTCAGGACAGAGGGTTCTCTTCTACCTCCGAGGACACCGGGAGAACAGATGAAAACTCACGAGTCCGGTGCAGTTCCAAAAAATGGCTTTTAATAGTACAAAAGCTCTTCCACAGCAATTCAATATAATGAACAAACTCTAGCTCTGGTCTGAATTTAGACCATACAAAGGAGTCTAAGTCTCCCACCAAAGAGAGAGGATCTCACCCGAGCTGAGTCCTACCCAGAAAAAGCAAAAGGCCAAAGAGAAAAAAAGCAAAAGGCCAATTGGCAAGAGCCACAGGAGCCAAAAGCTGAAAGCTAAAAGGACCAAAAAGGTAAAAAGTTAAAAGTGAAGGGGGCCTCAAGTCAGCCCCTTATATACACCAAAGTAATCCAATCGGGAGGGTCATGTCAACAAAGAACTCTAAACAGAGTGTAGTGCCACACCCTATTGCAGGTATAAACAAAGGTTATGCCTAAGGTCTAATCCTTTCTACCAAGATTATCTCTTATGTAAAACACTGGAGAGAGGGGGCTGGTATAAAGTAATTCATCTTAACTTCATGAGCTTCATGTAATCTAGATGGTACCCACAAGGTCCTTCTTATTATTATCTGCACCAGGGTGGATTCTGAGTATCTTGTTCTCGTGTACTGAAAGGGTCACACTTCGCCTGCTTAGAGCAAACTAGTATGATCCTTCCTATAGTCTTCCTATAGTCTCAGCATAGCCAGGGTGGTAGTCTCCTGGTAAATTCTAACTGTCCCACGCTGGATGCAGTGGGTATAAAGAGGAGCTGTGCCCAATCTAGAAAACATAGAAGTCTTAGTAGATGTGGGCGGGAGTCTTAGTGTATAAGTCAGAAGTTATTCAATCAAGGTGACTTCTGTAACTGCCACACCCTCTAGCAGTGTTTACATAGAAGAGAGGTCTCATTAGAATGAAACTTGGCTTAAATAAGATTAAGCTGGGAGTGGGCAAAACAACAAAACTCCCAGAATAGCTAAACCTGTCCTCCAACATCTGATGTATGTGATGAGGCTAGGGGATATTTTGAATTTTCTAAAATTAGGTAACAGTGCCCCTCCCCCCAATGTGTCTATTTCTGGATGTAGATTTGGAAGATTTTCCAAGGAATAGAGCTACATTTACTTGTTTTAATTGCTATCCATGAGGCACTGAATATTGGATTGGTTTTGTTTCTTTTTATAATGTACCACACTAGGGGCTCAGTTTGATGCTCCGGATTAACTGAATGTTTAGTGTGATAGTCTGCAGTGTAAGCTTGGGCTCTGTGGTGCTCATGGGTCATTGAAATGTGTTCCATGTCTAACTCAACTCAATGTATTATACATACTAGGCATATGTTGTACCATTGGTTCTATCTCCCTTTCCATTGAACTAGAATTGTAATACACTCTTTGTGTTTCTAGCTTTGCATCTCTGGAGTCTATACTCAAATCAGAGTGATCCTGTTAACTGAAAAATAGGTATCGTTCAACGTCAAAGTCCTCTGATGTCTTCCCATTTTACTCAGAGCAGCTTTCTTCTAAATGCCCATAGAGAAAATAAATTTCTTCGTAGGTAGGATAGAGGTAAAATAATGATATGAATAAACATCATTAGTCTGCAGATTACTGACAATGTTTATATTCAGTGACACGTTTCAACTGAAGTAAAATGGAAACTATGTGATTATATTGTGTTCTGATTAGAGTTATGGATCATAGAGTTTAGAATCACAATGGGCATGTAGTGCACATTTCAACTTGGATTCTTGAGAAAATCATTCAATGAAGAAATAGGAATTCAATCTCAGAAATATTCTCTCAGAAATAATAAGTGAAACTGAGAGGTTATTTGACTAAAGTTAGCTATACAATTAAATCATGAGTTTCAGTAAATATTTTGTACCCTTTGAGTACTTTATGAATTTCAAGTGTATAAAACTCTATGGTTGTTAAACAAAAGAAATATTTTAAGCAAACAGACTGTTTAAACAATCCAAAACAAAAGTTTAGAAAGAAGGCAGAAAAAGCTATCTCTTCTTTAGTTTACCTGTCTCTTGTAGATAGGAGTTTATAAGAAACTGAATGGTATAAACTAACACTGTTACTGAATTGTTATTTGCAATTCACTGTTATTGACTTGTAAATGACAGAGACAGAAAAAAATGCTAAAGACTTCTAGCCCATATGACTTTGCTTAAGAGAACCACTTAAAAAAATATCAACAAGGAAGATAACTAATTAAACAAAAAATTATGCTTTCATCTATGATTATTTTATTCATTTCGTCTTCCTATTTTTATACATTGATTTAAGCTTATTTTTGAAACTGTGACTAATCAGAAGTGGGAAAACACTTGCTTTAGACAATTGGCAGGCTGAAAGTATCTAAAATTATGAATAATTCCCAAATAAATACAAAACTCATACTCATTTTTGGGGAGATGTTAGAAACATTGTAGGCTTGAAGACTAGCGAGATAAATACAGTAATTTTCTCTTTTATTCTCTGTATAACGATACTGTCTTCTGTCCTTTAAGATGTTTTATCTGGGTTTATTTCTTAAAAGTGTAAAAAAAATACTTAAATAAATCAACAGATAAAAAGAGACATACATATATAGAAAATTTCTAATGGGTTTCTCATTAAATATGCTACTTGGAAATCTCTAAGAACTATGAATAAAATTTATATTAATTAACCAAATCATTTAGCTAATTGGTGTCTCCTCCCTCATTTATCTGACTTTATTTTCTAAATTAGCATTATTGCTTTAGGGTAGAATAGATTTTATTATGTTTTCTCTATTGGTCATATTCATTTTTCTTTAGTCTCTACTTGCAAAGCTCTCTTTCCTCACCCCTTCATAAATTATTTTCTGTCCCCTCCAAACTGGCTGACTGCACACTTCTCTCAATACATATAGCATATAAATTGGATTGAGACCGTAAGTGGGCTGAGAAGAGGTCACCGCTCCCCTACTTTGAACATGGAATTGAATCCATACAGTTACCAGTTAAATGACCGACTTGGTTGTTTGTAACAATGGGGCTAAAAATGCTAGACACTTAAATGATACTGATTTATATCTCCATCATTTTATTGTAAATATAAAGATGTAAGATTAATATGGAAACCGTATGTGTCTAAGTTCTAGAATTTTTCAAATTTATTGCTCCACGATTCTTGGTATATGAACTCTCTCTTTTGGGGTAACAAGGCTGTTCTGACTCAGCCACGGTGTGTGTAGCTCAGCCCACAGCATCTCATTCCTCCCTTAGGTTCATCTACGGAAGTACTGGGTAAAAATTGTTTGCATGGTCAGAACAACTTGCAAAAATTCACTATAAGACAACTTGCAAGTACAATGAATGACTTATTAAATTTTAAATTATTATTTGGGTAGTGTTGCTAGGACTTTCTAGAAATACTACATTTTTATAATGAATATTTATGTCACATGTTACTGCATTTATTTATCAATTTATTTGGGGATCAAACCCAACATGCTGAGAGATTATTCCTGGTCCCATGCGTAGGGGTCACTTTTCACAGTGCTTAGGATACCTTCTATGGTCTTGGGCACTGAACCCAGTTAGGCCACATGTAATGCAAGACACTACTTTCGGTTCTATATCTGGCCCACTGTTTATTTTTTAACACTGCACGTAGCCTGGGAGAAAGACATTATTACTATCTTCATTTTAAAGGCAGGGAAAAATGCAGAAAATGAATGCTGTTAAAGATAAGCAGTACAGTACTCACGGTACCAAGAGAGTTTTTATTCAGTTTACAGTAGCAAAGAGATTTTATATACACTAAATGCAACTATAAATAAGGCAATGTTGACCAGAGGGTTTTAAAAAAGTAATATAATGGGGGACTATATATAGTGAAAAGAAGACACGAATGTAGAGCAAAGAGAATGGATGTTGGAAACAAAGCAGAGCCATGGTAACTGGAAACTTAGTATGGAACCCTGTGTAAAAAGTTACTGAAATTCTTTTTATAATGCAGTTTCAAACTAAGTGCATTTTGTGTTTTGTCAGTATTGAACAAAGACTTAATAGGTCACCTTTGGGACATGGTTCAGTGTGGGTTAAGTCACATATCTGTTAGTGGAAAGTTCAAGGTAAGTTTTTTTGTACACTGTAGGAGTTTACAGATCACCTGGCCACATTCACAAAGTTGGTAATTGCCAAGATCAGGATTTCAACAAGAGAGGCTCCATATTTTGGCAATTTCCTCACTAATTTACCATTTATGGTTGTATAAACTTATATAACAATTGGTGTATTCAGATGCTTAGAGACTTGCTGAATGTCCATCACTTGATCACTTGATCACTGGAATCCCATGTTCATCCATTTGCTCGAGCGGGCGCCAGTAACATTTCCATTTGGACCCTATCACGTGCCAATGTAGCACAATGGCATCTGGTTGATTCAGGAATATGAAGAGCCTCAAACCGTTCCTTCAGGGTCTTTACAAGGAAGTCTGACCATCTTGTAGGTGGGCGGCCACGTGATCTTTGGACATCCCATGGGATCCAGTCGGTAACTGGCTCTAGTGCAGCGGTTGTCTCCAAATCGCATTACATGTCCAGCCCATCTGATTTTCGATGCCTTGGCAAACAGACAGCGTCACCTGATTCTGAAATAGCAAAGGAGGTCAGAACTCCGGATTCCTTCTCTCACTTGAGTGAGGCGTGATATTCCAAGCATAGCTCTTTCGATTCCCTCTCTGGGAGACCCAAATAACATTCTCATCCTGCTTTCGTGGGGCCCAGGTCTCTGAGGCGTATGTTAATACAGGGAGAACTGTGGAGTCAAAGAGATGTGCCCAGAACCGGAGGTTCTTTGTCCTTTTTTTAGCTATTTCTCTGATGCCTTTGAAGGCATTCCATGCCGCTCTCTTCCTCCTGTGCAGCTCAGGTTTTAGGTCATTCATCATGTTGATTTCTCAACCTAGGTACACATAACTGCTGCATTCAGAGATGTTTGTTCCATTGAGAGTGAATGGGGCCTCTGGAACCAGTTCATTCTTCATAAACATTGTTTTCTTTAGTTTCAGCTGTAGACCTATCTTTCCACATTCTGGGTCAAAGTCAGCCAGCATTTGTGCCACTTGGCTAATGTTTGGTGTTATTAGAACAATGTCATCAGCGAAGCGGAGGTGGTGTAGTTGCCGACCATCTATCTTCACTCCCCATTCCTTCCCATTCCAATT
>JAJIBD010001300.1:0-179716 GCA_021461705.1 Cryptotis parvus | reverse complement strand
TTGACACTGGTGGTAGGTTTGGTCTTGAAATATGATATGCCTAATATCAACTACCAATAATTTTGTAAATCATAGTTCTATAATACAAAAGTTTTCAAAATTAAATAAAATTTAAAAACTCGATTTCAAGTTCTCTTAGTTGATTTCACCATAATACTCAAATGGATTTGAATCTCATCACATTATTTTGAACTCTCTTTTACTCCTTAATCAGTCACAATTATACCTCCTACAAAGGATTAACTCTTAATTATTTGAGAGAAAACTAGCCATAGATAATGGAATGCTGAGGTTGAGCTGAGTCCCCATTCACCTCCCTCAGATCAGTGGGAGCATTTATTGTTAGTTAACTGGCAGGCTGGGATGAAAGAACTGCAGAGGAAGAAGAGAGGTGTTTGATATCAACAGGGAAGCAGGGTAAAAGCTCTGTGTAGGCTTTCTTTATTCCACCCTCCGGGTCCTCTCCATGTTACATTCATGCCCAAGGCTGAGGCTGTCTCGAAAGTGGACACTTAGCACTCTCAAAATAACTAAGCATGTCCAGCTCTTAGCTAAGTGTCCTATCACTAGAAAAATCACAAATTGACTACTCATATTTAATGAGTTAGAAATCTACTTCTCCTTTACCTTCTCTTCTTCCTTCTCCTTCTTTTCTTTTT
Source organism: Cryptotis parvus (assembly GCA_021461705.1). Lineage (NCBI taxonomy): Eukaryota > Metazoa > Chordata > Mammalia > Eulipotyphla > Soricidae > Cryptotis > Cryptotis parvus. The sequence continues at coordinate 179,057 of JAJIBD010001300.1, read as the reverse complement.
TCAACACTAATGTCTCCAAATTAACAGAATGTGGAGCAATATCATTATTATAACCCTAATTCAAACCTTCAGTATGTCTCATCTAGATGGTTACATAATAGCCTAGCAGCCATTTTACCTGATTCAGTTCCCATCTTAAATCTGTCTAATATAATCCAGCTGACCATATTATTTTCCTATTTAAAGCTTTGAAGGATAGACACGCTGGTGTGAACTAGCTTGTGTGTTTGATACCAAGCACACACTAACAAGAAGGGATGTGTGTGTGTGTGTGTGTGTGTGTGTGTGCTCACGAGCAGCTCACATTATCTGACTCCATCCCAGTCTGAGAAGGAAGAGCCTCAAATTCTTTAGGATATAAGGAAATATTCTAATTCAGCCAATAGGACTGGAAAAGAAATACTGACTTTATACTCATAGCACCAAAACCTACAAGCAAGTACTAACCGATATTTATCTTAATGCCTTAAATCTTCTAGAAGCAAAAGAAATCATCATAAAAAGGAACAAAGAAAATCAAGCTCAGCCTTTGCCCTGTGGCAGTTGATTTCTCTCCCAAAAGCCCAGGTAGCTGAGAAGGGAAGTCTAGAAATGGAATCGAACATGTCTAATCTCTTTTATAACAATGTTCTTCTTTTAACCCATGTCATCAGGGGAAATGGCTGAAAATAGTGACAAATACAACATCAATAAACATAATAATAATTGATTTTCCAGAGATGAAAAAATTTGAAATTAGTGGCCATTTCCCCAGAGCTTTGGTTGATTAATTTAATGTTCATCTTAGTCTTTCAAAGACATCCTCTTACGGCTGGTCTGCTCTGGCAGGCTGGGTGATGGGTTTGTGGTTAGGCCCCAAGGCTGAAGAAGATTGCACACTTCTGCAGATTTTCAGAGAATTGTGATCTTAAAGGATGACTAGAGCCAGCAATGACAACAAAAGTTAAGACTCAGAAAGCAATTAAGTTTCCAGGTATTGGAATTGGTTTTTATTTTCTTGCAGAAGTTTGAGGACTGTGCTATTAAACATTTCCCTAATTTAAATATTCAACAGCCTGATTTTGAAAGTTTCTGTTACTAGCACTTCTCCCACCACCACCACCATTACCACCACCTAACCTTTACGGAACTAATTTAAGACTATCAACACCAAAAATGGATGAGAGTTAAGGGAATTCTTGCCTCCCTCTCTTCTTTTTGCCTTTCCATCTTTCCTCATTTTCCCCTTTCCTTTCTTCCTTCATTCCTCCCCTCCCTAGTTCCTTTCATTTTTTCCCCTTTGTAATGGGCTGAATGTTAATTCATCTCCCTTTGCAAATTTAAGTTAAAATCTTCACTTAAATTAAGTATTATATATAAAACCTTAAATTAAGACAGTATTATTTATCCCAATGGACTTCCCTATGGGAAGTAAACAACAGGAGAGGGATTGGGGAGGAACTTTCTTGGATGGAAACGTATGTCCCTATGACCCTTTGAACAGAATGATTCTCCTTCAGTGAGAGACAAGGTGAAATACCTGATGGCCAAACCCCTAGGTAAGGGCAGTGTTATGGGACTCTGTGAACTAAATGAGTCCCCTCACAGGGGATAAACATCACTTGCTTATCCTTTAAGAACACCTTGGAGAATTATTTTATTTAGAATTCTTTCCAAATGTATCAGAGATAAGGAAGAGAAAAACTCTTAATTTCCTCTCCTACATCTGTCCTTCAGTCCATTGAAACAGACCAATGCTGGGAATACGAAGAAGGTTGAGACTGGGGGGGGCAGGATTGGGGAATCTAGTTAGAGTGGCAGCCTATGTCACTGAGTCACGGATCTCAGACACTAGCTTCATTTATAACCTGTTCCTTAACTGTGTTTATCTCTGTCGATGTTCAAGGAAGCTTCTTACTTTCCAGAAGCTAGAGCCCAGTCATCATTATCTGTCTCTGGAGAAAATGAGATTATAGAGCTTTAATTCATCTTCTCAGAAAGTTGACATGGTGATAGGTCGCCCTCACTGACCTGCCTCCACCCGCCAAGAGACCGTTACATTTTCATATTTTCCTTTGGTCTTAGTTTCAGTGAGACCAACCCACAAAAGGTAGGACTGTGAGGGCCTCAACTCAATCATAAACTGAAAGGGGTGGGGATGGGAGCCTTTCTTCATGAGGGTTTGAGATTGAAAACACTCAGCTCTCTGAGGACAGAGCACCACTTTCTAGTTTTTGCTTATATTCATTTGCTATAATTATCTTAACATAGACCCACAGCCATGGACAGCTTAAGCCACCAGACGTGTGTTCTACCAACCCTGGATATCAAAATTCCTAGCATCAACCTAAAGGTGTCAACTGGATTGGCTTCTGAGGGCGACAAGGAAGAATTCAGCAAGCCCAGCATTCTCTCATTCCTTGGTCTTGCCATCTCAGTATCGTCACTCTGTATATATCTGCCTTGATGTTGCTAAGCTCCCTTTCAATATTATACCAGTCAGATCAGCTTTGGGCACCTCATTAACAACCCCTTTAACTTAATCGCCTCTATAACAATCTCATCTTCAAATAAGAACATATCCTGCCTAGGGAATTAGGTCTTCAACCTGTGAGTTTTCAAGAGCTCAATTCAAAGGATGCAGTCAGTTCAACTCATTTGTACTCAAATCCCACTCAATGTATTTGAGCTGTATTATGGTTCAGATAAGTTGATATACCACACTCAGCGATCATAAATATCCTTAGGGTCAAAACAGATTGACTGTTCATGGCACTGGATTTGTTGTTCATATCCTGGGTGCCTCCCACCCCAGCTACTGTTCTGTATCCCCAGAAAGTCTAGAAATGTTAAAGATCAGGAGTCCTCACATTCGATTTTTTGGGACCTGTGATCTGAGGTGATGTTTTCAGGTCAATCAGAGTCAAGCTTGAGGGGACTGGTGTGAAGTTGCAGAAAAGTTTGTGCTAAAACATCCCTTGGTTATGAAGATCTGTGAACTCCAATTGCCTGCACCTTACCTCAGTTCCTGCACCTGAATCGTTTTCAAAGTTGAACATATATCCAATTATTTCATTGACTTGAGTTTCTCAGCCATGTGTGACTGTGCTGGAAGCTGGAAGTCTAAACAATCAAGTTCCATCTCAATGAGCTCAAAACAGTGTGGAAGACAGGGACCGAGAGAAACACATCATAAACACAATGACCAAAAGCTCTTTGGAAGACTCACAGACATGGGTTATACTGATTAGACTGGGGAAGAATCAAAAGAGACCCCCTGGTCCTAATGCCATAATTCCCAAAATGAGAGAAGGGGGGCTTATCTATGGGATAGGTTGAATGGTGCCTACTCTCCTATATCCCCAAATTCACAGGTTGAAATTCTAATCTTCCCACATTTCAAAATGCGACTTTATTTTGGTATTGGTTTTTACATAGGAAATCAAATTAAAACAAGGTCATGAGGATGGGCCTTAATTTACTCTTACTGGTGTCCTTTGGAGATATTTAGAAATTTTTTATACAGAAATTTATTTAATTCTTATTATAATTCCATGGTATCATTTGGTCTTTTTAAATATTTTATTATACTACCTTGAGATATACAATTACAAAGATGTTCATATTTGGTTTCGGTCATACAGTACATGTGCACAGAGAAAGTACTTCTGAAAATGAATTGAAAGCAAGGAGGCTTCTTCAGAGGGGGTTTGCCAAAGATTGCCAGCCAACCACCAAAAGCTTAAAGAGAGGAATAAACAGCCACCCCTCACCCTCAAAAGGAAGCAACTCTACCCACACCTGGACTTCTGTCTTCAGGAATCGAGACACTTACTTTGGGAGATTTAAGCCACCCATTCTGTGTTTGCTTGTCATACCAACCCTAGTAAACTCATCCACCCAGTCACGCTCCATTTCTGGGACTCTGGGCACAGCTTCAGACTCATGTGTTCAGCTCAGAAGCCCGCTAGGACTAAACAGATTCATACGTGTCAGCACTAGGAATAGAAGTGTCTCCGAGAAAGAGCTCCATGAGGATTTGTTCAAGAAAAATGTTTTAGACATCAATATCTTTATAAATCACTACAGGAATCATTAACTTATCTAAGATTTTGGTCCATATAGTATTAGAAGGAAAACATTTTTAAACCTTTTTGAAAATCTAAACACCGTTCTTTATTCCCAAGCTCTGGGAATCACGATCATTAGAGCTATGTTGTTTTCTGCTTTTTTCTTTCAATAGTGTGATCTGGCAGTGCCTGAAGCCGTTAGGTTTCTAATAAATTATTAATCTGGGAGTTAATAATTCATGTTAATTGGGGCTATAAGCCACTTTCTCTGACAAATGTGAGCAAAGGTCATCACTTTTTAGCGGCAAAGGTGAAACCTTTTCTAAGTTTCTTTTCCATGCTCTATCATGGAAATGTTAAGATCCGAAAGACAAAATTTAACCAGAGCTTAGAAAGCAAGATAATTCCAAGGGTAAAGGTCTGTGCCTCCAGCCCTGTTCTGTGAGCCAGCTCTATTTCCCAGGCCCTTTGGAAGGAGACGAGATCCAGGGATCTCAGAGGTCTATGGCGCACGAGAAAACTTTCTGGAGAGCTACGACCACTCAGGTTGGTGACTCTTTGACAAGAGACAGATAGTGATTCTAAAGTCTTGATTCATTGTTGATCCAAAAAATAAATTTTTTTCAGAAAGATAGATAAAGCATATGAGAGACAAACTCGCCACTGGGGTTTTTTATAATGAACAATCCTTTGAAATGACTAGGCCAAGCACAAGACCGTTGGAGCAACCTGGGGCGACTGCCGTCAGTTGGAAGCAAGCCCTCAGCACCACTGACTTGCTCATTTAATTCATGCCTATTCGCTGCTCTTTGTCCCAGAAAGAATTTCTGGTAATTTCTTATTGCAGACCATACAAGGCAAAAAATGAAAAGTTCTTACCTCAATAAATTTCATTTACTGTCCAAATCATTAATTTATCCATGGGTCTATCAAGCAGCTGCTAGTGGCCCAGATGTTCTGGGTGCTTTCTACCACTTTTAGCCTCTATAACTATAATTATTTGAAAGGTTTATGTCAAGTCACAGACTTACGTAATGAAATAACATTTTCCCATTTGGCAAATGAGATTATTCTTAGTAACTCTTTTTTCCAGTTTTGATTAAAAGATAGATATACAGTATCCAAAGAATGATGTCTAAAGACAGGATAAATTTTAAATGGAAACCACTAGTTTTAAAAGTTTGGGGGCTAGAAGTCAAATCCTCTAGGTCTTGTTTTTCTAAAGAAAAGTTGAGGAGCATATGCTTTTCATTGTGGGCCTTTTTCAGAGATTTACATATTAGGGAAATGTATATTTGGCAACGGTCCTATTTATAGGAGTCCTTGAAACTTGTCCTTTGAAAATGTTTTTATTTCTGGCACATATGTGTGTTTTAAGCAGAATGAAAATACAAAGCGAAAAAGAAAAATATGGACAAAAAAGAAATGATTTTTCCAGCCCCATGTAGCACAATCATTCAGTTTTGACTTTGAAAATGGACGCATGCCTGGGTTTTCCGACTATTTCCTTTTAAATGACCGTTTCTCAACAGAACTGAACTAATGTAAAGAGACAAGTTGTTTCAGTGCCAGGAATGAACAGGCTAAAAGGATGAAGGCTATATTTTCATAGGAGGAACTTGACCAAAGAATACTCACTCTGTTTCCCTGCAGCCTTTTTGGGTTGATTCAGAAGAAGGTGTCCTATACTCATTGCATGCCTTGGAGTGTGGGGTTTGCTTGCCTGGTCCTTGATCATCACTAGATTTCTATTATTTGCAGTCAGTAACAAAGATTCATCCTTGTGTCCTTCAAGCAACAAGGAGAGTCTTTGTCACTTAATGTAATTAATAGCTGCTCCTCGCTTGAGAACACAGAAGAATATTCTTTGGACACAGAGTTGGGTAAACCAGGAGGAAGTTTCATGGATCCTCGCTGCCTTTATAAAAGAAAAATGTTAAAATCTCAACAGACTTAAAAAATTGTAAGATGGTCAAGTGTTCTTTTCGGGGTGGGGAGGAAGGGCTGTTTCTGTGTGTTCCTGCCTCCTGTAAGACCTTTATTAGCTGTCAAAAGCCTCCTGTTAGCTTTTCCTGTTGACTTGGATAAACTCAAAGGCTCCTTCCACTATGCATGTCCCACACCTATAAACTGAGCCATTCCTACTGCTCCTCCTCCTGGAACCTCTAATGAGATGCCATCACTATGAGATCCCAACCTCTAATGAGATGCCATTACTATGAGATCCCAACCTCCTAATGAGATGCCATTACTATGAGATTCCCAACCTCTAATGACATCCCATTACATGAGATTCCAACCTCTAATGAGATCCCACTACTATGAGATCCCAACCTCTAATGAGATACCATTACTATGAGATCCCAACCTCTAATGAGACCCCATTACGATGAGATCCCAATCTCTAATGAGATCCCATTACTATGAGATTCCAATCTCTTATGAGATCAAAATAAAACTCAAAATGAGAATGTTGTTGTTCAATAATTCCCCGGTTTTTTCTGGGTTATTAGATTGATTCAATAACCCTTCAGAGAATATTTCAAACCTAAAGGGCTGAAGACTAAGTCTGAGAAAAAACAAGGACTTGTCCAGGGGGCACTGATGAATATAACCATCCAAATCTGGGGTTCTTGTCTTTCCTTATCACAACTTTTTTCAGGTTATGAACTCCTGCTATTTTGCTTTTTGAAGTTTCTCCTTCTTTCTTCTTCTTTCTCCTCTTTCTTTCCATAAAGATAATTGGATTTATTTCACTTATCCCAGACCATTACCTTTCTCTCCTCTGAAGTAGACCATCTCTCATTGGTCCACCACTGAATTTTTAGTGGATCTATCTCCTTTCTCCAATCAGTGTGACACAAACATCTCTTCAAAGAGCTACTGCCACTTCATTTTTACTAAAATAAAATGTCTATTTTTTTTCTTTTGTCCAAAATAAAAGCAAATATATGCTATGTTTTCCATTTTGGTCCATAATCTTTCATATCTCCCTCATTTTTAAAAATCCCTCCCTCTGGTCAGAGATAATACAGTGAGTAGGAATCTTTCCCTTGCATAGAGATAAGATTTAATCCCAGACACTACATAAGCCTGCCTCCAGTGGATGGTCACCAGGAGTGATCCCTGAACAAAGAGCCAAGAGCATGTCCTAAACACAGCTAGGTGTGGTACTCCAAACTAAGAAAAAATAAATTAAAATAAAATAATTAATGATAGTCATATCTTACCTATTTTTGCTTTGATTCCTCCATCAAAACTCCATACTATATTTCACCAGAATTCCTTGACTATCTCCTCAAATTCAGGCTGATATGTATGTCCAATCTAGGAATTGAGGGTGGTTGGGATTCAGTTCCTTGCTCCATTGTCTTTCCCATGTACCCAGCATGTACCCTGACTCTCTCTTCTCTTCAGGATCCATAGCTCCTTGATGCTGTTCTTTGATCATGAATGTTTTCGCTCTTTTCCCTTTACACTTTCTATCAACAACTTTTATTCAAAACCTCCAGTTCCCTCTTGCTGACCCTCCCTTCCAAGGGCCTTTTTATCTGAACACCCCACAGTGCTAGCTCCTGTCTTTCTGGATTTATTAACAAGCAGTATTCATTGGTTCTCCTCATCCAATTTAGGAATAGCCCCTGGTACTGTTTTCTGATAGGCTACAGCAATACAATGTTGGGCACAAGCCCTTGTGATTTTGCTCAGCTTGACTAGAATATTGTTTCATCTTACAACTCCTCCTTCCTGTTTGACCTTTCTAAGCTCCTAAAGGTGAGGGTTCCTGCTAATCTCAGTCGTATTGTCTGCATAATAACTTATCACACTAAGATACATTAAATTTACATGGACATACATTAAATATAGGTGTACATAAAATGATAATCATTCCTTCTGAACTTATTACTGTTCTTTACCTAGAAAATGTGTTGTTGAACAGTGTTGGTGTTGTTTTCATTGTGTATTCACACCGAGAGCTCAGCCCAGGATGGCAAGCTTGGAAAGCACAAGTCTGACACCTGCTCCTGTCACACACTTTCACTCCATATTTCCCAAGCGAGTGCTTGTCTTCGCCAACGTCCCAAATATGCCCCCTCTGCTGCATTACACTTCTGATTTTTTGGCTTAAGTAAAAGTAAAAATAAGGCATTGTTCTGTGACCTTGATAGAAAAGCATTATTTTTTTACTATTATCCTGATAACTTGATTTATAGAATCTAACAAAAAGCTACATCAGTGTTCTGAACTTGTTGAGATAGAGAGTGAGCACAAATGGAACATTATCCAAAGCACTGGTTGTCCCAAATTCATTTATACAGCCAATATCTCTCCACAATTGCTGAACCCAGATATTCGCTTTGGTGTCTAAGCCGCAAAGGTCACAGCACAAGCCCCACCTTACACCCATTGGAAGAGACCAAAAGTCACCTAAAAAATGTTGTCTCCTTCCTATACGACATTATTTTCTCTAAAGCACAGACTAGAATTAATATATTGGAGTCTCACTTCCCCTTTACATTCCTATCTAAATGAACACATACACTGAAAAAGGAAACAACTTTCAACTAGATTGGGAAAATGGAAAGAACAAGGATAACAGTAGTTGTTTCATGTTTCTTTGTATCTTTCAAGGTCTGGCTTTCTGATATTCCACTAACCCACCAAACTTTGTACTTGTGCTCCTAGTGAGAAGCTCTATCCCCAATATACTCATGACTCAGAAAATACTCTCCCCTTATTATCCATTAGAGAAAAATCAGTTTACAATATCATAGCCTCTGAGACTTTTCTGACTCCTGACTGCCTCATTCTTAAACTGAATCCTCTATCTTCTGACAGAGTTAAATATACTGGGACAAAGAGGGAGCTCAGTGAAAGACAGAACATGCTTAGTACTGGAAGTCAATAAGCCCCACATTCTCCGATAACCAATCATCTCACTGGGAAGAGCCTACTAAGGACTATTAGTGTGGCAGAAGGAAGGAAGGAAGGAAGGAAGGAAGGAAGGAAGGAAGGAAGGAAGGAAGGAAGGAAGGAAGGAAGGAAGGAAGGAAGGAAGGAAGGAAGGAAGGAAGGAAGGAAGGAAGGAAGGAAGGAAGGAGGAAGGAAGGAGGGAGGGAGCGAGGGAGGGAAGGGAGGGAGGGAGGGAAGGAGAGAGGGGAGGGAGGGAGGATGGATGGACGAAAGAGAGAGAGAGAAAAAAGAAAGAAAGAAAAGAAAGAAAGAAAGAAAGAAAGAAAGAAAGAAAGAAAGAAAGAAAGAAAGAAAGAAAGAAAGAAAGAAAGAAAGAAAAGAAAGAAAGAAAGAAAGAAAGAAAGAAAGAAAGAAAGAAAGAAAGAAAGAAAGAAAGAAAGAAAGAAAAGAAAGAAAGAAAGAAAGAAAGAAAGAAAGAAAGAGAGGGAGAAAGAAAGAGAGAAAGAAAGAAAGAGAGAGAGAGAAAGAAAGAAAGAAAAGAAAGATTAGTTTTAAAGACTTCCATTGATCAACTCACATTAATTTGTTGAGTATTTTACTGTATTTATTGAAATTGTACTTTGCCCCTTTCATTATTTCTTTTTTTAATATTTTAATATACCACCATTAGATATACAATTACAAGATGTTCATATTTGAGTTTTGGTTCTACAGTGTTCCAACACCCATCCCTCCACCCGTGCCCATTTCCCATCACCAATATCCCCACTTCCATCCCCCTTCCCCAGCCTGCCTCCATGGCAGATTCTTTATCTCCTTTCTCTCTTTCTCTCCCTCTCTCCTCCTGACTTCCCTTTCTTACACATTGTGGATTGTAATTGTGGATAGTAATATATACCACAAACCAGCAAGGAAAATCCCTGCGTTTCTAAATGTGGTGGATATTGCTGGCCTTGTGAAAGGTGCTCATAGTGGACAAGACCTGGGAAATGCCTTTTTATCTCATATTAGCGCCTGTGATGGAATTTTTTCATCTTACCCATAAGTATGGCTTAAGTGATTGATTTTTATTATGATCGTTGTTTTCTTTCTATTATGCCCAATAAAATTGCAAACGACTGATAATAGAAGGCTTGTTTTGCTTTATATGACATATTATCATGTATATTATTTAAGTATGTCAGACCATCAACCATCCAGGGCTCACAGGGCAGAGCCCTGGGTGTAACACAAGCCTGTCTCCTGTCTGCCACCTGCTGATGCAGCAGGGCACCACAGCCACACCTGCAACCTCCAGGGGCAGGATAAAGATTTATTTAATCATTATTATTATTTTCTTTTTTGCTAATTTTTGGTCACACGGCTATGCTCAGGGGTTACTCCTGCCTCTGCACTTAGGAATTACTCCTGATGGTGCTTGGGGACCATATGGGATGGTTGATGGTCTGACATAGAAAAAGACTGGGATGAACCCAGAGCCATGACAGAGTTTGGCAAGCTACCCATGGTATATTTGATATGCCATAAACAGTAACAATAATGGACCTCATTCCCAACGAATGGGGACGTTACTGGCGCCCACTCAAGCAAATTGATGAACAATGGGAAGACAGTGACAGTGACAATATATTCTAGAACATGATTGATTCCACTAGTTTGATGTACCATGCGGCCACAAGCAGCTGCAAGAACTTGGGAAGAGCCAGATGGCAGCTCTCCCCCATGAGTCTGAGTCTCTGCATGAGGGCCAATCGCCCTGAGGCAGTTGGTATACAGGGCCACCAGGCCTCCAGGACAGGTCAGAGAGGGGAATGGGGATTCCAGCTCCATCTCCATGAACGCCCAGTGACTTCCGCCTCTGGGAGTCACCTACCTGGGCTTCAATTTGCCTGCTTTGCTAAGCTGGTCTTGAGATCAGCGCTCTCTTGGGTAGTTTCTGATGAACTATGTAGTCCAGACCACCACGAAAATGGACGCTATTATGGTGAGTGAGTTCCATCCAGCTGCTTCCAAGGCCCTACAGAGGTGATGGGCCAACACCTGAAACCCATCTTGCCTCCTGTGAGCCTCATGGACAGATGAGCTAGGGGAGCGCCAGATGGCAGCTCTCCCCATGCATTTGAGTCTCTGCATGTTTACTGATTTCCCTGAGGCAGTTCGTGGGTGGGGCCACCAGGCCTCTGGAACGGGCCAGAGAGGGGAATGGGGACCCCAGCTCTGTCTCCATGAATGCCTGGTGACTTCCCGCCTCCGAGCGACACCTACTGGACTTGAATTCAACTGCTCTGCGAAGCTGGTCTTGAGATCAGCATCTCTCTTGGGTGAGTTTTGATGAGCTGTGGAGTCTGGACCACTTTTATAGCTTGTTGTATAGAAATGTAACATGTATTAATGGAATATGCATTGATAGATTTTTTATCATGTGAAAGTAGAAATGTTTGTACATTGGCACGTAAAATTAAAATTGAAAGGTCAATTTTAATATATGCAAACTGTATCTCATGTCTCTGTGTGTTCATCAACTAAACAAATAATAGTATTTAACTTTTATTTGTTCAAATGTGCCTTATTTGTTTGTTCTGAAAGAATGCTAAGGATAAAGATCAAAAAATCACATCTGTGAGTATCTAAACAGGAACTTATATCTCATGAAACTGGAGCAAGTTTCACTATGTTGTCAATGTGTGAGTCACAGCAGGAAAAGGAATCGATGGGCTGATAAAGCACTTGCTGCCCCTGCCTCTGAAGGAAACACCCTCTCCTCTCATAAATTATTAAAATAAAGACATAAATACTGCCATTCTGGAAATGGGTGGGTGCTGCCAAGTATTGTGTGAAGGTAGATTTTATTTATCTTTAACTCATAGTTCTCTTTCACAGACATACCAAAAGACTGGGAAAAAATGCCAGTGTCGTTAAACATTATTAGTTCTATGGTATTTAAGTCTTCCGTGTATTTTAAGACCACTTAAAGTTTAATCTTTAATCCCACTTATATTACATATGAAGGAAAACGTAGATTGAGTTCTTTATGAAGTCAACCTATAATACCTCCAGTTGAGTTTGTAGAAGTCACAAAGGAAAGGCAATTTAACAACTGTGGTCACACCTCACTTGCTTAATTTGTGTGATGCTTAACTTCCAGGATGGGTTGTAACTGCTGTTTGTTGAGAAACTGCAGAAAGAACATTCTTAGACCTGGTCTGTGAGTCCTAAAGTGGAGGTGAAAAGTCTAATAACATTCTTCCCATCTTTGCAGCCATTTTCTAAGCAAATACTTAAAGTTTCATGCACACAAATTGTGTCTTCTCATAAGAAGAAATTGATAGTTGCCAACCCTTTGTAATAAAAATGAACTTCTACGGTGAAAGATAGGTTCCTAGAGGACTAGTCGACAAGAATATTAGAAAACTTTGCAACCTACGTGGAGTCCCCAAAACTGCTGTTTATTTTTTTATGTGCTGACAAGCAAAATTTATTTTTATTTTTATTTTTTTAATATTTTAAAATTTTTTATTATACACCATGAGACATACAATTACAAAGGTGTTCATAATTGGTTATTTTTTAAAAATAAGTATTTTATTATACCACCGTGAGATATACAATTACAAAGATATTCATATTTGGGTATTGGTCATACAGTGTTCCAGCATCCATCCCTCCACCAGTGCCCATCTCCCACCATCAATGTCCCTGGTTCCCTCCCCTCTCCCCCAGTCTGCCTCCATGGCAAGTTCTTTATTTCTTTCCCTTTCTCTCTATCTCTTTCTCTAGATAAAATATTTTTTAAAGTGCCCTACCTTTTATACTATCTATCCAGTCAAGGAAGTTTTTTTTTAAGAAGTAATCTAGGTAATAAATGAAAGACATGACATTGAATATGATTCATGTGCTTTAAATTACTAGATCTTGGGGCCGGAGCAATAGCATAGTGGTAGGGCGTTTGCCTTGCATGTGGCCTGCCTGTGCCGGCCCGGGTTCGATCCCCGGCATCCCACATGGTCCCCCAAGCACCCCAAAACTGCTGTTTATCAGCTCCACCCTGTCCTCTAGCCTCTAGGCACAGTCAAGGTGAGGGTTTCATTTTCATTTTAACCTCTCAAACATGAAGGTTTCACCTATCTTTATCTTGATCCAAAATAAAACCTGTTTCCCTGCTATGCTTGTTTTATTTTATTTTCCTGTTCTTGGGAACATATTGTCTCCTGGTTTCAACCATTCCATTCACTCTAAACATGGCTAGTTGATTGGTTTTGATCCTACAGTAGTTTTACTTCTAGGGACATCTGAATTTTGGAAAATTGTAAAGTCAAACTTCCGTGTGTGTCTTTTGCTATCTCCCATGTACCTATTAACCTGATTTTCAGACCCCAGCCCTACCCTTGCTATCCTCGATTGTTTTTCCTCACACCATGGAACTAACAATCAGTTTATCACATATGGGCCTCTGAGGAAAGAGAGCACAAGAGGCTGTACTTTTCCTTTCATCTCCTCATGCTGCATCCTCCACAGGTACATACAACCCACTGTTTTCATGGAAATCGTTAATAAAAATGTGTATCATGAAAATTCTAAAATGACTGCTTAAGGGCTGGAGCAAGAGCTCCATGGGGAGGGCATTTGCCTTGCATTCAGCCACCATGGGTTGATCCCTGGCATCCCATATGGTCCCCTGAGCACAGACAAAAGTAATTCCTGAGTGCAGATCCAGGAGTAACCCCTGAGCATCACCAGGTGTGACACAAAAAGCAAAAAAAAAAAAAAAAAATTAACAAACTAAATGCAACAATACATCAAAAGATCTAGCATCATAACCAGGTAGGATTTACTCCAGAAATGCATAATATAGCAATATAGCAACAATATAAGGAAAAATAATAAACTATATGGTCATTTCAGTAGATGCAGAGAAACTATTTGACAAGCTCCAATACCCATTCAAGAAAAAGTTATTCAAAAAATTCTCAATAAAATGGGGACAGAAAGAACTTTCCTTAATATAGTTAAAGTCATTTATCACAAATTCACAGCTAATGTTCAGTTAAAACACTAAAATTTTTTTCCTCTAAGATAAGGCACAAACTAAGATTATCCACTCTCCCAGTGTTATTCAATACAGTATTAAAATCAATAGTAATTAGGCAAAAAAGATATATTAAGGGCATCCATATTGGAAAAGAAGTCTACTATTTGTAGATGACATAATACTATACTTAGAAAACCTAAAGAGTCTACAAAAAAAAAACCCAGTAACAATAAATGACATCATAGAAGGCTGCAAAATCAACACACGGAATTCCATGGCATTCCTATATGCAAATGACAAAAAAGAAGAGAGAAATTTTTAAAAAACAGCCTACCCATAATTGGATGAATACAAAAACATGGAAGTCTACAAAATCAGTACAGAGAAATTTGTGGCACTCCCATATGCAAATAATAAAGTAGAAAAGAGAAAAAAATTAAACCCTATTCATAATTGCACCTCAAAAAATCAAGTAACTGAGAATAAGCTTAAAGAGGTAAAAGACATAAATATTTATATAAATATTTCTCAATTTTTAACATACAGTAATAAAGATATATCCCTTGTTAATGGATTGGTAGTATTAATATCACCAAAGTCCTTGTTAGATTATTTTATACAGATTCAATGTACTCTCTTTTACATTGCACAGGTCCTTTTAATGACAGAGATGCTATTGAGATTTATATGGACTAATGAAACCCTAATGAACAGCCAAAGACATCTTAGAATAAAAAAGATGAAAAGTTTTATTTTTCCCAACTAGACACTCACTGTATCACTGTTAGTCGATTTGCTCGGCGGGCACCAGTAACATCTCCATATGACCTGTCTCATGCAAGTAGAGCCCAAGGGCACCTGCTTGCTCCAGGAATATAAAGAGCCTCAAACCATTCCATCAGGTCATGGGAATGAGGTCTATAATTGTTACTGGTATCTGGCATATCAAATACGACACGGGTAGCTTGCCAGGCTCTGCCCTGCGGGTAGCATACTCTTGTAGTCATCTCAAAATCCAGCATTTATTGATGAACCGTGCAGCCGCAAGCAGCTGCAAGCGGCCACGTGAGCCGGGCTGTAATAGGCTGGTCTGCTGGGTGGAGTTCTGACTAGGGGAAGTCCGGATGTGGAAAATGGAGGTCCTCATGGAGTGGGGGTTCATCTGGCTTGTTGTGAGGCTCTGCTGGGGTGGCGGGCCAGGGCTAGAACCCGCCATCCCTCCCGGGCACCTCATGAGCGGCTGGGCACAGTGAGAGCCAGTAGCAGCTCTGCCCCATGTCTGTCTCTGGATCAGCATACCTGGGCCGGATTAAAAAGACTGCAGCAGGGTGGATCTCGATGAGCCGGGCTGTGATAGGCTGGTCTGCTGGGTGGAGTTCTGACGAGGAGGGAATCCGGATGTGGAAAATGGAGGTCCTCATGGAGTGGGGGGGGGGGTCGTCTGGCTTGTTGTGAGGCCCTAGACACTACCAAGCTATAATTATCAAAATAGTGAAGGACTGGAATAAAGACGGACTCTCAGATCAGTGGTACAAAATTGGAAGCCCAGAGATAGATGCTAAGGTATGTACACAGCTAACATTAGGTTAGCTGAGAATATTAGCATCTAAGAGGATGGAGTGGAGCAAGGAAATTCTCAACAAATGGTTTGATAAAATTGGTCAGACACATGTAAAAACTTACCTCAGATCACTGTCTCACACCAGTCAGAGAAGTCAATTCAAAATGGATTTAAGAACTCAAAATCGGAGTTCCAATTTTACCCCTGAGCAACTAGGGGTGTGACCCAAAAAAAAATTAAATAGAGATATATAGATAGATAAATCGACAGACAGACAGACAGACAGACAGACAGACAGACAGACAGACAGACAGACAGACAGACAGACAGACAGACAGACAGACAGACAGACAGACAGACAGATAGATAGATAGATAGATAGATAGATAGATAGATAGATAGATAGATAGATGATTGATAGATAGATAGATAGATAGATAGATAGATAGATAGATAGATAGATAGATAGATAGATAGATAGATAGATAGATAGATAGATAGATAGATAGATAGATAGATAGATAGATAGATAGATAGATAGATAGATAGATAGATAGATAGATGATTGATAGATAGATAGATGATTGATAGATAGATGATTGATAGATAGATATATAGATATATAGAAGATAGATAGATAGATAGATAGATAGATAGATAGATAGATAGATAGATAGATAGATAGATAGATAGATAGATAGATGATTGATAGATAGATGATTGATAGATAGATATATAGATATATAGAAGATAGATAGATAGATGGATAGATAGATAGATAGATAGATAGATAGATAGATAGATAGATAGATAGATAGATAGATAGATAGATAGATAGATAGATAGATAGATAGATAGATAGATAGATAGATAGATAGATAGATAGATAGATAGATAGATAGATAGATAGATAGATAGATAGATAGATAGATAGATAGATAGAATAGACAGACAGACAGATAGATAGAAAGATGAAATTAATGTTTTTATATCCTTTGGATAAATGCCTAGAAGTAGTATTTCTGGATCATATAGAATTTCTTATTTTTAGAGAAACAATAATTCTCCATAACATTTTCCATATCAGTTGCACCAACTATATTTCCATCAAGAGCTAATCAGGGTCCCTTTCTCTCTACATCCCTGCCAATACTTGTTTCCAATCTTTTAGGCAAAACCCATTTTCACTAAGGTGAGATGATAAATTTCATGTTAGTTCTGATTTGCATTTCCATGATAATAAGTGATGTTGAGCAATTTCTAATATGTCTGTGGATCCTCTATAGGTATCCTTTGGGAAATTTTCTCTTCAGGCCTTTTGTCTGTTTTGTTTTCATTGACTTCTTATTTTTCCCCTTGAGCTGTGTGACTTCTTCCTGTATATAGGATATAAACCCCCTTATCAGACTTGTGATTAGCAAATACCTTCTCCCATATATAAGGTTTCATTTTTGTTTTGCGCTAATTTCTTTTGTTTAATGACAGATTTTTTATTTGATATAGTGACACATGTTTATTCTTGTATTGACCACGTGTAAATGACACTAAACTTCTCAACTACACCTTTTCGGTTTGGGCACAAGCCTTTATCTGCTTGTTAGTCAAACAGTTCTAATGATTTTAATCAACTGACTGGAATGTAACTGTAGGTCACAATGTTTTATTTAAAATTCCAGTTTTACTGTAAGACCAAAACCCAAACATGAACATCTTTGTAATTGTATATTTCATGGTGGTATAATAAAATATAAAAAATAATAAAAGTAATAAAATTCCAGTTCTAGGAACTGGGAGGCATGTACAAGCCCCAGGTGTAGTCTCTGAATGAGTATTGATATTACTAACCCCCCAGACCAACCCCTCGATAGACTATGTACTATATACAAATACTGGTTGATAGGACTGTATACCAACATACTGTATCATGTTATGAGACAATGTTATTTCAATTACTCTATGGCATTATTCAATTTCAAAGGCCAAATTCATTGTGCATTCTCACCAATAAGAAAACCTCTTCTGAACAAATCACAAAGACAAAATAATTAATTTCTTCGTGAACTCTTATTTCTAAAACTTCCTGAGCTCTCATCTTAATCCATTGTGAGTCATTAGGTGGAATGCAGTTCTATAACAACAGAAATATTTCAGTGTCTGCACCTAATCCTAAATAACATAAATCTTGCTGTGTTTTAGTTTCTCAATATTTGGTACATGGTTAGCAATACATTACATGGTTTCTTATCAAGAAATGTTCAGGGCTCAGAAATGAAGCTCATCTTCTCTGATTGCTATGGAAAGTATTCCAGTACTATAGTGAATAGAAGTGGTGAGCGTGGGCAACTTTGTCTTGTCCCTGATCTTAGGGGAAGTTTTTCAGTTTTTCCCCATTGAGAATGATACTCTCTGTGTGCTTTTGGTAAATTGCTTTGACTATATTGAGGAAGATTCCTTCAATTCCCATTTTATGGAGGGTTTTTATCTTTAACAAGAGTTGGATCTTGTCAAATGCTCTCTCTGCATCTATTGATATAATCATATGGGTTTTTTATGATTCGATTTCTTATTGATATGATGTATTACGTTGATTGACTTGCAACAAAGAAGACATTTGAATGGCCAAAAGGCATATGAAAAATTTTCATCATCATTAATCATCAGAGAGATGCAAATCAAAACAACAATGAGATATCTTCTCACACCACAGAGACTGGCACATATCCAAAAGAGCAAGAACAACAAGTGCTGGTGTGAATGCAGGGAGAAAGGTACTGTCATCCATTGTTGGTGAGAATGTCAACTGGTGCAGCCTTTTTGGAAAACAATATGGATATTCCTCCAAAAACTAGAAATTGAGCTCCCGTTTGACCGGGCCATACCACTCCTGGGAATATACCCTGGTGTCAGGGAGCTGCTGGGGTCCCCAATAATACCAGGAAGCAAGTTCCCTTTTTACCTCCGAAGCCAGTAGGGAATGGATGAAAACTCAGGAATCCGGCAAGGTTTTAAAATGCTTTACTTATCGCAGGTTCAGGCATACAAATCAAAAATAGGAAAAACCCTGTGCTTAGGATTCCCTGTTAGGACCCCAGCCACGTGTAGGCCAAGATGTCGGCCACCACATGTTAAGGCCCTGTAGAGAGGAGACAAAGATAAGACACCAGCAGAAAGGGGAAGAGCGACCCAAGAAGAGTGCAAGCCCCAAAAGAGAGCCCAAAAAAGAGAGAGCACAAGAGAGGGAAGTAGGCTAGTTTTATCCCCTTGCAACTCAGAACTCCCACTTTTATGGGAAGCAGGCAGGGTCAAATGCCCTCAGGTAATTTCTCCCAGCACCTCACCTAGACCCTTTTAGATGCTAATGTCTTGAGCCAAGATCTGCCTAGGAAATGCCTTTTTAGGGTAGAGAAGGGGGTTTCTGAGATGGCATGTCTCTATACCAAAGACTATACTAATACCAGTTAAATATTTCCCCAAGCCTTCACAGAGTCTCATCTGTACTTCACAGTAGTTTTGTATTTACTAAAATACAAAATAATGCTGATAATGCTTCTGAATTATCAGGGAGCCATGCTTGCTTGCTTGGAGGCAAACAGCATTTCTCTCTGATATAATTATTTAGAGATCCAACGTGGCCAGGCAAATATGCTGGTAAGATCTAGCTAGTCCCACCATGATTGTGGTAGCATGAGAGAATATTTATACCAGCCAGTACAGAATAGATGGTTAGATAAATTGCCACATTTAAACTACCCCCTACCTACGAAGTGGCCTGCAGGAGGCAATCCAGAGCAGATGCAGAGGCCCTTAGGTGTCCTGCAACACCCTGGGAGGCCAAAAAACACACAGTGAAACACCATTTACACTTCAATGTTCATAGCAGTACTATTCACAATAGCCAGAATCTGGAACAACCAGAATGCTCCAAGAACAGATGACTAGATAAAGAAACTTTGGTATATCTACATAATGGAATACTATGAAACTGTTAGGAAAAAATTATGTCATGAAATTTGCCTATAAATGGATGGACATGGAGAGGATCATGCTGAGTGAAATTAGCCAGAAGGAAAAGGACAAATATAGAATGACTGCATTTATTTCCAGGATATAAAAAAAGGCATGATACCAATATCCAAGGCCAGACAAACATGGATCAGAAGGTCTTGCCAATGGGTATAATTTACTGCAAATGGGTGGAAGTCAAAGGTTAGGTAAGATAGAGAAAGGAACCGTGTGCTAATAATTATTGGAAACGATAATAGCCTAGAACTGAGCATTGAATGTAGGCAAAAGGATATACATGATAACCTCTAAGTGTATGTATTATAAGCCACAATGTATAAGAGAAGGGAGATAGATAGATAGAGAGAGAGAGAGAGAGAGAGAGAGAGAGAGAGAGAGTAAAGTGCCTGCCATAAAGGCAGACTGGGGAGGGGGGAATCAGGGGACATTGGTGGTGGGAAATGGGCGCTGGTGGAGGGATGGGTGCTGGAACACTGTATGACTGAAACCCAAACATGAACATCTTTGTAATTGTATATCTCATGGTGGTATAATAAAAAAATAAATAAAAAACAAAAACAAAAAAGTAACTCAATGGCAGACTGCCTTCCTTTCATGTGTGAGTCCCTGGGTTTAAACCCTGATACAATAAATGTTAAAATAGAAGTAAATAACTCTACCCCCTTCTCAGTAAGCACGAGGTCTACAGCAGTTCTTTCAAGGGATGTGCAACCATTTGCCCCCTTCACCTTCTTCCTCCATGCACAGCAACAACAGAAGAGGTAAGAGTGGCAGGGGCAAAAGTACTAGGTCCAATCACTAGGCACTGTGCTATGATGCTGCTTCCCGGTATAAGATATATAAGTGCCATGGCCCATGTTGTCAATGAGGAAGTGGGGGGCAAAGGGCAAGAAGGGGCCTCTTGGCCTCAACTTCAATTCAGATTTTGCAACCCACTATCATGAACAGCTGTAGCCAACAACCCTAAATCTCAGAGCTTAATCTGATGAAGGTTTGTGTCCCTCGTATATTGAAGTCTTATTGGACAGGCAGCCTTGGCTTTTGACAAAGTGCCTGAGGGTGGCTTCTGCCTGGTGAGCCACCAACCTCTCATACTTAGGGTTCTCGTTAGGACCAGAATATAGTCCCTTGTGTGACCAGGAGAAAAATGAGCAGCGAGGTGTATCCTCAGCATGCTGAGAAGGAGAGAATAGACAAAACTGAATGAGGCAGGTTCTATACACAAACCCAGACTATACAAACCCAGAATATACAAACCCAGGCACAGCCAACATCCAAACATCTTGTGGAGACAGAAAATTGTGTGAGGTTTCTTAATCTTTCCAGAGCAAGCAATCCTATAAGTCTTTCAAACCAAGGTCCCCTTCACAGCTACATAAAGGAAACAGTGTAAGGTGAGGGCCAAAGGCACATGATTCTCTGATTCATCAGAACTCTGGTCTGAAAGAAGCAAAGAGCCGCCCCTTGACCTGGCCCTGCATTGTTTCCTATGATCTGTGTCCCAGTGTTTAAGCTGGCCTCTGCCGGGCTGCAGCTCACCCTGGTTCCCACCACATCTTACTGGTTTATTAGGTTCCAAAACTTTCATGAAGTTAAGTCAGGCAGATCGGAGTTTAGCTGACTACAGTTACAGGCATCCAGGAAAAAGGTGGTAAAAGACCAGATTCTTGCCAGGAGTTGACAAACTCCTTCCCTGCATTCAGTTATGTCCTGTTTTCTTTGCGTTTGACCTTGGTTCATCAGCTTTTAATACATTCCTTTCAAAATACGTGTAGTAGGAAATGGTCTTATCAAACATCAAGTTCTACATATTCCTGGTCTTTTGATGATCTGCATGATATTCTTGCCTTAAGAATGTTTCTTGAGGAACTTCACTTTTCCAGATTTGGTTTCAGAGATTATTTGTGTAGTAACGCCCCCTATCTGAAGGTATTCTTGATACTTTATTTCTCGATTCTAAACATGATAAGTCTTGTTTAGAATGTCAATGTAACTTCTCCCTGACTGGTTGTCTGCTGTTTTTTGTGTGTCTATCCTCTACCTGCTATTGAAACTACAAGGTAAAATAGTGTGAAAAAGAATGAAATCCAAGAAATATGAAGATTTTTCTTTTAAAATTAAAATTGATTGTAGGGGCTGGAGAGAGAGAACAGTGGATAAGATGTTTCTCTTGTTCCCAGTTTTAATCCTTGGCATCCCATATGATCCCCTAGCATCACCAGAAGTGATTCCTAAGTTTAAAACCAGGTGTAACCATTGATCATCACTGGAATGACCCACCAAAACAAAATTAATTAATTAATTAATTAAAATTGATTGTAGTGGGGCCGGAGCGATAGCCCAGCGGGTAGGGCGTTTACCTTGCACTCGGCCAGCCCATGCCAGCCCGGGTTCGATTCCCGGCATCCCATATGGTCCCCCGAGCACCACCAGGAGTAATTCCTGAGTACAGAGCCAGGAGAAACCCCTGAGCATTGCCGAGTGTGACCCCAAAAAAAGAAAAAAAAAAATTTGATTGTAGTGATAGAATAAAAATTAATAGGTTTGAATTATTATTTCTGCATTAAAATCATTTTTAGAGATTGTGAAAGGTGTAAGTAAATTTTATATTACTAATAACTTATTCAAGAAAATAATTTTTCTGGTATAAACATGCTTAAATTGGATTCAAAATGCACAATGTGTCTATTCTTTTTTTATTTAATGTAGTGTAAAGTCATCCCTATTAATTTAGAGTTTTTATGAATCTGACATTTCACAAAGTAATAAGTATGCTATACAGGTGGTATTGACATTGGTTTAAATATTTCCCTTTTGCTAAAATGGTTTATTTATAATTATTGCTATAAATGGCATGATAATGAACATTTTAAGATGCCATTTGTTTGTTACTAGTTTTTTAGAAATTTCATAAGCCACAGTTCCTTCCTCAGCTACTATGTGAATATGGAATGCTGATTTTTCAACTTGGAACATTAAGGAAAAATGTTCCTGGCTCAGTAAATGTTCCTGACTTGCCTAAGGAAATTAATACAAAGCTTGCTTTAACTTATCCTTGATAATAGAAACAAAAATAAATAAACAAACAAGAAGCTTGAAATCAGTAGGTTCTATTTCTTATGCTTTCTTGTTTAGTCTGAAAATGTGTAAAAACAGATCCAGAGAATTCTTAAACACCATGGGTGGCCTTGGGAGCTATTTTTATAACTAATTTTGTTTGGGGCCAATCAGAAGTTTAGCCCATGAATTCTTTTGCCGCTGAGAAGTTAAGCAGTGTTCTAGTCTATATAAAGAGAGAGTTTTCACTTTTTTCTTTATACAAATGCAACTAATCTTGTCCAGCCCTACATGTTTTCCATGAAGTTTCCGAGCTGTTGGGTGAGAACCTAGAGTCCAAAGCCAGGAAAGTTGATGGTATGGTAAGACATAAGCATGTGTGTGGTGGGTGGGCAGCAAAGCTGGTCGCCATGGATGTAAAACAGATGAGAATGGGCAATTCAGTCCCCTGAGCCAGAAAGCAATACCTACTGAGGGTGTGGAGCTGCAGGAAAGAATTCCTTTCTCCTATAATCAGTGAAACTTCTAGCAAATTGGAAGCTGCTTCTTGGTGGCAACATACGGCTTGAGATCTCTGTAAGATTAGTGACAAATCTCTAAGAGATAGTAACCATGACAGCGCAAATGGAATCCTCAGTGAATGGTAGGTCTTAATTAAAGACTGGCGTCTCATTGCAAAGGGTGAAGCAAGAGTACTTAGGGCGCTTCATTCAACAAATCACAAAACAAGTCTTTGAAGTTTTGTTAAAATAAAAGCACGCCTCAGGAGTCTCGGAAGTAGCTGGTGTTTTCTGCAGTGTGTTTTGGGCCCTGAGGTATATGACCAAGAATGGTATTACTGGGTCATATGGAAGTTCAATTTCTAAGTTTTCGAGGAATGTCTGCATCATTTTCTAAAAAGACTGGACCAGTTGTCACTCCCACCAGCAATGGTCGAGAGTCCCTTTCTCCCTGCATCTGCGCCAGCACTGGTTGTTCTTGATCTTTTTGATGTGTGCCAGTTCCTGTGCTGTGAGAATATATCTCATTGTTGTGACTTGCATCTCCCTGTTGATTAGTAATGTAGAGCATTTTTATGTGCCTTTTGACCATTTGTATTTCTTCTTTGAGGCCTTTTCTGTTCATTTCTTCTCCCATTTTTCTGATGGGGTTGGATGTTTCTTATTTGTAAACCCAGATACCAGTGCCTTATATTTATCTTTGCTATTAACCCTGATCAGATAGGTATTGGGTAAATAATTTTCCATGATGTGGGCTGCCTTCCATCTTCATCACCATTTCCTGTAAGCTGCAGAAGCTTCTTGGCTTAATGTAGTCCCATGTGTTTATATCTGTTTTCACTTGCTTGGTCAGTGGTGTTTTATCTTTGAAGATGCCTTTAGTCTCAATATCATGGAGGATTCTGCCTACATTTTCCTCTATCTACCTTATGGACTCGTGACTATTAATGAAGTCTTTAATCCATTTTGACCTGAATTTGCCATTGAGACAGACTAGTATGAGTGGGGAATGCCGGAAGGAAAACTGGGATTATTGGTGGTGGGAAACATACACTGGTGAAGGGATGGGTGTTGTAACATTGTATGACTGGAACCTGAACATGAACAACTTTGTAACTCCCATGTATTTCATAGAGACGCAATCAAAAATAATAATAATAAATAGCTGGATGTGCTAACACTAGCAGTAAAGTCAATGTTTTCCATTTGTAAAGATAAGTGACAGTGATGCCATCTTGGGTAGAAAGTGAGGCCCTCTTGTAGAAACCGTTACCCTGCGAATCATGCTTGATTATCCAAATCACCCCATCTCCTCCAACCTCCAGAGAATTTTGAACTTGTTGCCTCATGCTGTGAGTCTACAATGGTTGTTCCCACTGTTGCTACTTCTTTACCAACATCAGTGATGGTCACACCTCACTCCAGGCCAAGCACTGAGAACAGGGAGAGGAGGCCGGGGAGCTCAGAGGCTCAAGTAGCAGCCTGCTCTTGGCATGGACTGCTGTTAATTTTCCTTGGCTGGCTCTGACTACCTGTCTGAAAGCACTGCAATGCAGGAAGGAAATTTTTCAAGAGATTAAACTATTATTGTTTCCTGTGTGGCTGTCTTCACTGGTGTATAAAAAAAAAACTTAAGGGCACTTGAAAAGAGATTTGTCTGAATAGCTGGGTTGTTGTGATTCACTCCCCCTCCAGTCGGGATTTGGCCAATTTCCTCAGGAAAGTGGTTGATTAGGGCCCATGGATTTATCCGTGGCCTAAATATGAGATGTCATAAAGGTGATTAATGGTGAGCTCACCATCACAGGGAGTTAAGAGTTTATAAAAGCTATTTTTAACAGTTTGGAAGGGAAAAAACTCATTTGTCACCTTGCCAACATGTCTCAATAGTTAAAAACCTCTTTGTGGCCCCTGATAATTCATGCTACCGACTGTTAAAGGTAGTAATATTTTCTGATTTTACAAGTCTGTTTGAAAAATGGATTCAATGTGTTTTGTTGTTTATAGAAAAGTACAGTACATGAAGGAATGAAAATGTATTTTCATGGCGATTAGAGATTGCTGCTCCCAGTAACACTTAAACTTAAACAAGTACTTAAACACTTAAACAAGTACAATAAACTTGTTTATTTTATTCTTCCCTGCCTTGCTGATTATACCCCCTACCATACCAAGAGCATTTGCTGCAGGGTACTCTGAGTTTATTTTCAGACCTAAGCATAACTTCCCTAAAGATTCCAAATCAAAAGAAATCAAGAGTGGCTTAGAAAGTGGATGATGGTTCTGACAGCTACAGCCAGTGGCCAGGTTGCTCTTTGAGGTCCCCTTACCTAGCGAAGCTCCAACATGTGACTTTACTATGTGACTTTACATGTGACTTTACTATCTTCCAAAAGATAAGGTCCCTCCTCTACTCAAAGACCAACCAACTTCTCTTAGAGGAACCCAAGCGATCAGCCTCTTTTTAAACCCAAATTTCCTACAATGGGCATTTAACCATAGAGCAAAGTACATGGTGACGCTCTAAATGATATCTGAAGAGTATAAAAGGTGATCATGATTATAATAATATGGGGTTTTTTTTATAGATGGCAGAAACATGAAAGCATGGGTACATCCTCTAATGGGGTGGTCTCAGAGGAGCATTCAGCTAATGAAGTGAAGGCCACTGTAACCAACCACTTTGAGTGACTAGCAGAAACAAACGATAGACTTTCTGTGACCTTTGCAGGTTGACCTCAATCACAGGAGAAAAGGGATACAGTAAAGGATAGTCCTTAATTCCTTCATTCATTAGCAAACATTCACAGGGCCCTCTATATGGCAGAAATACTGTTTGCTACTTAATACTAAAAGTTTAGACAACTAAGAATTCAATGAACACCACAGAGCCCTTTCCTACCACAGAGATAAATGATATGTGTGCATGCATGCACTTGGCCTGGGGTCAGAGATAAATAAAAGCTTTTGTTCAGGGGACCAGATCGATAGCCCAGCAGGTAGGGCATTTGCCTTGCACGCAGCCGACCCGAGTTCAATCCCCAGCATCCCATATGGTCCCCAAGCACTGCCAGAAGTAATTCCTGAGTGCAGAGCCAGGAATAACCCTTGAGCATCGCTGGGTGTGACCCAAAAAGAAAAAAAAAAAGCTTTTGTTCAGAAAAATTACTGCCAGAAGTAAAGATAATAACTCTCATAGCTCACTAGAATTTTCTATTAATCAATACAAGTCAGAAGTTCCAAGAATTCCCGACTCTTTCATTCCACTGGCCTGAACATCTTCTAATGACCAAACCCACCTTCTAAGGAAGCTGGGAGATGTAGTCTCTAACATTGGCTCTTCTATTATTAGTAGGAACAAAGGGAGAATGACTATTACTGAAGAGCCAGCAGTTTTTCCACCTGTCATGAAGTACAAGAGAGACTAACAACAAAAGAAGAAAGTTCCTGTTGAACAGACAACACAGAGCACGTTCCCATGTCTACAAGAAGGATAAGACACTGGATCATTATTTGACATGAAGATCACTTATAATTTATATTTGATTAATATGTATAATGTATAATCACTTGTAATAAAAAATTAATTTCATTATAAAAGCTTATTAAAATTGGAGCAGTGTTAAGTCCTGTAGGATTTTTTTTCCTCAAGTAGTGGAGAATTGAAACACAAAGGTATAATGGAAAAGAGATTATTTGCAAGTCTTCCAAGCTAAGGCAAGCTAACAAGAGCGAGGAAGCTTGCCCAGAATTAGAGGCAGTGTCGCTGCATCTGCTGCGTCGGCCAAGTCAGCCCTCCAGCATAGGCTATATTATATCAGCTTTGTGCCTGTGTAACTTACTTCCTGGCATTTATTTGTTCTGATGAATGTTCAAGAAAGAGAAAGAAAATGTTATTTGGGTTTTCAATAGTGGATGATATGTGCTAAGGCCTATCACAAAAGGATCATAGAAGATGTGCTTAATACATAATATGTACTAAGGCCTATCATGGACGAACCATCCAATAAAGCCTTAGATGTTGCCCTCCTATTCACAGTCTCTCAAGTTACAGCTTTCAAGGATGTGCACAAGACCTACTTAGATGACATTTGAGATAAAACATGATGATGACGTTCATCGTGCAAGTTTCATCTCTAGTGGCATTTCTGGCCCACACCACCTGCAAGGCACAAGGCTTAATTATATGAACCTTAACACAAAGATACTGCTTCGTAAGTTGTTATTTGGGTTAAATACACTATGTTAAATGTAATGTATGAACTGTTTGAAGTTGGTCCTTAGGCCTCTCTATCCTAGGCTCCAACTCACCTAGACTAACTAGGTTCATCATCTCTTCTGAGCCTGCTCTTCCTCCAGTTTCCCTGTGGAGGGACACTCGCAACTAACAAGTTGTTAGAGATACTAACAATACAGGCTAAAGCTAAACATCTGGTCATCACCCAACCTCATAGCTGATCCATTTCCAATAGGTGACCAATCCCCAGACCTTGTTGATTCTGTCTCCTAGATTGCTCTCAAGTTCACCCCACCTAGTCCAGACAATCTTCATCCCTTTTCTGAACAATAACAGCTTTCCAACTGACTTTTCTGCACCCGTATCTGCTAGAGTTCAACTTGTTCTTCAGAGCAAAAAAAAATTTATAACAACATTTCCTCATTCATTAGGGAAAAGACTCAGCATAATGCCAACCAACAACATGATTTACAGTCAAAAAGCTATAGCTCCAATCCTCATGAAAGTTTATCAGTCAAATGATGTCATCTATACCTGTCATAGGCACTCAGTCCCCTATTTGTCCAGTCCCCAGTAGAAGCCAAGGAACACAGGCACCCCTAAAGATTTTGAAAAGGAAGAAGAACAAATCTACCCTAGAGCACACAGAGGCTGTCAACACCTTGAGTTTAGTCCAATAAAGCCATGGCTGTACTTCTAAGCTCTACAACTATGTTGCTTTCAGCTACCAACTAAAGGTACATTCATTATCATGGCCATAGACAACTAATATCACAATACCTAGAAAGCATAGTACCTCAACTATATGTTTTATTGCTCTCCAATCACTTGATCACTTGAATCACTTGAATCCCGTTATTCATCGATTTGCTCGAGCAGGCACCAGTAACATTTCCATTGGACCCTATCACGTGCCAATGTAGCCCAATGGCATCTGGTTGACTCAGGAATATGAAGAGCCTCAAACCATTCATTCAGGGTCTTGATAAGGAAGTCTGACCATCTTGTAGGTGGGCGGCCACGTGATCTTTTGACATCCCGTGGGATCCAGTCGGTAACAGCTCTAGTCCAGAGGTTGTCTCCAAATCGCATTACATGTCCAGCCCATCTAATTTTCGATGCCTTGGCAAACGAGACAGCGTCCAATAACTTTGGAATAAATCCAAGGAAACTTGCAAGGTCAATAAAGCTCTTAGGAATCACACTACTTGCCATACAGTCTTGGCCCACCCACTCTCTCGTCCTTCCCCAGTGCCACCCAGTGAACTTCTTCCAGCTCCTGCATACCTCCTCTATGGCTGAAGCACACAATTCCCACTTCTGAAAAAGTTCCTCAATGGTTTCAGCTGCATTAAAACCCACAAATTCAACATTCAAATTAAAGTTCATTTATTCTCAAAGATGTGTTTTCAGAACCATTCCTGATCATATTAGCAGTTCCACGCTCTCACTATTCTAGTTTTCCAAAGCCAGCACATCAGATACTGTTTGTCTGAGTGTTTTCACTCAGACTTACATTGAGATTGTTCCACTATATTGCCAGTTCTTGCAAGGCAGAGCCTTGGATTTGTTCTTTCACTGCTGTACCCCAACACCTACTGTGGTATGTGCTCACTACTAATTTGCTAAATGAGTGAATGCAAGGGCCAAAGGCTACAAGAGAACCGTCACCTAGAGAGCTGTCTCTTCTGTGTATATCTTGTCACTGTTTTATTGTTGTTTCTGTTGCTTCTATTTCATGGAAGGAACTTGAGTCACACCAGGCAGTGTTCACAGGCTACACCTGCCTCTGTGCTCAGGAGTGATCCTGGGTGGCACTTGAGGGAACCAACAGTGTTATACTGCCGATCAAACCAAATTCTATCTGCTGGGAATCAAATCAAGTTCTGCCTCATGCAAAAACAACACAAGATGGGTCACAACAGACATGATGTGGAGGTGGAAAGAAAAATGTAGGCTCAGGTTGCTGGAATCTTGGGGGTCCAACTCTGAGATGTGCAGTCACCAAGGGAGAATGTCCTGAGATCCTAAGTCTTTACGAGATTCTCGACCCAGGAGTCAAACTCACTTTCTCATTGCATTCAGTTCCCTTGTCACAAGCCACCCAGCATCCAAGTCAGTCCAACTTTGCACACTATGTAGCTAGAGGAACAAGTCTTCTCCAAACCATGGTCGCCTGCAAAGTATGCACTTCTTAACACCAAACACTGTTAACCATCACTCCCCCAATTTATCATCACTAGATCACTAGACATCCCGTTGTTCATCGATTTCCTTGAGCGGGCACCAGTAACATTTCCATTTGACCCTATCACGTGCCAGTGTAGCCCAATGGCATCTGCTTGCTTCAGGAATATGAAGAGCCTCAAACCGTTCATTCAGGGTCTTGACAAAGAAGTCTGACCATCTTTTATATGCTAAGTCTGGGAGAAAAAAAATTTATAAATGACCTCAAGAAGAAGAAAAGAAAAAGAAAAATGGAGAAAATCAATGCAAGAGATATAAGGAGGAGAAATTTGGAATGAGGATAGTGACTCGTATGCATATACATTAACCTTGAATGATTGTTCTTGTGAACCAAGATATCACTTGGTATTGAATGACAATCCCTCAACCACAGCAGCATCAGACACCCCCAGCCCCATCTAGGGGCAATAAAATGTATTTGCTATTACAAAATGCTCCATCTAGGCCAAGTAGCTAGTTTGGGTAAGTCTGTCTTCTCCAAATGTCATTCTGTGTCATCAAAACAGATTAAGGGCGAATCCAATGCACTAGTAAACCCCATCCTTTATAAAATGGTTGGAACAGAAAAATAAAGGAGCTAAATATCATGGTAGAAAAATATATTCACTTGATCACTTGGCATCCCGTTATTCATTGATTTGCTCGAGCGGGCGCCAGTAATATTTCCATTTGACCCTATCACGTGCCAGTGTAGCCCAATGGCATCTGGTTGCTTCAGGAATACGAAGAGCCTCAAACTGCTCATTCAGGGTCTTTTTTTTTTTTTTTTGCTTTTTGGGTCACACCCGGCGATGCTCAGGGGTTACTCCTGGCTCTGCACTCAGGGAATTACTCCTGGCGGTGCTCGGGGACCATATGGGATGCCGGGGATCGAACCCGGGCTGGCACAGGCCAGCGCGTGCAAGGCAAACGCCCCTACCCGCTGGGCTATTGCTCCGGCCCCTCATTCAGGGTCTTGACGAAGAAGTCTGACCATCTAGTAGGTGGACAGCCACGAATATATTTTTTCTTTTGATCCCACGGGATGTCAAAAGAAAAATATATTCACAAAAAATATATTATGAAAAAATATATATATTGTAAAAAAAAATAACAGTTGGGAAACATGCTTATTAAATTAACTTCATGGGGGATGAAAAGAAGGACACTTCCCTAGATGTCACTATCACTATCTTCCCATTCATCATCTATTTGCTAGAGCAGGCACCAGTAATATCTCCATATGTCCTGTCTCATGCTAGTAGAACCCAAAGGCATCCACTGGCTCCAGGAACATAAAGAGCCTCAAACCATTATATTAGGTCATGGGAATGACCTAATATAAATGTTACTGGTATTTGGCGTATCAAATATGACACGAGCAGCTTGCCAGGCTTACTGTGCAGGTGGCATACTCTTGTAGTCATCTCTGAATAAAGCATTTATTGATGAACCGTGCGGCCACTAGCAGCCACCGAGCCGGGCTGTAATAGTCTGGTCTGCTGGGTGGAATTGTGACGAGAGGGAAGTCTGGATGTAGAAGATGGCGGCCCCCTGGAGTCAGGGGGTCATCTGGCTTGTTGTGAGGCTCTGATGGGGTGGCAGGCCAGGGCTAGAACCCACAACAAGCCAGATGACCCCCCCAACCCCCCGACTCCATGGGGGCCGCCATCTTCCACATCCGGACTTCCCTCTCATCACAACTCCACCCAGCAGACCAGACTATCACAGCCCGGATCATCCACTCCCACCCTGCAGCACTTTTTTTATTCAATCCGCTCAGGTATGCTGAACCAGAGACTCTCAGACATGGGGCAGAGCTACTACTTGCTCTCCCTGTGCCCAGCCGCTCATGAGGCACCCAGGAGGCATGGCAGGTTCTAGCCCTGGCCTGCCACCCCAGCAGAGCCTCACAATAAGCCAGATGACTCCCCGACTCCATGGGGGCCACCATTTTCTACATCTGGACTTCCCTCTCGTCACAACTCCACCCAGCAGACCAGACTATCACAGCCCGGATCATCCACACCCACCCTGCAGCAGTTTTTTTTTTTTCAATACGGCCCAGGTATGCTGAACCAGAGACTCTCAGACATGGGGCAGAGCTGCTACTTGCTCTCCCTGTGCCCAGCTGCTCATGAGGCGCCCAGGAGGCATGGCGGGTTCCCCTAGGATGTTAAATGCCTAAAAGAGGTCTGCATTTGGGACACTCTGACTTTAAATGGGCCTCTATTCTGTGGCTTCTGTGGTCTTTCAGCAAAAGTTAACTTTTCTGGCTTAAACTTTACAACTGAACTCCAGTGTAAAATATTGAGAAGAAAAATGACTACAGAGGACCTATTTAGATATTCCTGGCAAGACCCAGGTTGGAAGAGAGCGGGAAAGTGCTGTTTATCTTGAAAGAGGATTTCCTTACCAGAACATGGAAAATATTCTTTTTTGTCAAATATGTTTAATAGTCTTCCAGCAACACAAAGAGTAGTTTGAGTAGCTTAAAATGAACGTGGGGTGACTGGAAGAGGTGTGCTCTGCCCCCACAGACAGAACATAAGCTAACTTACAGTCATGCCTTGGACAGGGGCAGTGCTGTTGATGAGTGCATAGGGAAAATATCATTACCTAATGCCCTTTCCACCAAGGAAAATGTTGTCACCTACTTAGACGGCAATGTTGACATGCCCCCACCCAAGAGGAGGAAAATTGCAATATGAATTTTCTTCCAAAATGCTTTGAAATTCATGGATTCCTTTTCAAATAGGAATGACAGAAGATGCTTGCACCTGTTTGCTTCCCATCCTGGTGGAATGACTAACGCTTCACAACAATCCGATTGACTCTGATGGAAGCACTGTGGGCATCACCTCCGGAGGTAGAGCACCTGTGACAAAGACACTATGCAATCATGAAATAATTTGGGATTGGGAACTTGGTTATGTAAGTTCTAGTCTTCATTCTGCCTCCACGTCACCAGCTTCCCCAAGATCATTCCGTCCTTCTGAGTCACAATTTTCCTTTTTTTTTTTTTAATTTTATTACAGCTCGGTGATTTACAAAGCTATTCATAGCTGACTTTGACTTAGACCTCATTTTCCAGCACCAATCGCACTACTAGTATCAACTTCTCTCCACAGTGTTCCCAGCCCCCTTCCCAAGCCCTTCCTCCAGACTGCAATGTGGCAGGCCCTTTTAAGTTTGCTTCTGAAACTCTGGATCACTTGTTTTCAGTGTTGTTGACTCTGTGGTTTGGATATTTTAACTATACCACTGCTTTACGACCGCTGGACTAGAGCTGTTACCGACTGGATCTCACGGGATGTCAAAAGATCACATGGCCGCCCACCTACAAAATGGTCAGACTTCTTCGTCAAGACCCTGAATGAACAGTTTGAGTCTCTTCGCATTCCTGAAACAATCAGATGCCATTGGGCTACACTGGCACGTGATAGGGTCAAATGGAAATGTTACTGGTGCCCACTCAAGCAAATAGATGAATAACGGGATGTCAAGTGATCAAGTGATCAAGTGTCCCAAATCCCCTGAAGCTCTGCCTCTTATTGCTTCTATTTGTCTCTTCCTGCCCCACCCTCAACCCCTATTCCCACATCAATTTCTTCCCTTCTACTCATTATACTTTGTAGACCAAAGATGACCTAGATATTTCCTCCTTAAGCCATTGTTTTCCCTTGTCAATTCTAAATACCACATATAAGAGAAATCATCCTGTGTTTGTCCTTCTTCCTCTGGCTCACTTCACTTAATATTTTATCTTCCAGTTCTATCCATATCGTAGCAAAGTGATTTCATTGTTCCTTACAGCTGTGTAATATTCCACTGGGTATATATACTACATCTTCATGATCTATTCATCTATCTTTAACATCTAAGTTGATTCCAAGTCTTAGCTATTATTTAATTGCTGAAATAAATAATTCATCTGTCTCAGATTAGAAAAAATTCACTCAAATGGACCACAATATTTTGAAGATCTTTCCACGTAATATGTAAAGAATAGACACAAGGTTGAAACTTTCTTAAAGATGGTCTATATTAGAGGTAAATTAGTTCCAAGTCAAATAGTCATACTAATGATTGGCTTTATTTTTATTAGTTTATTATGCATGAGGTCTATAATTGTTTTATTGGTATTTGACATATCAAATATCACATGGGTAGCTTGCCAGACTCTGCCTTGTGGGTGGGATACTCTTGTAGTAGCCTCTCATCTTGTGCATTTATTGATGAACTGTGTGTCCGCAAAGCGGCCTATCTCTTCAGTATAGGAAAACAGCACCATCACACTACCTCTTAACATAGGAAAAGTATAGTAATATGAGCTGACATAAAAGCATGAAGAAAACACTCAAAACTAAAGTTCAAGAATTAGTTTATGGTTCAGATGCCTAAATATCTGTCTTTAAAAAATTTCCAGTATAGATGAGGGCCTTGGACACGCCCGGGTAAGCTGGAACTCTGCTTTCCCCCGGGCTAAGCTGACCATGGGGCCCCGGGAGGACAGATGGGTTTTGGGAGTGGGCTCATCACCTCTGGGGGTCCCGGAAGCAGCCGGATGACTGCTTCCACCACACTAGCCACCACTTTCGCTGTCCGGATGCTGGGATACTACCTCACAACCAGATTAACAGAGCAAAACCAGTTGGAGCCCAGGTAGGCAGCTCCCAGAAGTGGGAATTGCTGGGAATTCGTCAGATGGAGTCAGGGGTCGGCCATTCCCCCTCCATTTTGTCGAGCCTGGTGGCCCCGCCCAGGAGCTGCCCTGGAGCGACCAGCCATAGCATGCGGGCCTCGGCCCCGCCTGGGGAAGCTGGAACTCTGCTTTCCCCGGGCTAAGCTGACCATGGGGCTCCCGGGAGGACAGATGGGTTTTGGGAGTGGGACCATCACCTCTGTGGGGTCCCGGAAGCAGCCGGGTGAGACTAACCCACCACACTAGCCACCACTTTCACTGTCCAGATGCTGGGATACTACCTCATGACCAGATTAACAGAGCAAAACCAGTTTGAGCCCAGGTCGCGGCCGCAGGGGTCCATCAATTAGTGGAAACAGTAATGTCCTTTAATCCACTGCATTCCACAATGTGCAGGAAAGTTTGGCGGGAGGGAGACATAGAGAGGAGAGAAAAGACATACAGAACCCACCAAGTAGTTGAGGTGTGGGAGGGGGAGGGAGGTGGGGACATTGGTGATGGGAGATGGGTTTGGGTGGAGGGATGGGTGTTGGAACACTGTAGAACCAAAACTCTACATGAGCATCTTGCAATTGTATGTCTAAAATGGTGTAATAAAATTTGGGGGGAAAAATAAATTAATTAATTAAAAAAATAAAATAAAATAAAAATTTCCAGTATAAATAAGCCTTAAAAAAAACTTTACAAAGTGCAAAAGCCATTGAAAAACATCAAAGCTTTAAGGTCATTAAATAATCTCAAAAGTCACTGATAATCTACTCCAGGATATTCCCTGACTTCCCAGTTTAGAAAAAAGTCACGTACAATTATAGACCTCATTCCCATGACCTGAAGGAATGGTTTGAGGCTCTTCATTTTCCTGGAGCGTGCAGATGTACTTTGGCTACACTAGCATGTGATAGGACGTATAGAAATACTGGTGCCTGCTTGAATAAATCGATGAACAACAGGAAGACAGGTGATATTATACTTAATTTGCATTCTAATATTCTTATGGGTTATTATTTATGTTTCAAATTTATTTGAAAATATTTCATTTATTTATTTATTCTTTTTATTTGGGGCCACATCCAGCTGTGCTCAAGGCTTATTTCTGGTTTTACATTCAGGGATTCCTCCCCAATGGGGCAAGGAGGAGGTAACCATATCTGGTGCCAAGGATTGAACCCATGTTGTCTGTGTATGCAAGCACCCTCCCTACTGCTGAACTATCTCTCTGGCCTCATCTCAAAGACCCCTTTTATACGGATTATTTTACATGTCCTTCCTCTGTTCATTCTTCTTAAGGCAAATTTTTCTCTTTGTGTAACAAAAGAAAGTTTTTGCTGTAGGGGGGGGTCATACCCAGTGGTGCTCAGATTTTCACTCAGGGATCACTCCTGGTATTCTCAGGGGCTGAATCCAAGTTGGCTGTGAGCAAGGCAAGTATCCTCCCTAGTGTATTGTGTCTAGTCTCCAAACCCCAAAATATTCTTAAATAAATAAAATTATTTTCATATCCAAATTCTTTAAACTTCTAATTATCTTAATCAGTCTTCTCTTCCACCTGGATTACAATGGCTCATTTCTAGCTTCTGGTTCAGATATGGATAAACTCTTTGTGGCTTTTAACTACTTCTATAACTTACCTAATTCTATAACTATAGATTAAGAAGAGTTTGTGGGTTTGCTTATCTCTCAAAGGAGCTAGAGTATTCTTTTTTTAAGTATTTTATTATACCACCGTGAGATATACAATTACAAAGATATACAATTACAAAGTTCATATTTGGGTTTTGGTTATACAGTGTTCCAGTGTTGGAGGACAAGTTTAGCTATTCTGGGAGTTTTGTTGTTTTGCCCACTCCCAGCTTAATCTACTTAAATCAAGGTTCATTCTAATGAGACTTCTCTTCTATGTAAACACTGCTAGAGCGTGTGGCACTTACAGAAGTCACCTTGATTGAATAACTTCTGACTTATACATCTACTAAGACTTCTATGTTTTCTAGATTGGGCACAGCTCCTCTTTATACCCACTGCACCCAGCGTGGGACAGTTAGGAATTTACCAGGAGACTACCACCCTGGCTACGCTGAGACTATAGGAAGACTATAGGAAGGATCATACTAGTTTTTGCTCTAAGCAGGCGAGAGTGACCCTTTCAGTACACTAGAACAAGATACTCAGAATCACCCTGGTGCAGATAATAATAAGAAGGACCTTGTGGGTACCATCTAGATTACATGAAGCTCATGAAGTTAAGATGTATTACTTTATATCAGCCCCTCTCTCTCTCTCCGTGTTTTACATAAGAGATAATCTCCTTAGTCCTTGGCATAACCTTTGTTTATACCTGCAATAAGGTGTGGCACTACACTCTGTTTAGAGTTCTGTTTAGGGGGGGTTGACATGCCCCCCCGGTTGGATTACTTTGGTGTATATAAGGGGCTGACTTGAGGCCCCTTCACCTTTTGCCTTTTGGTTCCTTAGCCTTCAGCTTTTGGCTCCCAGTGGCTTTTGACTTTTGGCTTTTGGCCTTTTGCTCTTTGGCCTTTTACTCCTTCTTCTGGGTAGGACTCAGCTTGGGTGAGATCCTCTCTCTCTTTGGTGGGAGACTTAGGCTCTTTTGTATGGTCTAAGTTCAGACCAGAGCTAAAGTTTGTTCATTATATTGGAGTGCTGTGGAAGAACTTTTGTACTATTAAAAGCCATTTTTGGAACTGCACCAGACTCATGAGTTTTCATCTCTTCTCCCGGTGTCCTCGGAGGTAGAAGAAAACCTCTGTCCTGACACTGTTGGGGACCCCGGAAGCATTCCGTGACATTCCAGCACCCATCGCTCCACCAGTGCCCATCTACCACCACTAATGTCCTCGGTTCCCTCCTCCCTACCCCCGCCCACCTCCATGGCAGATTCTTTATTTCTTTCCCTTTCTCTCTCTCTTTTCCTTCCCTTCCAGACTATGGATTACAGAATATACATTGAAGGGGTGCCATGTGTATCTTTTGCCTGTATTTAATGCTCAGTTCTAGGTTGGTATTAGTCACTTGATCACTTGAATCCACGTTATTCATTGATTTGCTTGAGCAGACGGCAGTAACATTTCCATTGGACCCTATCACGTGCCAACGTAGCCCAATGGCATCTGGTTGATTCAGGAATAACGAAGAACCTCAAACTGTTCCTCCAGGGTCTTGACAAGGAAGTCTTACCATCTTGTAGGTGAGCAGCCACGTGATCTTTTGACATCCCGTGGGATCCAGTCGGTAACGGCTCTAGTCCAGCAGTTGTCTCCAAATCACATTACATGTCCAGCCCATCTGATTTTCAATGCCTTGGCAAACAAGACAGTGTCCCTGATTCTGGAATAGCGATGGAGGTCAGAACTCCAGATTCCTTCTCTCACTTGAGTGAGGCATGGTATTCCAAGCATAGCTCTTTCGATTCCTCTCTGGGAGACCCAAATAGCATTCTCATCCTGCTTTCGTAGGGCCCAGGTCTCTGAGGCGTATGTTAATGCAGGGAGAATGGTGGAGTCAAAGAGATGTGCCCGGAGTCGGAGGTTCTTTGTCCTTTTAGCTTTTTCTTCAATGCCTTTGAAGGCATTTCATGCCACTCTCTTCCTCCTACGCAGCTCAGGTTTTAGGTCAGTCAGCATGTTGATTTCTCAACCTAGATACACATAACTGCTGCATTCAGAGATGTTTGTTCCATTGAGAGTGAATGGGGCCTCGGGAACTAGTTCACTTTTCATAAACATGGTTTTCTTTAGATTCAACTGTAGACCTATCTTTTCACATTCTCAGTCGAAGTCAGCCAGCATTTGTGCCACTTGGCTAATGTTTGGTGTTATTAGAATGATGTCATCAGTGAAGCGGAGGTGGTGTAGTTGCCGACCATCTATCTTCACTCCCATTCCTTCCCATTCTAATTGTCACATGATGTTCTTGAGGGTGGCACTGAAGAGTTTTGGTGAAATGGTATCACCCTGTCGAACCCCCACTTTTGACATCAATGATCACTTCTTTGTAGAATGGTGAGATCCTGGTGGTGAATCCGTAATACAGCTCACGAAGGATCTTGATGTATTGGGTGAATGCCCTGTTTGGCTAGGGCTTCGATGACTGCTTCAGTCTCCACAGAATCAAAGGCTTTCTGTAAATCAATGAACGTGAGACAGAGCGGCATCTTGTCCTCCCTACAAACCTCAATGAGCTTGGTTCCTGTGTGGATATGGTTGATTGTGCTGAATCCTTTCCGGAAGCCTGCTTGCTCACATGGTTGTCCTTCATCTAGTGTTCTGCTATTCCTGTTCAGGATGACTCATGTAAACAGCCTGTAGATGATGGACAACAGGCAGATGGGGCAATAGTTGCCAATGTCATGAGTGTCTCCCTTCTTGAACAGTAGAACTGTTGTTGGTTTTCCATTGGGAGGGCACCTTGCATTCGGACAGGTAGGTGTGAAGAGTCGAGGTAGTGTATTGATGAGTACTGACGGCAGATTCTTCAGGTGTTCGGGTCTGACTTTTTCTGGGCCTGGTGCTGTTCCCTTCTTTTATCGATGAGATGGCATGTTGGATTTCAGAAGGGAGAACGGTGGGAATGACATATCCATTCTGTGAAATTTGGTATGTGGGCAGGTGGATGTGGCTATCAAAGAGATTTAAGTAGAAGTCCTGGATAATCTTCTCCATTGCCTTTCTGGAAGATGTGATAGATCCATCAGGGCATCAGAGGGCAGTCATCTTAGTCATCTTGGTCTTTTAGTTGGTGAAGGACAGGCGGGCGGTGCGAATGCTTTTCCCGGCTTCTGCTGAATCTTCCAGTATTTCTGCTCTTCTGTCTTTGAGGACTTCTTTTATTGCTTCTCTGCACCATTTAACAAGCTTGGACGTTAGCATTTGGTCTCCTGAGGCTCTCGCCTTGCCACTTTGGCGAATGAGCTCAAGAGTTTCTGAAGACAAGTGTCCTTTTGTGTCTTTCTCTCTCTCGGCATTCTTCACACTATCATGGAGGTGCTGAACCAGTCGGTTGTATTCTTCATCGATGTCGTCAATGATGGTATCTTCCCATGTTGCTGCAATGGTGCTAAAGAGTTCCCAGTTGGTGGTCGTTCTGGGAGTTCTCTTCTTAAACTTTGCAGCCTTTTCTCCCTGTTGTGGGAAGAAGAATTTTTGCACGAAGGAGACAGTGGTCCGATCCTGTTTGGAATTTGGGGACGACAGCAACATCGGTCAGACAAAACCATCGATTGAAGATGATGTGGTCAATTTCATTGTGGAACTGTTCGCCAGGAGATTCCCATGTCCAACGTTTCACTTCAGCCTTCTGGAACTGTGAGTTCCCATGAATGATCTTGGTGGACATGATGAACTCAGATAGTCTCTCACCCTGTTCGTTCCATTCTAGGCCATGGGTCCCGATGTGGAGTTCTTCAGCCGATCTTCTCGGTCCTATCTTGGCATTAAAATCACCAACTATGATCTTGTAGAAGGTGTGATCTTTTTATAGAACTCCTCCAATTCCATGTAGAATTTCTCAATTTCATCTTCTTTGAATGTGGATGTTGGTGCGTAGACAATGAAGATAGAAATTGCTGGCAGTGGCAAACATCTCTTCAAGTGTAATCGTCCTATTCGGTTTGTTAGGCATCAAATGAATCAATGTTGACGGCCATGTTCGTGTTGTCAAGGACACCAACGCCACCGACACCTCTTTCGTCACATGTTCCAAGGAACAATTCTTCTCAGGTGTCAAATACAGCATGATGCGACTGGCGCCTCCTCGTCTCTGTCAGACCAATGATGTCGTACTTGATCTTTCTTGCTTGCAGCATCAGATCCTCAACGCCCCTTTTGCCTATGATTCGCTTTATCAAACAGAAGACAAAGTGTCCAAAAGAAAGTTAGGAAGTGAGGAGCTTGCCTTGTATACAGCTGTTCCAAGTTCAACCCCAGGTACCACATATGGTCCCCCAAGTAACACTAGGAGTACTCCCTGCACACAGAACCAGAAGTAAGCCCTGAGTCCTACAGGTGTGACCCTAAACGAAAACCCAAAGAAGATCAAAGAGGAGTCAAATGATGTAATAATATTGAAGCATTTCTTGGCTTTGTCCTCTCAAGACCTTGCAGCTTCCAGTTGCTCTAAGAGCTGAGTCACCATGAGATAAGCCTCATCTACCTACTGGAAAATGAGACTTGGGGGCATAGTCACCCCCTAACTCTAGTCTCTTGTCAACTAAGCACGAGACAGAAACTATCAGGGACTAGTCCATTTCTAACTAACCCACCAAAGAACCAGACTCTAGGGTGAACCCAACCGCACTCAGCCAAGCTCACACCAGAGAAGATCAAATGCCACCAAGCAGATTGATGAGCTAAATCAATGGCTATTGTGTCATACCCTTTCATTTAGGCATGGTTGGTTTTTCAGCAAAAGTGAATACATGTAGACAATTTGTCCTGAAGAACAGCTGCCTAGATATTACTCTATGTTTAGTAGAGATTACTATGTGTTCTGCTTCAGCTAATATTGTAAACTAAACCATTCTCCTCTCATCTTCTGTCTTCACCTTGGTCTACACAGAACCATCTCTCTAAGATCTTACTGTCTCCTCCCAGTTTTTTCCTGTACCCAAAGGAGATTTTTTTGTTTTGTTTTTTTTGTTTTGGGGTAACACCCATAGGGCTCAGAGTTCACTCATGGCTCTGAACTTCGGAATAATTCATATCAGGTCTGGGGACCAAGAGGGGTGGAAAAAATCAAACCCAGGTAGCCTGTGTACAAAGCAAGCTTCCAACCCACAGTTCTATCACTCCCGAGCACTCCCAGGGAAATGTTTTCATAAAATCCATTCAAACAGATATTTGAATATAAAGAGTATTCTAAGTACATTATCTCAATGAATTTTATTTTCTTTTCCTAACAATCTGCAGAATACTGTGAAATAATTAATAATCCCATTTTCCTGATTTGAAAACTACAACTCAGAAAAGAAAAAATGTGTGCATCTTCATTGGAGGAGTAACCAGTCTCTCAACTCTAAATCTTACTCCCCACCATGCCCCCCAAATGGTTTTATTTCATCTAAAGTATTTATATCTAAGAAATTAATTTGAATTTAATAAAATAATAAAACAAGAAATATGCATCCCCAAAAGACTGGCCCTGCTGAAAATTCCAGCATAAATTCATGCAGCAGTATTATAAGGGAAGAATTTCTGATATTCTCCAAATTTCTTAATCCATTTATATAGTATGCTGGAAAATTTAAAACGCAAATAGTAGGGCCAGAACAATAGTACAGCGAGGAAGGTGTTTGCCTTGCATGCAGCCATCTCAAGTTTGATCTCTGGCGTGCCATATGGTTCCCTGAGCACCACTAAGAGTAATTCCTGAGTGCAGAGCTAGGAGGAACCCCCTGAGCATTTCCGGGTTTCACTCCACCACCACCACCCCCAAAAGCACCTCAAATGGCAATTGTACATGATGTTTTTGTACAGAAGTGAAAACTTTACCTGAGTAGAACACATCGGCTCTCATCATGAGTGCTAACTAAGCTAACGGTTCTCAGAGTAGTCCCCAGAGGCGCCATCTCAGTTCCACTCCACAGGAACTTTGAAATGACAATTTCTAGAACTGCACCCAGACCTGCTGAATCCAATTGAGCCAATTGTGACTTACCAAATCTTCAACAAGTGTGCACACTCATGCACACTTAAGTACAAAAGCCACAGATTCACTTAATAGCATTCATTCAACCCAGTGATCAGAAAGTTGATAACTTGTGGACCACAGACCAAATTCAACCATTTCTCTGTTTTTTGTATATAAGCTTCTATTGGATACAGTGTTTTTTTAATATTATCTATGGTGGACTTCACACCACAAGGGCAGAGCTGAGTGGCTAAGAAAAAGATCATAATGTAAACAAAACTTAAGGTGTATCCTATGTTGTACTCCACAGAAAAAAATTGCCAGCCTTTATCCTGGAATCTAACTTTGTTGGGGGCAATGGATAAGAATGTAGATTTTATAATAAAACAATATGGGCATAATATCAGCTGCACTGTCTACTAGCTAGGAAATTCCAAGTGTCAGCCTCCAAAGTACTCTAAGATCGTCTCTGTGTAGATCAGGCCAATACTGAGGGCCATGCTAGCTCCAGGTCCCACTCGGCGTAACAGAGCCTATAACTTACCTGTCCTGCTCTTCCATGTCTCCTGCCCCCTGTTGCTTACAAGATTTCTTTGTAAACATTCCAAATGCCAATGTCTGCTCAAAGTTTGACTCTGAATGAACCCAATCCATAGCAACTCCAAACTTGGAGATATTTGGAATTATCTGACATAAAATATTGGGGTCAGCCAAATAATGTACCCTCTATGAAATGGACACACCTAATCACAGAACCTGTGAACTTTGCCTATCAAATAGAATTTTGCAAACATAAATAAGTTAAGAAATTTGAGATGGGAGTACATTTGAAAGGACCAAACTTGTCCAATGAATCCTTAAAAGCATGGGAAGGAAATTATTTTCTGGTCCTAGCCAGGCTCGATTATGAAAGGAAACCAAGAGAAATACAACATTTAAAGAGAAAGAAAAAGCAACATTGCTGGCTTGAAGATGAAGATACGGCATGTGGGTAGATAATAGAAACTAGAAAAGATCAGGATACAGATTCCTCCCTCAATTCTCCATAAAGAAACTCACCACTGAGAACGCCTTGGCTTCTCTGTGAGGCCTCCACCCTATTGAGTCAGTGAAGTGAATATTAGAACTCAAGCCTACACAACCAATGAGACCTATGGTCGGCTTCTAAATTGCAGGACAAGAGGGAACAGGTTCATGCTATATTTAAGACACATTGGCACGTGATAGGGTCCAATGGAAATGTTACTGGCGCCCGCTCGAGCAAATCGATGAATAACGGGATTCAAGTGATCAAGTGATCAAGTGATATTTGGGATAACTTGTTAAAGCAGCACTAGAAAATAAACACAAATAGAAACAACTGAGAGCTCTACAGTAAAATTGTGGAGTGCTTTATAAAAGCAGAGATCATTCTCTGATGTTGTTTGTGAAGCATCTGTGCTGTTAATCTTGAGAAATGAGCTCAGCACACTAAGGTTTCATAGAAAGCAAAGCCAAAAGAAGTGAGTCTAAACTGAAAGTGAAGTCAGAAATCACAGGACAGGAGGGCATTTGGCCAATAGCCAGAACTCCAAGAGAGGGGAAAGGATAGAGGTATACAGTGCTGTTACTCATGAGTCTTCAGGCAGCCCTAGGAAAGCCAGATAGCTAATATTGAGATCATCTAATAGTGGACTGTCGGGGAGCACCGCCGGGGTCCCTGACAGTGTCGGGAAGCAAGTTCCCTTCTACCTCCGGGCCGGCCGGGAAATGGATGAAGACTCAGGAATCCGATGCAGTTTTCAAAGGGCTTTACTATCACAGGTTCCAATATGCAATCCAAGAGCAGGGAAAACCTCCGGACTCTGGGTTCCCAGCTAGGACCCAGCTAGGTGTAGGCCAAGATGGCTGCCACCACGTGTTGAGGCCCAACAGAGAATGGAGAGGACGTAGAAGCGAAACACCAAGGGAAGCCGAAATGGCAAAAGGGGGAAAAAAGAGAGAGATTCTTTCTTCTTACAGCTTATTTTATAGCTAGGAATTCACCCAAACTCCCCAGCCCAGCCCATTCTGGGCTGGGCTATCTAGAGATGAAAACAGGAAAATAGCTTTACAGAAATGTAGCAACTTCAGGAGACCATCTGGTTGTTTACAAGGACCCAGAGATAATTAAAAGCCTCCCTAGCAGAGCTGGGAGAAGCTATAAGCTAAATGTAACTTCCCCTGGAAAGAAGGATCAAATGCCCTCAGGTAATTTCTCCCAGCACCTCACCTAATATCTTGAGCCAAGATCTGCCTGGAATTGCCTTTATAGGGTAGAGGAGGGGGTTTCTGAGATGGCATGTCTCTGTACCAAAGACTAATACTAATGCCAGTTAAATATTTCTCCAAGCCTTCACAAGAGTCTCATCTACTTCACGGTAATTTTGTATTTTAGTTGCCTTTGAGTTATCAGGGAGCCATGATTGCTTGCTTGGAGGCAAATAGCATTTCTCTCTGGTCTAATTACTTAGAGATCCAATGTGGCTAGGCAAATATGCTGGTAAGATCTGGCTAGTCCCACGATGATTGTGGTAGCATGAGAGAATATTTATACCAGCCAGTACAGAATACATGGTCAAATAAGACTGCCACATTCAGACTATCCCCCTATCTATGAAGTGAACTGCAGGAGGCAATTCAGGGCAGATGCAGAGGCCTAGGCTTTTAGGTGTCCTGCAACAGTGGACCATCACCTCTTCATGAAGAAGTATGCATCAAAATATCACTGCCTGTCACTGTCTTCCCGTTCATCGTCGATTTGCTCGAGCGGGCACCAGTAACAACTCCATATGACCTGTCTCATGCTAGTAAAGTCCAAGGGCACCTGCGTGCTCCAGGAACATAAAGAGCCTCAAACCATTCCATCAGGTCATGGGAATGAGGTCTATAATTGTTACTGGTATCTGGCATATTAAATATGACACGGGTAGCTTGCCAGGCTCTGCCGTGTGGGGAGCATACTCTTG
Organism: Cryptotis parvus; assembly: GCA_021461705.1. NCBI lineage: Eukaryota > Metazoa > Chordata > Mammalia > Eulipotyphla > Soricidae > Cryptotis > Cryptotis parvus. Next base: position 134,125 of record JAJIBD010001300.1, on the reverse strand, counting down.
TAGTCCTCTCAAAATCCAACATTTATGATGAACCGCACGGCAGCAAGTGGCCACGCCAGCTGAGCTGTGATAGGCTGGTCTGCTCGGTGGAGTTCTGACGAGGGGGAAGTCCAGATGTGGAAAATGGAGGTCCTAATGGAGTAGGGGGTCGTCTGGCTTGTTGCAAGGCTCTGCTGGGGTGGCAGGCCAGGGCTAGAACCTGCCATCCCGCCCGGGCACCTCATGAGCGGCTGGGCACAGTGAGAGTCAATAGCAGCTCTGCCCCATGGCTGTCTCTGGATCAGCATACCTGGGCCAGATTAAAAAAGACTGCAGCAGGGTGGGTCTCGATGAGCTGGGCTATGATAGACTGGTCTGCTGGGTGGAGTTCTGATGAGGGGGAAGTCCAGATGTGGAAAATGGAGGTCCTCATGGAGTAGGGGGTCGTCTGGCTTGTTGTGAGTATCTGCTGGGGTGGCGGGCTAGGGCTAGAACCTGCCATCCCTCCCGGGTACCTCATAAGTGGCTGGGCACAGTGAGAGTCAATAGCAGCTCTGCCCCATGGCTGTCTCTGGATCAGCATACCTGGGCCAGATTAAAAAGACTGCAGCAGGGTGGATCTCGAAAAACCAGGCTGTGATAGGCTGGTCTGCTGGGTGGAGTTCTGATGAGGGGGAAGTCCGGATGTGGAAAATGGAGGTCCTCATAGAGTGGGGGCATTGTCTGACTTGTTGTGAGGCTCTACTGGGGTGGCAGGCCAGTGCTAGAACCTGCCATCCCTCCCGGGCACCTCATGAGCAGCTGGGCACAGTGAGAGTCAGTAGCAGCTCTGCCCCATGGCTGTCTCTTTTGTCTATGTATCAAAATATATAGATTTGATAACTCCCTTGTTTTAGACAGTGAAGTATTTTGACAGGTTGATAGAAATAAGTGAGTTATCCTGGTACACTCACTGGGGTTAGTATACCATGGTGATATACTGGTACCCATGGTGGTTTTGTAATACCCCGTTTATTCAGGACAAAACACCCCTGCCTGCACAGTTTGACATCATGGGATGTCAATGCTGGAAGAAAACTCAACATCCTCTTGTCTTATCCTGGCATTTTGTGAATGAGGCAAGTACACACCAAAGAGATCACATTACTCACCCAAGATCACACAAAAGCTCGTAGACACCCCAAGATCACAAGCCATTCTTGAATTGCTCTCCTGGTGGAATCCTACAATCTTTCACAGTCTCCTTTGAGGGAATTTAGAAATTTCTGAATTTCTATATTTGGAAATTGCTCTAGAATCTAAGGAATTGCACAGAAGTCCAGAATTACAGGCAAGGATCAGAACAAGCAAGAAAGTACTTTGAACCAGGCAATAATCTGACCCCTTTCAATAATAATCTTTATAATAGGCAATCATATCTATTTCCATAAAATTATAATTTTATATACTTTGTCTTTTTTTATTTTTCAGAAACAACAAGATTTATTTAAATTGGCAAAATATATATTAAGAAACAAATTCACTTCCTAATTCAGATTCCCAATCAGATCCCAAAAAGCAATGATGGCAAATACCTCTCTGTAAATACCTTTCTAGACAGATCTTTGGATGCCACACAAAGGGTTTGGATTTATAGAACAAATTAAGTTTGTTTCTTCTGGTAACTGGTGCTACAGAATGCTTTGTTTGGCTTCAGAATTTTAGTGTCTATTACTTCATGTTCTGATGGCAATCAGTGTACACTGATAGGTTAGAAATCTGGACAAGTGAGGAATGATTAGTTTTTGCTTTGCTTTATTTTGTTGTTTTGTATACTGGAAGACCTGTTCTTGGTGGATCAAGTTAAACTTTCTCAGTTACAGTAGTTGTGATATACGAACACCTGAGCTTTCTTGTATATTGTTTATAGAGATACTTAACTTTATTAACAGCTCAGTCTGCTGGGAGCTGGCTGATCTCCTACTCTGGTTCCGATCACAGTGGTTCGCCAAGTCTCAGTAAATGGAGAGATGAGCATCAAAGGACGCCTGGGTTCAATCCCGAAAGCACCAGGTTGCTCTACGGGAGTTTCAGCAGTCTGGGTAGAAACCAAATAAAAATTGATCACAGAATCCAAGTTTATCTTCAAAATGAGCACCACCTGACCAATACCTGTCTTGGTGGAATTTACTATAGTGGATCATCCCTAAAAAAGAAGCAGGAAGAGGAGGAGGGAAAAGGAGGAAGAGGAGGATGAAGGAGAAGAGGAAGAGAAGGAAGTGGAGGAGGAGGAGGAAGAGGAGGATAGGAGGATGAGGGAAAGATAAGAATTTGATGAGAGAGGGGGAAGAAGAGGTAAAAAGGAGATGAGAGAATTAAGCAGATGTTCTGTTGGTAACAGCTAGACTGGAATCTGCCAAATACCCATCAGCAGACAAATGTGAAGCTCCAGCAAGCTGTGTACTTAAGCTTTCTTATATATGGGTTAAACTTCAAAGAAAATATTTAAACTTTTGAGTATAATAATTCTGCCTCTTTATCCAGTATCCAGTGAACCCCATACTGAAAGGAAAAGTTCTCACTGACTGTCTCCCTATATTCAAAAGAAATGAGAATCAAGGCAGAGAGAGACTTGAGAAAATCAATTTTGAAATTCGAACACTAAGATATTTCATGGAGAATAAAGGAAAAAATTAAAGAACTATTTCCAAGACATCAAATCCAAGCCTGGTGGTTCTGTCTACAAAGAAACATACTATTTGCATTATTATAAGTAAGCTTTTATTCCAGACCTTTTCGATCTGAGCATTTCCCAAAATGTGGCTGATTTCTCCAAAGGTCTTAGTAAATGCTCTTACTGTTTACTAAAGAGCTAGTCTTGAAAAGCAGGAAAACCTTTATAAGCTGCTAATGAGGGCTTAACACCCTTTGAGGGACAAATAATTCCAGTCAGCTGTTTCCCCCAGAGGGAAATGAGCTCTGAACCCAGCTGGTACCAGTCAGGAAGCACAATCCCACATTGATCACTTGGTAGCCTGGCCAAAAGAAGGCCAAGCTTAATTATCCACTGCTAGACTCAGTGGAAGGACAAACCCATTTGGGTTCTCCGACCAAGACAGACCACCAAAAAGAACACACTCACAACAGTAGGGTAGATTGCGGCTACTAGCTGTCATTTCTCCTTTGAAAAGGATCCAAGAAAGACCAGAGCCTACGGGTTTGCTTGTCTCAGTGATCTATTTGAAACAAACCTCCCTTGAGGCCTCACTTTACACCAGGCACTGAGATAACTGCTGTATAGGCAACATAGAATAAAGCTCTTCAAACATATTCTATGTTATTCAACATAGAATAAAGCTCTCCTGTCTATGAGGAGAAAGTTGTATGGTAGGAAAGACAGAAAAATAATAAGTATTTAATATAATGGTTGAGTAGTAAAAGATTCTCTGAGGAAAAGCAAGGCAAATAAGGAGGCATATCCTGGTATGAATGAGCGCTCTGCCCTGATATGTCCAAGGAAGAGACACTGGCTTATAAGCCAGGACAAGCAGTTCAGATATGTTTCCTAAGTAGGTAGATCTTTTGCAGGGTGGAAGGACCGTTGTAGCTGCTGTGTGGACAACAAAGCTTAGGGATGCAATGAAGCATATGTAGCAATGAAGGGTATGTAGCAAAAAACATCATGGAGGCAGAGTCAGAAGAGCATGCGGAACCCAGGGTTGCAGCTTGAGAAAGCGAAGCACCAACTGGTTGAATATAGGTTTTTGAAGCAATGAAAGAACAAAGTGTGGCTCCTACTTTTTGGCAAAGTAGATGGCTGTCCTACATACTAGAACACTCCTATCTCTTTATTCACATCAGAAAGTCTTTTCCACCTCACGGAATTTCCTGTCTCTAATGCCTGGAGAAGACAGAACTGGCTTGGATATATTCCCAGGTTCAGAGATGTGGTGGCCTCATTATTTTATGTTAGCTCTTATAGGTATACCTTTAGGAGCACATAATTCATAAATAAATTCAGAATAGTAGCTTATTTATCTCTTCTTTTGTCTCATTTGATTGAAATCCTGGGCACTGGTTTCTACGAGGATGATGAATTTGGCTAGAAGTTTGTCACATTTGCTCAAGACTAATATGCTGTTATCTGCTACAAGAAACAGATGAGAAATCATTCCTGCAGACTGGAAGCTCAGACATGGCTCAAAGGAAACATACGAGACATAAGGAAATCATTGGAACACAAATATGAGACAGTCTTGTACCGAACTAGAAAATGTCTTACAGCTATGTTTTCAGAATTTTTTTCTTAGCCCCGCATAAGAGCATTGAAGAACTCTGGATAAACAATAAACCAATTTAGGAATATCCGCCGATGAAGAGATAGTCATCAAGGCATTCTATATTCCAACAAGCAGGAAGGGGGACAGGGGAGAGGAGCAGAGCACAGTGAGAAGCTAAGTATCCCCGTGGGCTGGCAGCTAAAGTGAATGGAAACACCTTATTTGAAATTACTAATTCTGGTGGAGAAGGTGTGGGGACGTATATGACAGCCCAGCCTGGTCCAGGGAGTCCTGCTGGGGAAGAAAGAATGAGTGAGTGTCAATTAGGAAAAGAGAAAAACAACTTTGCAAATAAAGCACACAAGGACAGCCAGGGCTAAAAGGGAAAGGATGTGACTTTCTCAAGGAACTATGAGGAATGAAACATGGGAGGCGGATGGTGGAAAAAAGAGGTGGGAAAGGGTAGACGTTCAGGACTTATAAACAATATGTTTGATTGTTTATTCCTGAATCAACCAGATGCCATTGGGCTACATTGGCACGTGATAGGGTCCAATGGAAATGTTACTGGCACCCGCTCGAGCAAATCGATGAATAACGAGATTCAAGTGATCAAGTGAAGTGATGTTTGGTTGGAGTGGCAGGAAGACCTAAATGGTCTTCAAGTAGAGGAGCAGAGGATGGTTATTTCTGAGACCACACTGGGCAGCAGGCAGGAGAGGAAAAAGTCAAGAGGATAAGGATAAGAACTTCGGGCGGGAGAGGGTGCAGGGAGAGCCTTTGTCAGGAATGTTCTCAGTAACAAGCAGGTACAGGCAATGAGGAGCCATCGGTAGCATGACGGAGGCAAAGCGATTACAGGGTTGGTCAGAATTCCTGGGTTTCCAGCGTCAGTCTCTGTAACAGGGAAAATTCATAAGTAACTATGCAGTTCCTGCTCTCAACAACAACAATGTCATGCAAAAGAAAATCTACAAGGAAGATTCAAGAAGACAGACGATCCCAAAGCTAAGATATATGGAAAGCAAGGGCAAGGGGAAATGCAAGAACAAGAAGCAAACGTGAGAGTTTCCTCCCTGTGGCAATTGAGTGTTGGGATGGAGGTCTCGGAGAGCAGGGAAGAAGCAAGATGTGCAAGCGCCTCTTCCTAGTCTCTGTCCCTACAAAGGCATGGCATGTGTTAACAGAGAAAAGGTATCTCCTGTGCATACAGGAAAAGAATTTTTCGTGCCAGGATGTGGAGATGAGGCTCATGCCTGGGCAGGCTTGGATGTAGAAGCTAGAACTCTAATACACACTCTTCACCCATTCTCAAATAGAAATGAAATTACCAATGATCTTAGGATAGTAAAGAAAAAACACGCTCCGGGTATGTAAAGATTTTGCAAAAAGAGAAGAAACACTTATAGGCCTTCTTAGTTGAAGACTCGTTTGGCACTAATAAACAAGTTGAAATGTGTCACTTGGAAGGTTCCACGCAATGATTTACTAGAGGGACTCATGAAAAAATGGTAGAGAAGATGTTTGGCAGCTAGATGGAGAAGTCAAAGTCCTCTAGTACATAGAGAGTCTTCGCAGAAGAGAAGTGGGACTCGTTCCCCTCCTGTTGGAGCGGCCACAATTCTCAATAATCCAGCCAGCAGGAAAACCTGGATCCTCGTGGGTAAGGGAATAGACTGCTGCTGTAGATTGGCCCAGCCCCACAACATTTTAATTTCTACTAAGTAGCAGAATAGAGATTCTGAAAAGAAATTAAGCAAAATCAGCACAAAATAAACAGTTTTTCTTTGGTGGCCAGTGATTTTTTTTTCATTCTGAGAATGTTTTGTTACACTCCTCCTTCCAAGAATGCACCCCTAAATCTGAAATGATTCAGAACTTAAAAATCCTGTATAAATAATGTTTGTATACTAGGTTAAGTGGAGATTTAAAAGAAGTGGCTTGTCAAGTGAAAAAATAGTCACTCTCAGTCTATGGCGTAAAGAAGTCAATGGAGTTTTCCCCCACAATAAAATCGGTAGGATGAAGACCCATTGACTACACTCGGTCTTGACTATACTATGTCTTCTACCACCGTTTTTTACAAAAACCCAAAACTTTATTTTCAAGCTTTAGGTCACAACTTTAAGAATCATACACAAGGTTAATCAACTCTGACTCTCTCCCTGGAAACAGGGAAAACTAGGACTCAGTTGGGGCAAGGAGGTTCACAGTGCTTGAGAATTATTCCTAACAGGAATACTTTTCTGCTTTTGACATTTCCTGGTAATAAACTTATATACATAGTCTTTTCACTATGTACATATTATTTATTAAAGTAGCAATATGTTGATTTAAAATTTAAAAACAGAATCATGCAGTTCACCACTATATAGATGAAAGGAGAGTGTATCATGCTGAGTGAATTGGTCAAGAATGAGGAGATTGGTACAGAATGACCTCTCTTATATGTGGGATATAAAGATACACAGTAAAGGGAGCAATAAATGGTCAAAGGCAACAGGACTAGAGCTTCGGGATGGGTTTGAAATTTTGTGGAATTTTGGTGGAGAGAGGTGAGCACACTGGTGTGGGTGTGGTACTAGAACGAGGTTTGCATTACAAACATTATTATTACACTACTAAAAACAAAGTATTTTTAATAGCTCCTAGGGCCTGCTCACCATGCAGGCGGCAGCACCTGCTGGACTCGGAGCAAGGATTGGGAACCTCCAGCCTCCGGGCTCAGTCGGTGTGACCCTGAGCTCCAGCCACCACAGCCAACCGCCGCAAGACAGAGACTCCAGATCCACGGCTGCACAGGCGTGCCGCGGCTCTGCCACCGCGGTTTAATCTTAGACTCAATGTATTTTAGCACCAGGTCCTTTCAGGATCTATCTCATTTGTACACTTCAATGATCATTCTATTTGCATCAAACTGGAGAGTTTATGGGAATGAGGAATTATGAGAGACTCACACACAAGGGGGCAGGTCTGCTACTTGCTCTCCCTGTGCCCAACTGATCACGAGGTGTCCGGGAGGGATGGCGGGTTCTAACCCTAGCCCGCCAACCCAGCAGAGCCTCGCAAGAAGCCAGAGGAACCCCCACACCATGAGGACCACCATTTTCCACATCCTGACTCCCTCTCGTCAGAACTCCACCCAGCAGAAGAGCTGATTGCAGCGGTTCATCAATATATGCTCCAGTCTTGCGGTGACTAGATTATCCCACCCACACGGCAAAGCCTGGCAAGCTACCTGTGTTGTATTGACATGCCAAATACCGGTAACAATTATAAACCTCATTCCCATGACTTGATGGAATGGTTTGAGGCTCTTTATGTTCCTGGAGTGGGCAGATGCCCTTGGGCTATCTCGCATGTGACAGGACATATTGAGATGTTACTGGTGCTGCTCAAATAATCGATGATCTACAGGAAATCAACTGATCAAGTGATCAACTAAAAAACAAAGTACCCCAAAAAGATTTAAAATTAAATTCATTCTCTAAGTGAAATTTTTAAAACTAGATATACTCAGGATCACATGACAGGACTATGGACATGTTACTGGTGCCTGCTCCAGTAAATCGATGAACAAAAGGAAGAAAAGTGATACTCAGGATTATTAAAGGCAGCATAGAATTTCTTTAATCCTCTTCTAAACACTATCAAGAATATCTATAGCTGAATAATTGTGCCACTACCCCATTGGAAAAATATATAAAATTCAGTGCCCTGCTCCCAATGTGATGTAATTAGGAGGTGGGACTTTTGGGGAATAATTCAGTTGTTCCTTCATAAATTACACTTGTGCTTTTTATGCAAGACACCCACAGAATTCCTTAGCCCTTTCCACCATGTGTGGACACAGCAAGAGTCACTAATAATCAAGAAATCCTCATCAGACATCAAATCTGCAGGCACCTGGATCTCAGACTTCCCAGATCCCAGATACACAAGTAATAAATTTCTCTTATTTGTAAGGCAGCTGGGCTCTGACATTCTGTTGCAGCAGTCCATACAGTCTAAAAGTCAATATCGATTAAAAGTCAAATCATTGAAGAAAATTCCTAAATACTTTGAAGATACTAACTTTCTCTATATACCATTAATGCATGTAAAATGATAAACTGGTGTCTTCAGAGTAGTGAGATAGGTGGGAAGCTCTTAAATTATACAGTATGTGTTAGAGCTTTAATTCTCATGTTCCATTTTTCTTTTTTAACTAAATTTCAATGAACTGTAATGCTGTAACAGCTCCTTAAATAGGAAGGAAGGAAGGAAGGAAGGAAGGAAGGAAGGAAGGAAGGAAGGAAGGAAGGAAGGAAGGAAGGAAGGAAGGAAGGAAGGAAGGAAGGAAGGAAGGAAGGAAGGAAGGAAGGAAGGAAGGAAGGAAGGAAGGAAGGAAGGAAGGAAGGAAGGAAGGAAGGAAGGAAGGGAAGGAAGGAAGGAAGGAAGGAAGGAAGGAAGGAAGGAAGGAAGGAGGGGAGAGAGAGAGGGAGGGGCGGGAGGAGGGAGGGCGGGAGGGAGAGAGGAGGGAAGGAGGAAAAATACTGTTAGCATTAGTAAATGGGTTTATGGAATACATTATTCCCAGGATGCAGAAACCTGTGAGGTCATTCACAGCTGAAAGAACCATAAAGGACTATTGGAAAGTTTTCACAGGGCAGTCTTTGTCCTGACATTGGTATATTCTCCAAGAAGATGGACCTTAACCTTGGCCCACAGTAATAAATCAAATTACATTTTATTCTGAAAGAGTTAGTGCCAAAGAGAGACGCAGTAAATTCTGGGTGGACTTCTCACCACTTGCATAGATTATTCCACCATAGTCGTAATTCCCCTTAGACCAATTTTATAAGGAGGAATCTTTAAAAGCACAGATCACATCAGTATCACCTAAGACCGTTGGTCCAACCATTCTCTCTACCATTGCTACCACCAACAAATCCATAGTGCCTTTCACCCTGCACCCATGTTCTCTGAACATCATTCATTCTGCTTGTCAGGCTCTCATAGGTCCCTATGTCTATTTTCCATATGATCCTTAGACTAGACAAATAATTATTCACACAATCCCAACAAAGACCACAACAAACAAGAGATACTGGTAGCATTCCAAAAAAGCATCAAGAATTCAAATAAACTTCTGATAAGTCTTCATTGATCACAAAATGAAGATCAAAGGAACATTTTTTGCTCAAGGCAAAATCTTTTCTGAATATGGCCCATCCATCGATTTTTTTTTGTTCATCTTGTTAGAGCTAACCATAATATTTAAGCTAGTCAAATAAGCAACTTTGAGGACCAGTGATCTGTAAGCATACTCAACTTCTCTCTTTGCCTTGGGTAATGAATAGGATGTTTTATCTTCATTTAGTACCCTTATCCTAGTTACCCAGTCTCTCTCAAATATAAATTCTTCTAAAACTAATATTTACTCGTTCCTCCAGAAATACTTTAATTGGCTTTGTGAAATCAATGGTTCCCTTGATAATTGATAAAAGAGTGTCTCTTTTCCTTGTCCTGGCAATATCTTGGTTTAAATAACAGGACAGATAATTCTTTCACAAATATGAAAAACAGATTTTCGGAAACAAGCTTATTTTATTAAGCCATGTTATTTAATTTTATCTGACATTTGCAAGTAATTTTTGCTAGTAAGCACTCTGCATTAGTACCTTGAGTTCACATAGAGTTTAACAATATGAATTTCCTATCAGAGAAAAGTACAATATATGTTTGGCAGAAGCCAAGTTTATGAAGAATTAACAGTTATCAAATCCCACAGGGGAAACAAATTCTCTTTGTTCCTCTCTTGCCAGCTGTCACGTATCCAATTTGCACTTTCAAAATTCTGTGTGTTATCCCAGACTCAGAATCAAGAGGACTGATAACTCCTTAACACATCTATGCCCAACCATGTCAAGTCCAAATATTAACAGAAGGAAGGAAACTTGCCACTGGGGCAGAAAGTGTCTGTCAACATAGACCAATTCTCATAGTAAGAATATGAAAAGAACCACAGAAAATAAGCTATGGTATGTGCTTAAATAGAAGTGACAGAAACTAATCACAATCTACAAATTAAATGGATTCCTGCAAAGTTGTGTTAAGTCAAAATTGATTACTGAATATTATTTCACCACTAACTTTTATATTTCAAAGTATACAAAATATGACTTAGAGCTTTCATATGTATAAACTAAAAACTAGCAAATATTGAACAATCATAGATTATTAAGGGGAAGTTTTTCTTTCTTTTTTATGAATAGCACATGAAAACACACATTTAGAGAAGACCTTCAAATTGCCACTGTTCAGGACTTTTGAAAATACTGTTTCTTCTGCAAGGAACTTCATCCATCTGGAAAAGTTCTCTGATGCTCAATATCCAAATCACCATCTCTATAAAAGCTGTCTTTCTGATCTGTGTTCCTTCAGAAGAAAACTGTGTATCTCTTCCTTGTGTACCTACTTCATCTCTCAGCACCTCCTTCAAATACTGACTGGTGTCGTCATTGTTGAGAACTGGGCCCACTGCTGAATCTAGCGTTCCCTGTGGAAGGAGGCGCTTTATGCATCTTCCTGGGTTTGGGCTATGTCAGCACCTGGCATCTAATTGGTACGCATTAAGCACTTGTGGAATGAATGAACAAATGAAAGAATTTCAAGGAGTAGATTTAATTCCTAGAACTCAACATAGATACTCCTAGGTTGAACATAAGCGCTAATCAGAACATGTCCAGTTTCAGGTAACTTTTATATTTCTTATCTCTTAATATAGCGAGGGAGGTCAGAACTCTGCTGAGGCACTGAGGCAGAAAGGAGGAGGAGGAGGTCAGAGGAGTTCTGACCTCCGTCGCTATTCCAGAATCAGGGACGCTGTCTCGTTTGCCAAGGCATCGAAAATCAAATGGGCTGGACATGTAAGGCGATTTGGAGACAACCGCTGGACATAGCCATTACCGACTGGATCCCACGGGATGTCAAAAGATCACTTGGCCGCCCACCTACAAGATGGTCAGACTTCCTTGTAAAAACCCTGAAGGAACGGTTTGAGGCTCTTCATATTCCTGAATCAACCAGATGCCATTGGGCTACATCAGCACGTAATAGGGTCCAAGGAAATGTTACTGGTGCCCGCTCGAGCAAATCGATGAATCAAGTGATCAAGTGATCTCTTAATATGGTGTATTTTAGCTTTTTTCTCTTTTTCTAAATAACCCTTCCTTACAAATCATTACCAACTGACTTCTGGGGCCTTTGCTGGGGTGTTCACATCAAGGTGGTACAGCAGTAGGCTGAAACCCAGGCCCTCCACTGAACAGTGTTCTAATAAAGTCTGATTCCAGATGAGTAAAAACTACTATCAGTGGGGTTGTATAATTTACAAAACAGGAACACCTCTAGATCTGAAAGAAAAAACAAGGTTGTCAATTAAAGACAGAGATAACATCAAAAATAAAATACTCAGGAAATACAATGAAGAGCGCAGAGTCAAGACCCAACATGTGTTCACAAGCAGGCCCTGCAACAAACAAATCGCCTGCTAACACTGGCCAAGGTCTCTCTCACGTGGAGACTAAATGCATACATATATATATATATATATATATATACATACATGCATACATATATTTGAATATATGTACCACTGAGCATACACCAGCGTTTAGAGTCTCCCTGAAAAAAAACCCTTGGGGTAAATGCCTACAGGACTATGATCAATATCTTAGTCTCCAAAGCTCTTAGAGAATATAAGAAACTTAGGAAATGTCAGAAGATTGATAGACAGCTCTGAGGCAGAGCAGTGGTTCAGAGACAGTGACCAAAGTATCCATAGGAAGTGACACATGTTTTAATGCAGGCTTTGGTCATGAAAAAAAATTCAAGGCCATTTTAAGCTATTCTGGCCATTTATGAACTCGTAATGAACATTCAATGGAGGCCACAGTAGACAAAGAGAAGTCCAGACTAGAAGTTAATTGCTAGCCAACCTTACTAGAGGACTGTAAATTGGAAAATTTTCTACTAATACACAATAGAAAAGAGAGGTGATAGTTTTGTATATTTTACTTAATTATAAGACTAAATGCTTTATCAGTTAAACTTCATATTATACCTGAAGAGTTTTTATTTTTTATTTTATTTTATTTTATTGCTTTTTGGGTCACACCCGGCAATGCTCAGGGGTTACTCCTGGCTCTTTGCTCAGGAATTACTCCTGGCGGTGCTTGGGGACCATATGGGATGCCGGGGACCGAACCCGGGTTGGCTGCGTGCAAGGCAAGCGCCCTACCAGCTATGCTTCACTCCAACCCCTGAAGAGTTTTTAGTCTACAAAATAACTTTTAAAGTCTCCAAGATTCTAAAATCTTCTTAGAGGAACCAAGATTCTAAAATCTTCTTAGAGGAATCTTCTTCTTAGGAACCAATGTAGCCTATTTGTTTGGATTGAAACAGCCTCAGAAATGTTTATTTTCTATTATTAAAAGCATGCACCTTTGTAAGTTTTTTATTATTCACACATAGATAACAATTAACAAGCTTAAAAATAATGTGTTCCTGAGGCTAATTTAGCTGCAAAGTTTTCCATTTTTCTCTCAATTTTATTAATTTTTAACTTAGAATTTTTTAGTTACAGGTATCAGCATTTGGGTTCTAATTTTTTCAATATTTTTTAGGATAGTTATGTAAAAATTATGGAAATAGTCAAACAAATTTATAATTACATCTTTCAGTCAAATACAGCAAAGTGATTAAAGGTCAATAATCTAGACAGAGGCAATGATATGTGTGCAGCTCATTTGACTGCTGAAATTCCTGTATTCCAGGTAACATTAGAAACCAATGCCAAGGGGCTGGAGCATTTGCCTTGCACGCAGCGGGCCCATGCCGGCCTGGGTTCAATCCCCGGCATCCCATATGGTCCCCCGAGCACTGCCAGGAGTAATTCCTGAGTGCAGAGCCAGGAGAAACCCCTGAGCATTGCCGGATGTGACCCAAAAAGCAACAACAAAAAAAAAATAGAAAACAATGCCAAGATCTCGTGACCCTTTCTGTGTTATATACAGAGACTCAGTGGAATATCTTTGATTCTTCATAAGTTCCACACCCTCTGCATTCTGCTTTCCAACAAACCTTAGCTTCAGTTCCTAGAATACACTTTCCTATATTCTCCAATTTCCATCTAGCTACTTTGTACTCTTCAGGCCTCAAATTAAATAGAAGCATTTCTAAACCCACAAATAATACCATAATATAACAGCTCAATTAAATAAGTCAAATAATGCACATGATGGCCTCTAAGTGTATGTATAGCAATCCACAATATGTAAGAGAAGAAAGCGAGAGAGAGGGAGAAAGAGAGAAAAGAGATAAAGAACCTGCCATACAGGCAGGCTATGGAGGAGGGGAGGGAATTGGGGACATTGGTGGGAAATGGGCACTGGTGGAGGGAGGGGTGCTGGAACACTATGTGATCGAAACCCCCAAACATGAACAACATTGTACTTGTATATCTACGGTGGTATAATAAAATATTAATTTTTAAAAAAGCTCAGTAATGTCCCATTGGCTGATATTAAGGTAAGGTTGGAGGTCCATATTCCTTGAAGGAGGATGGGTTGTAGAGTATCTTGGTGGCAGAATGCATTCTATGCCTTACCCTGGAAGAGCTATCAACTCTGGGAACATAATCAGAAAACCTGACCCCTCTGTTTAATTTTAGATTTCTATGTGTAAACATATATACACCTCACACCCTTGGAATCTTCATGAAAATGGACAAAATGAAGTTATATGGCAGCTTAGTCAATACAATCTGTCTGAAATCAGATCTTTCATTTCAACGTGTTTAAAAAGTAGAGATTGAGTGAGGGAAGATGAGAGATGGAAGTTGTGTGTGTGTGTGTGTGAGAGAGAGAGAGAGAGAGAGAGAGAGAGAAAGAGAAAGGGGTGTGTATTTCCAGCTCTGCATCATGGTGAAACAATGCCATTACACTAGACCAGAGAGGTATTTACATAGCATCCCTGAGGGACAAGTTTTCCCTGCTTACAGAGAGGTTTTCAAAAGCCCAATCAAAGCAAACCAAGGTTGAATTTGGTCTGACATCTGCAATGTTTTGATCCTCGTCCATTCTTCGTACCCACAGAGATCTGACCTCTGTGTAGTGATGCTGGCTTTCTTTGATCTTTTTTTTTTTTGTTAGCCGCATGTTCTCCCAAGGCCAATGAAGCAATCCCATTATAATCTGAGACCTGGAGACTTGACTCACATGTAAAACAAAAATTTCCTACTCCAAAATGAGAGCCAACATGAGCTCTGTAGTTTTACATTTCAGAGAAAAGATGTTGTAACAATGGTCTACACGGGCTGGATTCTCACTTTTCACCAATTGCACCACCTGCAGTTACTAGATGTGCAGAGAAAGCAACCCAAATTTCAGGCAAGAAATACAAACACATTATCTTCAACAACAACAATGAAAATCTCTTGAGAAGCAATCAGTCTTAACCTAGGAGATATCCAAAAGAAGAGGTGATAAAAGACATATAAGCCAAATAGTATTAACAATAAGCTTTTAAACTAATAGGGGGGAAATGCATAGTTCAACAAATTTTCATTCAATAAAAGCACATGACTGAAACCCGACTTGTGATTACTACAGACACCCAGACTCTGGCCCATTGAGTACGCTGTCATCCCTGTGTCCCCAGCAGGGAAAACAGCAGAAGCAAGTCCTGCCTCCACGTGGTTTCACCAAGCAATCCAGGAAGAGTTTTTTGGCTTTGCTGCAAATGTGCATAATGGAAAGCAAATATTATTAAAAAAGACAATCATTTTTAGTGATTAAAATAATCCAAGGCAGAAAAAATTTCTCCTAGAAGTTTCTAAGTTCTCATTTATCATCGTTTTGCTGCAACAAGCCAGAGTAATTTTATTTTTCCTGACTTCTATTAAAAAAGATCAATACATATGATTCCAAAGAGTCTCGGCTCATGAAAAGATGGAGCAGGCCTGTAATCATATATGAAAGTATTGGTTGTCATTAGCAGAAAGATTGATCTGAAAAGACAGCCCATCCAGAGTGAAAGGACTTAAAATTTTCCACTGTGTAGCCTAGCAACTTTCACCTTCCAGATAATTGAATACAGATAACAGATTACCATATTAGAAGAAAGAATTGAATTGGAGATATTCAGTAGATACCCATGTTAAAAAAAAGCAATACCAAATTTCTCAATAATGAATCTGTTGGATGCAAAAAATTAATGTGGCATGGCAGGACAAAAGCATTGTCTACTGTGTATTTCAAAGTTGTTAGATAAGATTTTTATCAGTTTTCTGTGACATCAGAAGTTCTAATGAATGCACATGTTCAGCTCACTGTTAAAAACAGAGTTAAGAAACATATTAAGGCAAATAACACAGGCTTGTTCCACTGGTTGAATTTATTTCCACTTTCTTCAGTGAGTTATTGACATGGTCCATGGTGGTGATTGTATAAACTCACAAGAACGGAAGTCATGGGCACGAAGGGATTATTTTTCACTGCATTGCTCTTCTTTCCTGAAACTCTTATGCAGGGCAGCAAACATGGTAGCTCTAAGCCAAGATGGAATTTTTTATAGACCTTAGGAAGGGCTCAATAAACTTATAAATTCAGAGTTGTAGTCCAAGGAGCCTTGGTCTACACATTAAAACATTGTGACACCTGGGTGTGTTCTCATGTTCCAGAACTGATAGAAAAGAACTAAGAGAAGCTGAGATGAGGAGCCAAAGAAGTGTGGTCATCCAGTTTGGGTCTGTACATTTACAAAATGTTTTCTGCATACTTTAGTACTCCACAACGCCTTCATTCACAGTGCTTCCCTGGACTTTGCACTGTCATCAGACCTACTCATGATTGCTTGCTTTTAATAATGCCGAATGTCACTCCTTGGAAAAGACAGCTACATCTCCATGTACTAATAACCCTGAGTATCGTGGACTCCACATTTGCATTAAGAAACATGGTTTACAGGCCTCAATAAAATTTCCAATATGTTTCTATAAGTGTGGTATCCTATTACTGTCCTATGAATTCAAAACATTTCCTTATCTAAATTTTATACAAAATCACATTGTCAGGGCAGGCTAACTCACTTCAGAGCACACAAAGCAAAACTGTTTTCTGCCTCTTCTATATTAAATGAAACACAAACACTTGTTTTTATAAAAATACCAAAAAATGTTCACACTTTTGGAATTTCCTGTAACAGTAGTATCAGGAGTAAATTCCCCTAAATACAGGACAGAAATAAAACCAGCCAGGATTTATTTTTAGGGATTTTTTTCAGACTGGTAAATTCTTTCCCATTTTCAACTGAAAAGATTTTTTCCTGCAACTAAAAAGAAATCTCCATTTGACTAATGAAGTCATTATTTTTTTAATATTTTATTACACCACCATGTGATATACAATTACAAAGATGTTCATCTTTGGGTTTCCGTCATACAGTGTTCCAGCACACATCCCTCCACCAGTGCCCATTTCCCACCACCAATGTCCCCACTTCCCTCCCCCTCCCCTAGCCTGCCTCTATGGCAAGTTCTTTATCTCTTCTCTCTCTCTCTTTCTCTCTTCTCTTACACATTGTGGATTGCAATACATACATTTAGAGATTATCATGTATATCTTTTTTCCTATATTCAATGCTCAGTTCTAGGCTGGCATTATCACTTTTGACAAATATTAGCACACTGTTCCCTTCTCTGTCTTACCTAACCTCTGATTCCCACATGTTTGTGGTAGATTCCACCTTTTTTTTTAATTGAAAGATGCTCATGTAGAGCTTTGGTTCTACAGTGTTCCAACATGCACCCTCCACCCAAACCCATCTCCCATCACCAATGTCCCCACCTCCCTCCCCCTCCGCACCTCAACCACTTGGCAGGTTCTGTATGTCATTTCTTTCCTCTTTATATCTCCTTCCCAACAAACTTTCCTGCTCTTCATGGAATGCAGTGCATTAAAAGACATTAATGTTTCACTATTTTAGTGGACCGCGCGCGCAAGCGGCCATGCAACCCTGGGCTCAAACTGGTTTTGCTCTGTTGATCTGGTCGTGAGGCAGTTTCCCAGCGTCCGGACAGCAAAAATGGTGGCTAGTGTGATGGGTGAGTCTCATCCGACTGCTTCCGGGACCCCCAGAGGTGACGGGCCCACTCCCCAAAACCCATCTGCCCTCCTCGGGGTTCCATGGTTGGCTAGGCCCGGCGCGAGCCAAGTGCCAGCCTCCCCAGCAGCTTGCGAGGCTCTGTATGCTGGCCTGTGGGCAGCTCCTGAGCTGGGCCACCAGGCTCGACAAAATGGAGGGGGAATGGGCGACCACGCCTCCATCTGACGACTTCCCAGTGATTCCCGCCTCTTGGAGCCGAGAGTAAGAGAGATATCATCTTCCTGTGTATCATAAATGATTCTGGAAAAAAAAAATATTATGTTTGTTTTTCAGGACAAAATTAAAGTACAGATTTTTTAAGCCAATTCTCTCTTTTTTTTTTTTAAGATTCAGTCAAGGATTGTAATGCTTTAAATGCAAAGTAGACTGTTCTCCATGACTGGAGTAACAATGGAAATTCCCCATCTTTGTCTCAGTCTAGGGTTCTCAGAACAGGTATTCAGTCATAAGGCGGTGCAATGAACACACAGCCCTGGGTGCAGCATTGAGTCTTCATTGTAGAGTGAAGGTATGCTTTGGCCCCGGAGTTGGCCTGTTCTTGAGCAGACCGTAGAGCCTCCAGCCACACTTGGGTGATGCAGATTGCCATATGCAGGAATTGACTTTTTTTTTTTTGGTCTCTTCTGGGTAGTGTCTGTCACGGAGGCATAAACTCTGAAGTAAACAGCATAGGAGAGGTCAGTCTTTTGTGCTTTCAACTGAAAAGGAGATACAATTATTTGAAATACATTTTTCCTTTTGTTTTTCTTTTCATAAGAACTTTGTTTTTTTATGTAAAGGGGAAAACTTAATTAACATAAATATTGGTTGGAGTTGCAATTCTAAGCAGATTAACTCAGAGTGCTGTTAATTTTATTTAACAGGCAGGAGAATAAATTCTTGATGGTGGTAAAAATAAACCATGGAAATTAATACGAAAATTTTTCTTTTCTGGAATAACAGAAAAAGCAATGAGAGAGTGAGAGAGAAAGGAGCCTGAAATACAGGGGATGAAAGTTCTCCAGAGAAATAAAGCTAATAGGACATATCTATCTACAGAGCGGGAGGAGGGAGGGAGAAAGATGAGAGGGAGAGAGGGAGGAATATAGGGAGAGATAGAGAAGAGGTAGAGACAGATAAATGAGTGAGTAAATTGTGAAGAGTAGAGGGCATACCCGGCCCAGGTATGCCGATCCAGAGACTCACACACACAGGACAGAGCTGCTACTTGCTCTCCCTGTGTCCAGCTGATCACAAGCACCCAAAAGGGATGGCAGGTTCTATCCCTGGCCCGCCACCCCAGCAGAGCCTCGCAAGATGCCAGAGGAACCCCCCCACACCATGAGGGCTGCCATTTTCCACATCCGGACTCCGCTCTCCTCAGAGCGCCACCCAGCAGAAAAGCTGATCATAGCACAACCTCGTGTGGCCGCAAAGTGGTCGTGGCGCTTCATCAATAATTGCTTGAGTTTTGAGGTGACTACAAGAGTATCCCACCCACATGGCAGAGTCTGGCAAGTTACCCGTGTCGTATTTGACATGCTAAATACCAGTAACAATTATAGACCTCATTCCCATGACCTGATGGAATGGTTTGAGGCTCTTTATGTTCCTGGAGTGGGATGATGCCCTTAGGCTATCTCGCATGTGACAGGACATATTGAGATGTTACTGGTGCCTGCTCCAGAAAATCGATGATATACAGGAAGACAGACAGAAAGTGACAGACAGAGGGCTAAGAGCATTGGGGAAATGCCCTTGTGCAGAATGACAATTCAAAGTCTTCAAATCTACAAGCTGCAGACCTGCAAGCACCAAGTAGCATGTAGTTTGGTTCAAGTGTAAAGATAGGGAACTAGAAAAAGCCAGCAGAAGAGCCAAAGCTTCTTTATCTGCAAAGGTAGAGAAAAAACCAATATTTCAGCTCAAACACCAGCCAGTAGGATGAGTGCTCTTTCACGCAGGAAGACTCAGCCTTTTTATTCTATCTAAATAGATCTTCAGTTGGTTGGCTGTGACCCTTGCACCTCAAGGAAGGCAATCTTCTCCGCTCAGGTCTATTAATTTAAATATCAATCTCACCCAAATAATACCCTCAGTGCAACACCCAGAATAATGCTTGACCAATATAGGAGCACACCATCAACCAGTCAAATCAACATAAAATCAGTCAGAATAGTAAGCTTGTCAAATGCTAACCAAATACACGATCTCCTTTGTCGAAGAGCAAGTGATAATAGAATTTTTTTCCATCTCTTTTTTCTGAAAACTCCATTTGGTTTAAATATATTTAAAAAGCAGGTAACAGATGGGCAGAAAAAATACACTGAAAAGTTACTGTCCTCCTCCTACTAAAGCAAATTCAAGGTACATTTATTAAGGTATCAATAAAATTATCATTTAAAGAGGTCAGAGTTAATACTAAGTTTTAGTTTAAATTTGATGAAAAGTCATGTTCTTTTTCTTTTCTAGGAAATTATATCAAGAGTAGAACAAAATAATGATCATTATACTGGTTGTTCAGCTGTAAGCAGTTGCAGTGATTAAATATATATAATTTCTGTTCCTTACAAACCAATTTTCTAGTGCAATTAGAACTTTTGCTACCCAAAAGCTGTTCCATTGGAGTTCTTTTGGTCTTCCTTTGCTTGGGGCCACAGCCAGCGGTGTTTAGGGATCAATCCTGGTGGCTTATGAGACCATGTGGGATGGTTGGTATTGATCCCGGACAGTCGCATGCAAGGCAAATGCCCTACCTGCTGTCCTATCTTGCCCAGCCCAAGGTGGAAGTTTTTGATAAGCATCTTCTGGACAGTACCGGGCCTACTAAATTGGGATATCTGGGCACAGGGGTAGAACTTTGATATTTGCACTTTTTAAAGTTCTCCATGTCAATTCTAAGCACGACCAATTATAAGGGTCATGAACTGGTGAAAGGAACAGTGTTGAAATATTGTATGCCTGAAACCCAAGCATTAATGACTGTGTAATTTCACGGTGACTACATTTAAAATTTTTATTTTTTAAATTAATGAAAGGCTTGGGAATAGTCCACACCAATGAGAGAGGTGTTGGCTATGAAAAATTATACAGAAAAAGACATATGCATGCTTATGTTTATTGCCGTCCTATTTACAGTAACCAAGCTGTAGAAACAACCCATGTCCTACAGCAGATGTTTGGATAAAGATGTGATTGATAAAAGCATGGAGCACTAATCAGCAGCAGCAGCTGAAAGAAAATATGAAATGCTGACTTTCATAGCAAAATATATGGAAGCCACTGGAGGAGCTCATGTTCATCAGCCAATCAGGAGGAATGTCAATGTCATGTTCGTCAGCCAATCCGGAGGAGTGCCAATATCATGTTCATCAACCAGTAAGGAGGAACACCAATATTGGATGTGCTCACTCACCTGTGGGATCTAGAGATACACAGGGAACAGAAAATGAGTGACCAATAAAACCTAACCCATTGACTCTGACTACAAAACAGGTGACCAAAGGTAGATGGGAGAAAAGTGTAATGAATGTAGGGGTCCAGTGGATTATGGTAGAGGGATATCTGTGCTGGAGTGGTGGACAAGATGTAGTTACCATTTTCGCAAGGTGTGGGACTATATGCCTAAATACATGCAGTATGTGAAGCAACATGACCTCAACTTAAAAGTCGGTTCAGTATCATTTCCTTTGGGAAATAATAACAATAAACTTTAACGATAGTTGATACAAAAAGGATCAAAGAGTTAGAATGATGTAGTTCAAGATTTTGTGATTTTGTGACTTGGAGAATATTTTTGCCCTCAGAAAATTCACTAATGTGATAAATAAGCTCTTAAGCAAAAATAGAGTGGCCAACATCAAAGGAAGAGGCACAGGGCAGAGAGTAAGATTAGGCAAATTCAAATACAGTTGGATAGTTTCTCAGAAGAGACCACCCCGCTAAAAGTTAGCTGAATGTGACCTTAAAGTTAGCTCACTTTCCTGCAGCCATGCTTGGAAAAAAATAGAGATTCCTCAAATTGCCCCACCTAGAAATAAGAGATTATCCATGTAAGCTCATGCCAAGTTGGTATTTCTCTTGTCTCTGAGAAAAGGGAAGTTAAATCTTTTGTCCTATTAGACTAACCTAAGTATCTATAGACAATAACTATCATCATTATCCTTTGAAAATAATTTTGCAGAATTACTAAGTAAATGTCATAAATATCTGCTTGTTTGTGGAAGGGAATGGTGGATGAACAGAGATGTCCATGACTTGCCCAAGCTAACTAGAGGGATTGACTAGCCCATTAGTGATAGACTACATGGAATATCTTTGAGGATAAAACTCCACGATGAGGATATGACTGCTAACAATGCAGAAGTGGTTCCTAATCTGCAGGAGGTTAGTGTAGGTGGTAAGAGACATCAAAGTAATAACAAACTGTACAGGCTAAAGTGTAGTTGAAGACAAACTCTTCACAGCTGCCCTAATTGATCCTTCTTTTGTTCTAACACTGCAAAGTCTACTGTTGGAATCATGAGCATTACGACTTATTTATATAATGAATGTTGCAAATAGAGACAATCCTTTTGCATCCCACTTGTTTATTTCCTAAAGCTGCTAAGCTGAGATTCTCATCTATAGCGTAATACTTGAATCCCAACAAGAATATACCTGGCCTCACACAGAAATTCTGATTCAGTAGATCCATACCAGGATAGGTCTAAACTATAGTTGAAAACCCTCTTGAGTGCTTCTAAACTAGTTGTCTGAACAGTCCTGAAAAAAAATCTGCTACCTAGAGGTACATAAATTAAAAGCTCCCATTTTCTTTTATCCAGACAATTTAGTAACATAATTTAATTGATACACTGCATTCACTTAGCATGTCCTAATAATATGCACAAATATTCACATATTATACCTTTCCTTTTCCTGCCTTCAGAAAATTACTAAGGCAAAAACTTTTCTGAAAGGAAGAAAGGAAGGAAGGAAGGAAGGAAGGAAGGAAGGAAGGAAGGAAGGAAGGAAGGAAGGAAGGAAGGAAGGAAGGAAGGAAGGAAGGAAGGAAGAGAGGGAGGGAGGAAGGGAGGAAGAAAGGAAGGAAGGGAGGGAGGAAGGGAAGGAGGGAGGGAGGAAGGGAGGGAGGGAGGGAGGGAGAAGAAAAGTGCCTGTCATAAAGCACGTGGGGGACGGGGCAGGAAGGATACTGGGACACTGGCGGTGGGAAATGTACACTGTTGGAGGACAGGTTTAGCTATTCTGGGAGCTTTGTTGTTTTGCCCACTCCCAAATTAATCTTATTTAAGCCAAGATTCATTCTAATGAGACCTCTCTTCTATGTAAACACTGCTAGAGGGTGTGGCAGTTACAAAAGTCACCTTGATTGAATAACTTCTGACTTATACATCTACTAAGACTTCTATGTTTTCTAGATTGGGCACAGCTCCTCTTTATACCCACTGCACCCAGCGTGGGACAGTTAGGAATTTACCAGGAGACTACCACCCTGGCTACATTGAGACTATAGGAAGACTATAGGAAGGATCATACTAGTTTGCTCTAAGCAGGCGAGTGTGACCCTTTCAGTACACAAGAACTCAGAATCACCCTGGAAAAGCCTTTTTGGAACTGCACCGGACTCATGAGTTTTCATCTGTTCTCCCGGCGTCCTCGAAGGTAGAAGAAAACGTCTGCCCTGACACTGTCGGAGACCCCAGCAGCGTTCCCCAACAGTACACCAGTGAAGGGATGGGTGTTGGAACATCACAAGTCTGAAATCAATCATGAGCAACTTTGTACCTGTGTATCTCTAAGTGATTCTATTTTTTAACAAAAAATTTAATCAGCTAAATAACAAAATAATCACTTGTATCACTTGTCTTCCCGTTTATCGATTTGCTCAAGTGGGCACCTCCATATGTCCTGTCGGGTGCTAGTGTAGCCCAAGGGTATCTGCTCACTTCAGGAACACAAAGATCCTCAAACCATTCATTCAGGTCATGGGAATGAGGTCTATAATTGTTACTGTTTTTGACACATCAAATATGATACGGGGTAGCTTGCCAGGTTCTGTCTTGAGGGTGGAATACTCTCGGTAGTAGGTAGGCTCTCGGTTCGTGCATTTACTGATGAACTGCGCTGCCACAAAGTGGCCACACGCAATGGGGAGAGATCAGCTTTTCTCTTGGGTGGAGCTCTGACAAACTGTGGAGTCTGGATGTTGAAAATGTCTGCCTTCCTCGGCCAGTGCCTGGTCGTGTCCTACATAACTCCTAGGGCCTGCTCGCCATGCAGGCAGCTGCGCCTGCTAGACTCAGAGCAAGGATTGAGGGGCCTCCACTCAGTCCCCAGCCTCCAGGCCCTGTGGGTGTGGCCCTGAGCTCCAGCCACCACAGCCAACCACCGCAAGACAGAGACTCCAGATCCAAGGCTGCGCAGGCATGCAGCAGCTCTGCCACTGCTGTGGTTTAATCTTTGACTCAATGTATTTTAGCACCAGGTCCTTTCAGGATCTTTCTCACTTGTACACTTCAACAGTCATTCTATTTGCATCAAACTGGAGAGGTTATGGGGAATAGGAATTATGATGTCACACTAGAACTCACTATTAAATAATCAGATAGATACATCATACATTATTAGTATCCATAGGACAAGCCATAAAGTGTAATAGAAGAGAGATTGGGAAATACAGGGACATAGACAAAGAGATAAGTAAAATGCGCCTGCAATGGGGGCAGGCAGGGTTTGGGTGGGTGTGTTTGGGAATTGGGTGGTGGGAATTGGTACTGGTGGAGGGATGGATTCTGGAACACTATTGTAGAGACCCAATTATGAACATCCTTATAATTCTATATATCACATGATATATAATAAGGATTGGGGAAGATGAAGGAGAGACGGAGAGAGACAGAGAAAAAGGAAGCAAATGAAGAAATGTCTGCTCTGGAGCTGGGAGAAGGGGAATGTGGGGATATTGGTGGTGGGAATGGGGCACTGGTGAAGGGATGGGTGCTGGAACAATATATGACTGAGACCCAATTATGAACATCTTTATAATGTTATTCTCATGGTGGTAAAATTAAAAATTTTAAAAAATTTTAAAAAAGAAAATGTCTGCCTTCACGGTATAGGGGTTCCTCTGTCTTCTTGTGAGGCCCTATTGAGATGGCGGGCCAGGGCTAGAACCCATCTTCCCTCCTGGATGCCTCATGATGGGCCAAGCACAGGGAGAGCCAGTAGCAGCTCTGCCCCGTGTATTAAATAAATAAATAATATTATTACTATAGTCTTTGTAACATGGAGATGAAAGGAGGAAAGTGCTTCCCGTTAGAGGCAAGATATATTCATCATGTCTGTAACTACTCTATCTCTTCCTTGGCAGAATCACCCAATCAAAGCAGAGTCTGAGGAATACAGAAAGGAAAAGAAAAGTCTGTTCCTCTCTCAGAGTCTGTTTTCTGTGACAGTGGTCTCTCCTTTATGGGACAAATAGATAATGGAATCAACTTTCGGTCTCTCCTCATATAAAATAAAAAGGAAGGGGTTAGAGAGGAGGTAGAAGGAAATAAAAAGATATAAATTAAATTATGGCCAACTCTTTAAAATATCCTCCCTCATCCAACTCTTGCCCTATCTACTTACAGCCTGGTGTTCTTGATTTTCCAAGCTTTTTTTTAATCAAGATTATTGAATTCGCTTTCACTAATACCTCTCTGCTCTTGGCTTGGGACATTGATTGGAAAATAATCTGCTGGCAACTTTTTCCCAATATCATTGTCATAATGGGCTATAGACACAAGCTGTTTATCTAAGTCTCTGGTTTGTATTAAAAGCCCTGGGCTTCAGGATGAATGTTTTTATAGTATATTTATTTATTTAATATTTTATTATGCCATCATGAGATATACAATTATCTCATGAATATAAAAGACGTTCATGTTTGAGTTTTGATTATACAATTATCTCATGAATATAAAAGATGTTCATGTTTGGGTTTCGATTATACAGTGTTCCAGCACCCATCCCTCCACCAGAGCCCATTTCCCACCACCAGTGTCCCCTGATTCTCTCCCCCTCTCCGGCAGGTTCTTTATCTCTTTTCTCTTTCTCTTTCTCTCTCTCTCTTTCTCTCTTTCTCTCTTTTCTTCTCTTACACACTGCGGATTGCAATACAAACATTTAAAGGTTATCATGTGTATCTTTTTTGACTGTATTCAATGCTCAGTTCTAGGCTGGTATTGTCACTTTCAACAATTTTAGCACACTGTTTTGAGGATGAATTTTAAATAGCAGTGTTCCCTCATGTGTGGTTCAAGAGAGCACTCTTCAATCAGGTCTGCCTCGACACTGATTCTGTCTGAACAGCTTCTCCCAGACGCAGACAATGTGGCCATGGTATTGGTGGATCAAACTGCCATTGAAGTACTCCCCAGACTGGCACATGAAAACTGCACTTAGGCTTATTACCTACCTACTGGGGAAGGCCGAAAGCAAGAAGGGCAGGCGGCAGCTTTTAGTACTATTCCAACACACCAGCTACTTTTCCTGCAGAGTAAGAACGACCATGGCCTTGTGCCCAGAAAGCCAAACTGTGAAGAAACCACCCTTCCCCCCTAGCCCCCATCCTTTCATGGGCCTAAGATGAACCATGTGACATTCATTCCACAGATCAGACATCAGTCAGATCTTATTGCTTTTGGACAACAGCCATTAGGTGATTTACAGAGGAAAGAATAGGTACAATACAATCCTCAGAGTAAGTTACAAAGTTGGAGATATTTCTAAGCATGAAAATATGCAACATTTCAGGGCTAATGTCATAAAAAGAGGCATCAGACCAATGGATCACTGTCTCCACTCAACTGTAATCTCTAAAAATAACGTTAGTCCTCATGTCTGAGGATAAGAGAGAAACCTTAGACGTTAAATTCATGTTTTTAGGAGTCCATATGTAACCTAACTTTTCCCCAAACTGAACTTGAATGTAATCAAGTTAGAATTACATCCCCTGAGGACATTTCAGTATAGATTCAGATTCACAGAGCACAGTAAAAGATAATGTGCTTTTATTCCAAAGCACAGACTTAAACACATGGCAACACTCATCATTCTCAAAATTCCCATTTACTCCCCTGAGTCAAGTGGCTTCTACAAGAAAATTACATGTGGTCAGAAAATTACAGAAGGACTGGTTCTTAAGGAGCAATGGTCTGTTCATTTGATAATTTGCTAAATGCTTACTCTTTCTACTTGTCATCTTTTCCTTCTTGGTGAGCACATGAAGCAAAATGTGACAAGAGATAAAGAAATGGACAAATTCCCAAAAAAAAAGATGGGGGAAATGATAACTAAGAAGAAATAATATACAAAATATCTAAGAAATAAATTTAATTTGGAATTCCTTTCATGAAAAATGGTACTGGAAAAATTAAAATGGCCCCACCAACACTGTCTCAAGGTGATGCACTGACCATCACAGATGCTAACACTACTGGAAACGGCCACAAGAACATCCAAGACAAAAATCTTCATCTGCACTGGTCAGAACCAGACAGCCTTGCCTCCAAGACTTCCACAGAATTCCGCTCAAGATTTTCAAATATGAGCACATAAGAAACATTGGCAATTGTTTATAGGCGAATCTTCACTAGTAATTATTCTCGGGTTGATTTTCTTATATGAGAGCAGTTCTTGTCAGGTTTTAGTGTCTTGGTGCCCACTTTCCAGTGCTCCATGGAGTCTGGGGTGGTAACAAGGAGGCGTTCCTTGGTCCCCACTCCCTTGTTGCTGTGTCTGTTGTGATGTGGAGCTAAAATCCCTCATGTGTCTTTAGTATGGAATCTCAAACTAGGTTTGAAACATCCCCCTGCACCAGGTGAAGAGGCTTAGTACTTCTCCTTCCTCCAAGGGCCCTGACCACTGACCAGCAGTCCTGAAAATCAGGCCATTTTTACTGTGATTAATACAGCAAGAAGAATTTTAAATATCTCAGCTCTTCTGGGTATCATGTAATATAAGCTTATATAAAAGGGAAAAATGATATAAATAATTTCCAGCTGTCAGTTCTCATTTCCCACGACAGCCCATGACATGGAGCTCACATGTCTGTTACTGAACAGTTTAGACAATACCAGAAAAGGGCCATTTGGAATTTCTGTACTTTCTTACTTATCATCCTATTTTTCTGCTTTCCTAGGAAATATATCCAAAGTAGCCAGTTAAGTGGGATAGCGGGTGGGAGAGAGACTTAGACTGGACAGCTTTGAAAAATATTTTTACCAATTTCAGCATTTTAGGAAAATAAGTGTGATATTCCAATATTAACAAAAGATAGGAAACGTTTCTTCAGAGACACCTATCTGCTCATGACCTATGTATTTCCTGCCTCCAATAAAATTCTCCATTCTTCTTACAAAGCCAATTAGTTGTAAAGCCAAAAAATCAAGCAGACATTGCATTTTAATGGATCTCTCTCTTTAGAGTTTTTAGAAAGGGTAGTTGGCTCCACAAAACTACAAAACTTTTCAGCAGCAGTGAGGGAACTGGAGGGGTCATATTGAGTGAAGTAGTTAAGGAAAAGCACAAATATCAGCTGGTCTCACTCCTATGTGGGATATAGAGTCAAAGCCAGGAATAGACATTGCCCAGTGAAAACAAACTCTTAGACTCTGCCCACAGAGTGGAGATTGCCAAGGAGAAGGGAGTGGCTGAGAGGGGGTGTGGTGGAGGGCTACTGCGCATCAGTGCTGGGTGTAGTTTGATAATACTCTACTCCCTTGAATGCTACAGTAAAATGCAGAGAAATGTCTTCTGTTGAGGCTACAAGATCAGGAGGGTAACTCTAGCACCTAATCAATGTGTCTCTTTCTTCTCATCTGGCATATAAAACTTGTTTAAGAAAATGTTTACTGTATACTAAATATCCTTCTTCAAAGAGTAACTCCTGGTTTTCCCTACACTCAAGGATCTAGCAAAGATCTTATGAAAGGCACAAGTCTGAAACTTTTATTAGCTTTCCAATACGAATTTTCTTTTCCAACTGGTAGTATTCCTTTACATATCCTAGAAGCGGTTTTATTTTTAATCCATCTTAATCATATAGCACAAGGGATGGAAGTCAGACATAAATGGTCAACTCTGAGCTTTTTCAATTTGCCTAGTTGGGTTCAAAGAGTTGTTTGATTTCTTTAAGCTTCATTTTCTGTGCCTGTGAAACATTGCAACACTTATTACACCAGGCTCTGTATGGATTAAATGAAATCCTCAGTATTAAACAGCACAATGCCAGCCCTCAATAGTCTATTTATAATGATTACTTTAAAAGTAGCATAATCATTGCTATTATCTACATGAAACATTAGACTAACTCTTTAGTATTCCTTATATGGTAAACGCTATTACATATTTAAAGTTCTCTTACTCAAAAATGATGTAAGCTACATCTGTACTATATTTGCCTTAGAACTTGTCTAAAAATAGATACATGCTAAAGTATAAAATTCTTGGTTGCAGGGCTGGAGAGATAGTACAATATGTAGGGTATGTGTCTTGCATGTAACTGACCTGGGTTCAGATTCTGTTCATGTTTATGACCCTGCAAGCACATCCACATATAATCCTTAAGCACCTCCAGGTACAGTCTAAAAACAAAACAAAAATATGCTTGAATTCAAATTTCTCTAGAGTTTCCTTAAGTATTTTATGAAATAAAATGCTTCTATTATTCTATTGTGTATATATATATATGTATATAAGTATATATGTGAAAGAATAGATATTCTTTCATCATAAATTAGCTGTAAATTTCCCAAAGTTAGTATCTTAGATAACTTTGGGTAATTTAACCTAGTAAAGTATTTTTAAACACTATGGGTAAAAAAAGCATAGCCCATCCCCATTTCACAATAATAAATGTGAAACTACTCCCTTGAACACTGCAGAAATAAGAGTTTCACTGCTCTTCTAGAAGCTTCCACATGTACTTTTTTAAAGGACATTCCCTCAAAGATCTTGAGAACAGATAATACAGTAGAGGTAGGATTACGTATATGAACAGCATGTCAGAAATGCATAATAAAGACAAGCAAGGAAAAAATAGCCTCAAAGAGAAATTGAGTTCTTAAGGCCGCTTCTCGAGCAAATTGATGAACAATGCGAAGACAAGTGACAAGTGACAAGCATATACAAAGGGTTCTGCCCGTGGGCCTGGATGGTTGATGGTCTGACATAGAAAAGACTGGGCCCCCTGGGATGAACCCCAGAGCCACGGCAGAGCCTGGCAAGCTACCCGTGGAGTATTCGATATGCCAAAAACAGTAACAATAATGGGCCTCATTCCCAACGAATGGAGACATTACTGGTGCTCACTCGAGCAAATTGATGAACAACAGGAAGATGGGTGACAAGTGACACGTGACAATGCCCTTACACTCAACTAAGTAACAACTAAATCATGAAGCTACAACGGTTTAAGGTGAACTACAATCAGTAAAAACTGGTCCCTGTCTCCTTCCTCGGTCTCATGTGGCACCTCATTTCTGCCCTCTCTTTGTTCGCAGCCCTCCCCACAAGAAACAGAGCCTCCATCAATTCCAGAATCTTCTCCTGTGTGCCATCAACTGGCATCTCAAATTTATGTTTGATGGCTCTTTAATTCTAGCTCCTCAGAATGGAGCTAGAAATTCTCCCTTTTGGAGGGTGCACCGAAACTTAAGCAAGTGTAAGCAAATCCTACATTTTTCCACACCCTTGAAATATTTAAGTTAAGCCATAATCATTGTGACCTACGGACCAGTGCTGAATGAATGGAGTGAGCCCTTCCGGTCAGCATTTATGGTGTTGAAACACTCTATGTAGGTCTACAGGTGTGCTCATTTTTCCTCTTACAGTCCTCATTCCTCAATCAGTCTGAAACCAGCAGGAAGCCATAACCCTCCAGCTTTAAAAAGGCTGTAGATTGGCTTCATCTTCCATTTTCCATCATCCATGACAGGAAGAGGGGTCAATATGTATGCTTTTAGGTCTAGAAGCTCAAAACTCCAAAGTGGGCTTAAAAATTAGTCAGCGTGACTGCCTACAGAGAAGCCCTGAGAAATAATCAAGGATGAGAGGACAAAGAAGAAACCTAAGCCCAGCCCATAACTCCACACATTGCTGTAGCTCCTGATGGAGAAGCACGAGAATAGACCAATTCCATTTTCCATTCAGAAACATTATCTGAGCACCTATACGGAGCCAAGTTCTGTTCTGCTTTGGGTGATGGTGGACATAAACTGGTGCTCAAAACCAGCGAGGTTCCTGCCCTCAAGGAACTTCCATTCTACAGTGAGATCTGAGTCCTGAGACAAAGGAGTCAAAATCACAGACTTTACCGACGGGATTTGTTTTTTTTTTCTCAACATTTCTGAAAGTTCCTTATTGTCCCCAGTCTAACTTCTAAGTCAAATTTCATCTCTTCTGTGCAAAATGGAATGACCAGTCTGACCACCAAAATACCAAGAAGCCCTCTTAACTATTCAAGGATGTTGTTTGCCAAAGAAAGCGGGCTGTTCCCAAAAGACATGGCCAAACATGTAGAGTCATTTTAATCAATTCTTTCAGCCAATTTTCAAGGTATTTATCACAAAGTCACCCAGTCTTGCTAAAACATTTCTTGAAATACAAAGAGTGCTTTGTTCCTGAACCCCCAAGAACCAAAGGCGTTGCATCCAGACACTGTGCCTGTTTTGTGAGTTAAAGTGAAAAAATCTGATGGTGAAACTCGTAGCTGATATCTCTTCAGAAGAGAAATTCATCAGCAAGGTAATAATTCCCAGTAGCTACACAAAGAAACCACAGTCTTCAGAAAAACCACATAACAGAGAGTGGAATACTGTGAGCAGCCCACATAATTACTCATGATAGATAACTGTATTAAAAATTAAATATAAATTATTGTGGGCATTATAGTTTTGGCACAAGATGAAAAAAGTGCTTTATGTTATTTAAAAGTTTCAATAACTGCCTTAAATTTGGCTTCATCGAAAGTAAGCCTATCCTGAGTAAATATAAAACATTTATTATTTGAAGTATTGCCTTCAATACAATTGTGAGTTAAAAAAGATCTCTTGAAATTTTCAAAAGTTGCTATATAGCATTGCACTCCTTTAAAATATGCTAAGAATGGATACAAAGAGGTGAATTTTAAACAGGGCCTTAAGGAAGATTCCTGTAATATATGAAAATCTCTTGCTGAAACTCAACCAAACTCAAGAATTAATTCCAGATGATTTTTAAATTTAAATAAGAGGTGGAAAATAAATCTTTTTAAGAAATATAAGAGAATGTCTTCATGACCTTGGGGTGGGCGGATGCCTTAACACAGAAAGTGCTCATCTTAACAGAGAAAAGTGATGAACTGGACTGTATTAACCTTCATGATGTCCATCCATCACTATTAAGAGAGTGAAAAGACAGTCCACAGTGTGAGAAAAATGCACGCAATACAATCTCCAACAAACAACAGATTATATAAAGAATGATAATATATAAAGAATATATAAAGAACTTTAAAGTCATTAAGAAAAAGACCAAGCAGTAGAAAAATGAGACTCCCTTCTCATAAAGAGATATTCAAATGGTCAGTAGCCTAAGGAAGCACACAGCTTCTTTAGTCATTGGGCAAATGTGAATTCAAAACTCATCAATTTCCACCCATAAGGCAGAAACTAGAAGGCCAGCACCAAACACAGAGGAAACGCTTGTCTATGACCGGTAAAAGTGCATGTTGGCATGAAGACTTTGGAAGCCTGGCAAGATCTGCTAAGCTGAGGCTCTCCAAGGGTGGTTTCTGCATCAACAGAATCAGCAATCACCTGGAGCCCTTATCAATGCAAACTTTAGGGTGCTCCCCTACACCTACTGAGGTGGACATTGTCCAGGAGGGGGTCAAAGATCTATACTTTAACAAGGCTTCAGAGGAATCTGGTTGATGTGAAAGCCTTGAGAATCACTGGAATAAAACTTAGTAAATATCTATTTGTGACTCGGAACTTAAACTCTTAGATATACATAACATAAATGTAAAGAGATTCTCAAAGAAATCTAAGCTTGTCCACGATAGCACCACCAATTAAAAATTGGAAATGAATTAAATTTTCATCAGCAGCAGAGTGGAAAACTATGGTATATCACTCCATGGAAAACCATGGCAAGAACCGTAAGCATCTATAATCTCAGGCAACAATGTCACACAACACAATTTTTAATAAAGGAAGTCAAAACAAGGCAGTGTAGTTTCTGTGAGTCTAGTTATATCAAGTACAGACATACGCAAATTAAATTTGTCACTATGTGTTGAGATAATGGCTTTGCTACTTGGGAGAGACCAGTGAGTGAAAACTGGAGGGAGCTTAAGGAAACTTTCCAGAGGCAATTAGGATGCTGTTTCTTGACCTGGCATGAGTTATAGATGTTTAGGAAAATTCAAGTGTTTATTGCAGGGGACAGAGAGATAATAAAATGGGGAGGGTGTTTGCCTTGCATGCGGCCAACTCAGGTTTGATCCCCAGTATCCCATACGGTCTCCCAAGATAACCAGAAATAATTTCTGAGTACAGAGCCAGGAGTAGCCCCTGAGCACAATAGGGTATGCCCCCAAGAGGAATATCCATTGCCTATTGTAATGTACTTACTTCCTATGCCTATAATTACTTCAATAACTATATTATCTAGAGGGGGGAAAGTTGACAAAGATAACTAAGAGATTTAAGAAGTGGATGGAAATGTTTTCATGTTTTAAAAGTTTCAAGTCTTAAAGACACTTGCTGATGTCTTTCTCAAAGTTTGGGGATTTTTATTATTGATCAATGAAAATCATTTGGTATAGAATTATGGAAGTCTGCTAAGGAACGTTAAACATTTTAAAGAGCTGTTTGCTCAGTTTTACTCTACAGGATTAAGCACTGAAGATTTTAATCAAAAACTTAAGTATTTTAAAAAATTCTTTCAAGTTGCATAAGTGAGAACCAAGTTAAGGACATCAAAAATACTGAAGGTCTTCAAAACAATATACACCTAAGGGAATTGCTGCCAGGAGCTGGGTAAAAAATTCAAAGGTCAAAGTAAAAATTCAAAGTAAAAAGTTCACACACACACCAAGGAAAGCTTTTCCATATACTGTGCCCAGGTACTAACAATGGCCCCTGGGGTCTGAGTGGGCTGAACAAACCCACCTGTGGGCAGAGCTCATCGGTTAATCTCAGCTTTAATAATTAAAGCAGAAGCACTATATTCTATACTTCAAAAACTCCGTAGAAATTGTCAGTGGTTGTGATCACGTTATTGGCTCATCAGCCAGTTAAGCTGCCAGCAGAAGAGCTGCATGGAGACAGTCAAACACATTAACCGAAGCTGACTGCATTTATCACTAGGAGAGCCTAGGGAGGTGTGTGTGTGTGGGGGGGCTTCCAAAGATGCCACAGGTGATCTCTACTCCATTGCAGCAACATCTTCGTGCTACCCTGGGTCTCTTCTGAGAAGTTCCTGGGCTCTAATCTAGATACATGCTCAGTTGGGGTTTCCCACCACACAAGGATGTTGACATTGACGCATGCCATCATTTACATAACTGAATCGAGCAGCAAACCTAATGGATGCTCTTTGGGCTTTTGCTTATTTATTTATGAACTCCCAAGCAGTGCTCAGCAGGCCCAGAGACCCCCACTAATAATTCCCAGCACTTACCCCTGTCACCCTAGCAGCACTCAGGAGGCCCCGGGCAGTGCCTGGCAAAATAAGGAGGACCATGAGATGTCAGAATGGAACTCCTATGCCAGGCACACATCCTAGCTGCCAGGCTATGTCCTGGCCCTTGTTTTTTCTTCTTATTGAAAGGCAGTTTGTTTTGCATAGTTTAAAATTCCAACAGTACAAGAGGTTCTATAGAAAAATGTTGCCTCTTTATCCTAGTCCTTCATTCAGTCCCCAACTCTGTAGCAAGCAACCTATTTCCCATGCAGGGCAGGAAGGATAGCACAGAGGAAAGGTACTTGCTTGCACATGAACAACCCCATGTGGTCTCCAGCACCACATACGATTCCCCCTGAGCACTGTGAAGAGTGAAGCATGAGTTCAGAGCCAGGAGTAATCCCTGAGCACAGAAGGGTATGACTCAAAAGTAAAAACATAATTTCCTATATAATTTAAATAGTCAATGCCAAATAAATTACAGAGGAAACAGATCTATAGCTCGAACAATGTTTTCCATATTTTCCTTCCTTTGTTGCCATTCCAAAGAAACATATCATACTCTTCCGCATTTTAATCTTCAAACCTTTTTTAAGGAGACATCTGCTTTTTTGTAGCTGCACAATCATTTTTTGAATGGGTGATGTTCCATGCTTAACCAATTCTACGCTAACAGCCATTGTCTACAATCTTTTCTTATTGAAATGCCATTCTGGGGCTGGAGCAATAGTACAGCACGTAGGGGCGTTCGCTTTGCACCCCACTACCAGGGTTCAATCCCCAGCTCCCAAATGGTCCCTCGACCACCATCAGCAGTAATTCCTGATATCAGAGTCAGAACTCTCCAAAACCCACTGTAACACAAGTTTCTGGCCTCTCTGCCTTTGGCCATCTAGACTGTCGCTCCTTGTGAAATCAGATTCCACGGTTCATCATAAAGGATTTCACCTTTGCACTGGTGTTGAATGTCACCATCCTCTCATGGTCCCAGAGGTGCCCACACAGGTGAGCAGAATGGGTTAGGCCTCCGAAAGCATAAAGTTTTCATGTGGAAGACCCTGGTTCTATCCTCAGACACAAAGCGCTTGGGTACTCACGTGTGTAGGTACTAAACACATTATCTCTCTCCAGAGAAAAATATTATTTTTACATTTGGGCTCTCACACAACAGAAAGTATAGCTGAGATTGCCCAAGCATTGTGGTTCGGGTGATTTAAAGTGTAAAAAATGCCTTCTAACCCGTTTCATAAATGAAGTCTTTGTGGTTGGTTTGTCTTAAGCCATGTAATTTTCCCTCTTGAATCCAATGTAATTTTCTCTCTTGAATCAGGTTTTATTCCATTGGGTTATTATTTCCCTGGAGGTAAGGGACTCTGGCAGAACATCTTTACTCACTGAAAACAAGCTATGCTTTCAGTACCCTCTGAACACAGAAAACTAATAATTAATTCAATGTTTAGTCAGGTAGTTTCTTTTCATCACTGGTTTTGATCACCTTCATTAGTGCTTCATTGTCTCTCTCTGATTTGCTGTTCATGCTCTATGTTCTTGCCTCTTTGTCTCTTGCTTCCAAACAACCCAATTTAAATGAAAGGAAATGAAAAGAAGCAGATGCTGCACTGGGAAAAACGTTTATTTAAGAAAATATTTTTCACAGTTTTTACAGGGAAGGTTTTTTGAATGCATGAGTGAGCCTCTCTGGCCATGCACTAAATCTAGATTATCAATTTATAATAACTATACCTCTATAGGTTTATCAATTTATAATAACTGTATCTCTATAGTTTTCATTTAAATTTCATCTCAGAGAGTTTCCTTCATTCTTAACTGTTATTGCTTTGAGATCACTGTCAACTAAAGATGCTCAACAACATTAAATGCAACTATAAGTCTATCACAATGAGGTAACGCCTCCTACTTGTTAGCAGAATAATTCACTTGATCACTTGACATCCCGTTATTCATCGATTTGCTTGAGCAGGCACCAGTAATATTTCCATTTGACCCTATCACGTGCCAGTGTAGCCCAATGGCATCTGGTTGCTTCAGGAATACAAAGAGCCTCAAACCGTTCGTTCAGGATCTTGACAAAGAAGTCTGACCATCTTGTAGGTGGGCTGCCAGCAGAATAATTATTAACCAAAAAACAAAAAAAATCCCACATGCTGGAGGAGAAGAATGTAGAGAAACTAACACTCAAGCTCCATGAATTATAATGTAAATTGATGCAGTCACTCCGGAAAAAAAAAGTATAGGGGGTACATCAAAAAACTACAACTAGAACTTATATAAAGTCAACTATTTCACGTCTACATATCTATACAAAGAAATAAAAACCACAACCTTAAAATTCTAGCTATTGCCCATGTTCATTGCAGTAATATTTGCAATCCAACACATGGAAACAACCTAAATCTGTATCAAAGGATGACCAGATAAAGAATGTGAAGATACACACATACACAATTAAATTCAGCCATAAAAAGAATGAAACTTGGCTATTTGCCACAATGTAGATGAACTTAAAGAGCATTATTCTAAGTGAAGTAAGTCAAAGAGAGATAAATATCAGATAATGTTTTATACTAGGAATATTTTTAAAAATAATCAATGTTGGGGGACCAGAGTGATAGCACAGTGGGGAGGGCATTTGCCTTACATGCAGTCAACCCAGGTTCGATCCCTAGCATCCCATATGGTCCCCCGAGCCCCACCAGAAGTAATTCCTTAGTGCAGAGCCAGGAAATCCCTGAATGTTGCCGGGTGTGACCCAAAAAACAAAAATCAAAAACAAAAAAAAAAATTAGTCAATGTTGGATCATTTTGCATAGTATACAGATATCATCATTTCATACACCTGAAACTTATAATATTATATTTCAGTTATTCCTCTATAAAGGAGGGTCAGAGAGATAATACAGCAGGCAAGTTGCTTGCTTGCCTTGTACACAACCAACCCAAGGTTCAAATCTGACATCCCATGTGGTCCACTGAGTCTGCCAGGGGTAATTTTTGAGTGCAAAGTCAAAAGTTACCCCTAAATATCATCAGCTGTAACCCAAAACCAACCCGAAAAAGAACTGTTAAATGCAATCAGGGAGGAATAACTAGTACATGGGTATGACATAGAATACACATCTTTGATCATAATTACGATAAGCACATTTGTTTAGAAATTGACAAATACCCAATCATTTACTGATCATAACCCAGTAAAAACACAGAAACCAAAATAAATACAATACACTCAGTATGAAAATTAGAATACACTGTGTTGGACTCAGACACAGGGGGAGATCTGCCATCTGGCTCTCCCCTAGCTCAGGCACCCAGGAGGAAAGATGGATTTTGGTCCTGGCCCACCACCTACTTCACTAGGGCCTCAGAAGCAGCCAGAGGAAACTCGCTCACCATAATTGCAGCCATTTTCAACGTCCAGACTCCACAGTTCATCAGAGCCCCACACAACAGAGCATCAGATTTCAAGCCCAGTAGGCAGTTCTCAGCTGCAAAAATCACTGGGCGTTCATGAGAGATGGAGCTAGGTCTACCTTCCCTGCCTCTGTCCCATCCAGCAGACATGGTGGACCCGCCCACAAAATGCCTCCGGGCTATCAGCCATCATGCAGAGACTCAGACACAGGGGAGAGCTGCCATCTGGCTCTCCCCTGGTTGTGCGGTCACTTGCAGTACATCAAACTAGTGGAACCAACCACATTCTAGAAACTCAGTAAATTCAAGAACAGAATTTAGCCAGATTCTCCCATAGCCAACAAGAGGGAAGAAAATTGATTCATCAATAACATTACCATATATGTTAACATGGCTTTAACAGTCAATACAATAAGTACCAGCTGAGGGAGCAGGCATGGGGATAGGTGGGTATGAAATGATGGTCTTTGGTGGTGGAAACACAATGGTGGTGGGAGTGGTGTTGAAGTATGACTCTATCAACAGTATTATGGAAACCTTTTTACTTTGTAAATCACAGTGTTTCCATAAAAAAGGGGAAAAAAATAAAAACAACATAAAAAGAATCCATCTCAATAGAGCCTCGCAAGGAGCCAGAGGAACCCCCACACTATGAGGGCCGCTATTTTCAACATCTGGACTCCACAGCTCATCAGAGCTCCACCCAAGCCATAAGCTTATCTCAAGCCCTGCTCATCAGACTCCCACCCTACAGCAAAGCCTATTTCAAGTCCAAGTATGCTTGAACCAGAGACACAGATACACAGGAAAGAGCTGCTAGCGGCTCTCCCTGTGGCTCTCCCTCAGATGAACATGAGGTGTCCGGGGAGGAAGGCGGGTTCTATCCCTTGCCACCATCCCCATAGAGCCTTGAAAGAAGCCAAAGGAAACCCCACACCATGAGGGCCACCATTTTCAACATCCAGACTCCACAGCTCGTCAAAGTTCCACCCAAGAGATAAGCTGATCTCTCCCCATTGTGGTATATAAGTAAATGCACAAGACAAGAGCCTACTACTGAGAGTATACCACCCGCACGGCAGAGCCTGAAAAGCTACTCGTGTCATATTTGATATGCCAAAAAACATTAACAATTATGGACCTCATTCCCATGACCTGAACAAATGGTTTGAGGCTCTTCGTGTTCTTGGTGCGAGCAGATGCCCTTGGACTATACTAGCACATGACAGGATATATGGAGATGTTAATAGTGCCCACTTGAGCAAATAGATGAGCAACAGGAAGACAAGTGATACAAGTGATACAAGCCTTAAGATGACAACACGCTTCCCTGATGACCCCATTCCCCTAAATATTAATATTTTTTACATATTATCACTGTTACTAACCTGGTCCTGCTGGGGCATTAGAACTGTTCAGTTCCATTTAACAACTTCACACCTTTTTCAGCTGTTATTATTTATTTTTCTGTATCTATTTTAAACTTCACAGGACAGTGTAATTATGCTTTGAACCGTTGAGAGTTATTGCTGCTTAGCCACATATTTCCCCTAATAGTCATTTCACTCCAACACATAGAAACATTTTCCTTCTGCCTAGAAAGAAAAAAAAATTTTCTTTAAGCAAACTTGCTAGCAATGAATTTCTTCCATTTGTATTTGTGTAAAATGGATTTTTTTAATTCCTTTTAGTGTTGAAAAATATTTTAAAGAATCTTTTTTGTGCGGGGTTGGGATTGGATCACACCCAGCAGTGTTTACGGGCTACTCCCAAACTCTGTACTAATGGAATTGTGCAGTGCTGGGAACCAAAAAGGGGTCAGCCAAAAGCGAGGCAAGTACCTTAAACCCTATACTGTCCTCACAGTCCTAAATATTCTTAATTCTGAATGGGCAGTGACTTCCAACTGCTCTTTAGTATCTAAACTATCAAGCATCCAGCTGTCAATTTTACTGTTGCTTTTTTAAGGTAATATAGATAGACAGATATATATTTTATTAGTAGTAGTATTAGTATTATTATTATTATTAAATCACAGTCAGATACACCATTACAAAGCTGTTCATGATTGGGTTTCAGTCATATAGTGCTCCAGCACCCATCCCTCCGCCAGTGCACCCTTCCCAACACCAGTATCCCCAATTTCACTCCCCACCCCAGACCTGCCTCTATTATCTCTGTCTCTCTCTGTCTCTCTGTCTTATTTTGCATTGTGGTTTGCAATACAGACACACATGGGTTACGTTATCATGTATATCTCTTTACCTACTTTCAATACTCAGATCTAGTCTAGAGAAAAAGTAATGTATCTTTATTTTCTAGTTATTTTATCTTTTTTAATTGAGGTATCTTTATTTACAGATCTGTAAACTTTTTTATTTTTAATGGTCCCAAGTTACCAGATGTTCTTAAATATTTTAGATTTGACTTGGCTTTCATACTCATCATGTGATGTGACTGCATGGATTTCTTGAAATTTCCATTTCGCCCATAAATTTATTGAATTTTTTAGAAAGGTTTAATTTGGTGAAATTCACAGTCATTATCACTCTGAAAATTTCCTCTGCCCTATTTTCTCCTCCACTCTTTTATGGAGCACAATTATGTGGCTATTGAAGCTAATTATCATATTCCATACAGGTCTTCCAAACTGATCTTTTCTTGCATCAGAAAAGCAGCTTGTATCATTGGGAAAAAGAAGATGGGAGGTATCACTTTCCCCCCAACCTCAAGCTCTACTACAGAGCAGTTGTAATTAAGACAGTGTGGTATTGGTATAGAGACAGACCCGTAGACCTATGGAATAGAACTGAATATCCTGAAACACACTCTCAAATATACAACCACTTAATCTTCGATAAAGGAGCAAAAAATATTAAGTGGAGAAAAGAAAGCCTCTTCAACAAATGGTGCTGGGAAAACTGGGCAGCTACGTGTAAAAAAATGCACTTAGACCTCCTTCTAATGCCATGCACAAAAGTCAGATCAAAATGGATTCTAGATCTCAACATCAGACATGAATCTACAAGGTACAACGAAGAAAACATAGGAGAAACACTCTACGACATCGAAACTAAAAGTATCTATAAAGAGGACACACCACTGACCAAGCAAATGGAAGCAAAGATAAGCAAATAGGATTATATAAAATTGAAAAGCTTCTGCACCTCAAAAGAAACGGTGACCAAGACAATCCACAGAGTGGGAAAGGATATTCACCCAATACCCATCTGACAAGGGGTTAATATCCAAGATATATCAGGCACTAGTTGCACGTCACAAGAAAAAAACAGCCAACCCCATCAAAAAATGGGGAGAAGAAATGAACAGAAGCTTCCAAAAAAGAAGAAATTCGAATGGCCAAAAGGCATATGAAAAAGTGCTCTTCATTTTTAATCATCAGTGAGATGCAAATCAAAACAACAATGAGGTACCATCTCACACCACAGAGACTGGCACACATCCAAAACAGCAAGAACAACCGGTGCTGGCGTGGATGTGGGGAAAAGGGGACTCTCATCTACTGTTGTTGGGAGTGCCGACTGGTCCAGCCCTTTTGGAAAACAATATGGGTATTCCTCCAAAAACTAGATATTGAGCTCCCATTTGATCCAGAAATAACACTCCTGGGAATATACCAGAGAGACCGAAAAACACATAGCAGAAACACTATCAACATTGGTGGTGGAAATGGGGCCCTGGTGGAGGGATGGGTGCTGGAATACTGTAATACTAAGAACCAATTATGAACACCTTTGTAATTGTATGTCTCACGGTGGTATAATAAAAAAAATTCAAAAAAGAAAAAAAAGCAGCTTGTTGGCTTGCTTTCGGTCTATGTTTCATTCTGTCCAATAATAGCTAGAATCAATGTGGTATTAATTTCAGATATTTCATTTTCCTATTAGAGAACCTTCATTTTTTCAGTTTTCCTTCTTTAGCAAAGATGTCTATTCCTTATTTTTCTCATCCTTTCAAATCTACTTTTGAGGTTATAAACCTTAAAATTCACATCTCTCATTTTAATATTTGATCTCTGACTTTTCTACTATTCCCTTCTATGATCCTCAATCATTTAGTGTTGTCCTTTGCCTACTTTATAGAGTTTTGTTGTGTACCAGTCATAAAAATAGTAGGGTGTTCATATTTTTCAAAACAATGTCTTTGGTCTCAGGTAATTGGTTTGAAGGACTATGTATTTCAAATCAATGGCTGTAAATGGGCTCGGTTTTAGTTTTAGTAAAATATATATCATTTCTGCTCTCCTTTGTTCTTATGCATGGACATCCCAGGGTTTTTTTGGAATGGTGGTTGGGCCTTCACCTCTGCAGATGCTGGGAAATTCTAGCTTTCCCTTTCAGCGGTTTTAGTTCATCCTACCCACTCCAATGGAGCTTCAGAATGTTTAAATATCTCAACAGAAAGACTCACCAGGCATGGGATTCAAGCCCTCCCTTCCAGAGAAGGATGCTTGTCTTGTCACCCCCTTATTCATTGGTTGTAATGACCACAGAGAGAAGAGAATAGCTGATGTTCTTCCTTGGGACATTGGGTTATGATAGCTCATTGCTTCTCTAGCTCTCTGGTGCCTCAAAAACTGACTTTGTCAATTTATATATTATCTGCTTGGTTTTAATAGCTACAGTGAGAACATTGGCTGGGATCTTCTACATCCTTCCAGAAAGAAGAAATCCCCTTCCTCTCCAGCTTTTGTTGTTGTTTGATTATGTTGTTTTGGAGGCACAATGGGCAGTACTAAGGGCACTCTCCTGGCTCAGAACTCAAGGGTTATTCTTGGCAGGGCTCAGAGGACCTTATGGAGCGCTGGAGATGGAACCTGAGTTGACTAAGTACAAGGCAGGCACCCAATCCAATGTACTGTCTTTCTGGCCCCTCTTTCCTATATAACAGAAAACATAGCTGGTGATATATGGTGATTAAAAAAACTCCACTTTTGTATTGGAAAACAGTGTTAGAAGAACACAAATAGTTTGAGGGGTTGGAGCAATAGCAAAGTGGGTAGTGCATTTGCCTTGCATGCAGCCAACCTGGCTTCGATCCCCAGCATTGAACCCATATGGTCCCCAAGCACCGTCAGGAGTAATTCCTGATCAAAGAGCCAGAAGTAACCCCTGAGCGTCACTGGGTGTGGCGAGAAAGGAAGGAAGGAAGGAAGGAAGGAAGGAAGGAAGGAAGGAAGGAAGGAAGGAAGGAAGGAAGGAAGGAAGGAAGGAAGGAAGGAAGGAAGGAAGGAAGGAAGGAAGGAAGGAAGGAAGGAGGGAGGAAGGAAGGAAGTGAGGGAGGGAGGGAGGGAGGGAGGGAGGGAGGAAGGGAGGAAGGGAGGGAGGGAGGGAGGGAGGAAGGAAGGGAAGGAAGGAGGGAGGGAGGAAGGGAGGAAGAAAGGAAGGACGGAAGGAAGGACGGAAGGAAGGAAGGAAGGAAAGAAGGAAGGAAGGAAGGAAGGAAGGAAGGAAGGAAGGAAGGAAGGAAGGAGAGGGAGGGAGGAAGGTAGTAAGGGAGGGAGGGAGGGAGGGAGGAAGGGAGGAAGGGAGGGA
Source organism: Cryptotis parvus (assembly GCA_021461705.1). Classification (NCBI taxonomy): domain Eukaryota; kingdom Metazoa; phylum Chordata; class Mammalia; order Eulipotyphla; family Soricidae; genus Cryptotis; species Cryptotis parvus. The sequence continues at coordinate 90,996 of JAJIBD010001300.1, read as the reverse complement.
GGGAGGGAGGGAGGAAAAGGAAGGGAGGGAGGGAGAGAGGGAGGGAGGAGGGAGGGAGGGAGGGAGGGAGGAAGAAAGGAAGGAAGGAAGGAAGGGAAGGGAGGGAGGGAGGGAGAAAGGAAGGAAGGAAGGGAAGGAAGGAAGGAAGGAAGGAAGGAAGGAAGGAAGGAAGGAAGGAAGGAAGGAAGGAAGGAAGGAAGGGAAGGAGGGAGGGAGGGAGGGAGGGAGGGAGGGAGGGAGGAAGGAAGGAAGGAAGGAAGGAAGGAAGGAAGGAAGGAAGGAAGGAAGGAAGGAAGGAAGGAAGGAAGGAAGGAAGGAAGGAAGGAAGGAAGGAAGGAAGGAAGGAAGGAGGGAGGAAGGAAGGAGGGAGGGAAGGAGGAAGGGAGGGAGGAGGAAGGAAGGAGGGAGGAAGGAAGGGAGGGAGGGAGGGAGGGAGGGAGGGAGGGAAGGAGGAAGGGAGGGAGGAAGGGAGGGAGGGAGGAAGGAAGGAAGGACACAAATAGTTTGATTTGGGAAATTTATGCACCTCGTAACTGGTATGTATTTCCTTCTTGGATCCAAAAAAAACTTACTTTGGATAAAAAACAACCTGGCAGAGCAGGATGACAGAGTTCGAATCACATTTTTAGTTCAATTTCAATTTAATTCACTTGTCTGTATTCAAATCAAAATAAAGCCACTGTGACAGCAGAAAACCATCTTGCCTATCAGTTTCCTCTTCTGATTAAAAATGCCTGAAATAACTATATTTTTATTAGGACGATATTGATTCATCATTCCCACTTCCCATCAAACTATCTCTCATACTAACATCACAAGAATATTGGAAAAATAAGATTTGTGTTGTGTTCTTTTATAAAAATGTGTTAGATATAATCAGAGCAAAAGTCTGCCCTAGGCAATTTCACAAACCAAATGCCACACTGAGAAAGATGCAAAGTTAGAAGTTAAAACATCGCATAATCAATATAAATACATTCAGACATAGTAGGTGACATAGAAGTGGGAACTCTGAAGATTAACTTCCCATGGTCATGCCAGCCCTTTTTTCTTAGAAGTACAATGATTCTGGGAAGTTTATCAATCATGCCTCTGGTTTAAAAATGTAAAAAGAATCATCATGGTATTCTTTGTAACTCTTTCTTCCCCCGTCTTCCCACTTACAGAATCCACCCAAAAGACACCCACTTATGCCACGAAGGGTCCATACCCTCTTCAAGGCATGGTGCTTTAAGTGCGTGCCACCTTTTTTCTGGATCTGTCATTGCCCTACTCTCACACTCCCAAAGTTTAATGTACCTTTATTCATAGAAATCCGCAAAGGTAGTAGAAAGAACGTTTAGAAAAGAGATACTTTAGAGGCCTGCCCACTCTAGAAGGGACGCCAAGGAAGCACAGCCCATTTGTGCAATGCAGAGGTCCAGTCCTGGTAAGAAAAATGGAAGAAGTAGACAGTCTTCTCTACAGTACGGTTTGGGAGAACCGCCTCATTAATTCTTCACCATTTCCAACCTATTCCTTGGATGTGCCATCTCTACCCTGTCACCGCTGGTGAAAAATTTAGAGGCCACTTTTATTTTTCCAATCAATAGCTTGATATGATCCAATAAAAATGCAATTCCTTTAATGGGCAGCCTAATGCACTGGCAAATGGAGGTCTAGGGCCCCCGTACCTGGCACACGCACAGATAATCACTTTCCTGAAACAAATCTTTTCTTCCCATCAAAGGGTATGAAGTATTTGTCCAAACAATCTCCCGCTAGGAACTTAATACAAAAGCTTTGCTGGTGTTGAAATTGGGTGTGGCTCTCCAAATTAAGATGCTACAGTTGGGGAGGGGTATCGGTTACCTTAAAGATAAAAGAGAAAATGAAATCAAAATACTTGCCTTGCCAAGCCTTTCAACAGGTCAAATGCCAATCTTAGATCCAACCTGGCTGAGACCTGAGGTCAGAGAGATGTTGCTTCAAGATATTTGAAATTGGGATGGAGAGACAGTATAATGGGTAGGGTACCTGCTTTGCACGCAGCTGATCCAGGTTCCATCTCCTGCACCATGGAGGGTCCTTCTGAACACCACCAGTAGTGATCTGTAAGCCAGGACTAAGACCTGAGCACTGCCAGGTGTGACCAAAGACTAAACAACTACCGAAAGATAATTTAACTGGCGTTCCTTCCATCCAGCCAGCTTACAGAAACTTCCACCAAACACAGCTTTGTCTTTTACTTCAATTTCTTAAATTTCAAAGGTCCAAAACGTGCAGTGAGTCTCTTCCATTCTTTACTTCGAAATTGCCTTAGGTTATTTGCTAGATTGGTGGAGATACTGTATTTTGGAGGAAGGACCTCCCAAGTGGTTCTCAAAAGCCCCAGGGCTGCCCCTCCTGGTGCTCTTGGATCAATCTCTCCAGCAGTTCAGTGTGAAGGTCTAAAGATCTGCCTCTGGACAGGCCCCGCAGTGCTGGGGGGCCTTCAGAGCTGCACTCTGCAATGCTCAGGGGACTGAACTGGGATGGGCTGCAGGTACAGCATGGCCCTGACTCTGCACTACCACTCGAGCCTGATTTAGACCTTGAAAAGTCCTAAGTGGTAGCACATTTCTCCAAAAACAGACAAATAATCATGTTATTGACATGACAATGAAGTAAAAGCATGGACCATCTCTGATACACCCAATTCTGAACAAGTCCTGCCCCATTTCCCTGGTACCCAGAAACAGTTTCATGTCCAAGAACAGTCCACTGAAACAAGAATTTGTTTCTCAGGGCCAGAGCTATAGCACAGTGGGGAGAGCATTTGCCCTGCATCCGGCTGACCCAGGTTCAATCCCAGCATCCCATATGATCCCCGAGCACCACCAGGAGTAATTCCTGAGTGCAGAGCCAGGAGGAAACTCTGAGCATCGCCGGGTGTGACCCAAACAGAAAAGATTTTTTTATTTCTCTCCCTTGCCCCCTCGAGGTGTTGCAGGGATGGCTGTGGTGTCCTGCTGCATGGGCAAGTGGCAGACAAGAGACAGGCTTGTCTACACCCAGGGCTCTGTCCTGTGGGCCCTGAATGGCTGGTGGTCTGACATAGAAAAAGACTGGGCCCCCTGGGATGAACACAGAGCCATGGAAGAACCTGGCAAGCTACCCATGGTGGATTTGATATGACAAAAACAGTAACAATAATGGCCCCCATTCCCAATGAAGGAAGATGTTACTGGCACCCACTTGAGCAAATCAATGAACAATGGGAGGACAAGTGATTTAAATGATTTCTTTCCCAGTCATCCAATCTCAAACCCAACTCCTTCTTGCTTGTCCTTCAACCTTTGGCCCTATCCAAACTCTTCATTTTGAAACAGTCCCCTTTACAAAACACTAACTGGAGGTTCTCTGTGCTAAAAGCCTTACCTGGGGTTGCATCACCTGTGGGATTGTGTGTCTCTGAATGGATAATAAATGGATTCAGAGAGACTATAAATCATCTCAGGCCCACCCACACATACCTACACCCATAAAGATCCTGCGTGACACAGTCTATGTGGTCGGTATTTGTCTTGGCTTCCTACTCTGGCTTCAAAAGCAGAATCTACCACAAAATAACAAGGGCCAACTCTGCAGATCACCACAATTTTATAAAGCACTTTTGTAACCATTATCTCATTACATACTCCCAAGAACTCCATGAAGGTGACAAAGCAGGCATTCTCCTTCTTTCCAAGGTTGGGAAATAGATAGGTTAATTAGGTCCCAACAGCCCTCGCTGGTGAGAAGCAACATTTCTCAGAAGAATGCTTCCTGCACATGACATAGCTTCCACAAAACCCTGAACTTTGGCTTAGCATAAAGCACAGGTCTTATTTGAGTTTTATCATCAACTAGTTGGGGATAATTTTTTATAATTAAGTCTAGTGAACGTGATGCTAAGCTATTGCAGAGCTCTATTGAAAGGACTCATGATTGTACATACTCTTATCTCTTTGCGCAAGGGCCTGTGACGGAACTTCTCCATCCATTTGCTGCTATGCATTTTAAGTATCACAAATATCTGGTCCAGTAAAACCATGGCAGAACATGACTTTAATGTTCAGAGAGCGGTGTGGACATGGGCCCGACTCTACTAAGGAAACAGATGACCCTTAGCCGCAGATCATGTCCCTCGTCTGCCTTCTTAGAGCCCATCTTCAACATTTAATTTTCAAATTTTACTCATCATGAGTTTTATGCTGATTTTCTTATTTTTAAGGTTTGCATAGTAAAACCATTTGCCTTGTTTACTGAGTTTTTTGGTGCCCTCAAACATTTTGGGGAAGAGGAGAGTAATTAATTTTATTATAAAGGGGCCAGAGCTATAGTACAGCGGGTAGGGCATTTGCTTTGCAAGTAGCCGATCTAGGTTCAATCCCAGCATCCCATAAAGTCCCCCAAGCACCACCAAGAGTAATTCCTGAGTGCAGAGCCACAAGTGAGTCCTGAGCATCTCCTGGTATGATACAAAAAAATTTTTAATTATGATAAATAGATTAAAATGCACTCATAAAACATACCCTTTATTTTACTTATTTGGGGCATTGAGGCAACTTCCCAGCCAGTGCTCAGGGGCTACTCTTTACTCCTTTCCAACTATTTTCAACCAACCAGGTCTAACCACAACACTAAAGCCCAAGAATATGGTGCAGCTTAAACACCTCTCTTTTGGGATCTGCAGAACCATGCCCAGAGGTACTCTGGGCCTTTCAGGTCATACCCACAATGATCAGAAATCTCTGGGCTACATCCAATTGCTGTTGGAATGGCTTGTCTGTGCCACTGATCAAAACCCCAAGCTCTGGGCTGGCTCCCCAGCTCCAAAGTATGCCTTTAATACATCAGAGAGTGTTGGGCCATTAAACTTGGTTTGGCATCTAACTTTAGCTGGCAAGGCTTGATAGTGCCCAGATATAATTAATGGGGAGGAAATCCTTGAGAGAAAAAGAGTTGCCAGGATGGAATGCAAGGAGGTGTCGAGAGTATGTAATAAAAGTAAATCAACAGGGGTGAGAAATAGTCTAGAGGGTTAAGAAATTTGCCTTAAACACAACTTGCCTGACCCAGGTTTGATGCCCAGCACCACACACAATGTCCCCAAGACCTTCAGGAGGGATCCCTAAGCATAGAGGTGTGGCCCCAGAACGAGGCAGCTTTAAAACCCAGGATTTATAAACCTGCCAGTCAGAAACCACTGCCGTGTGGAGACTGTATGAAAAGCACTGTCACCATGTTGTACCAAAAGGCAAAGCCTTCAACTGAGGACTTGGGGGGTTAGAAGAAAGAATACATAAAACTCAAAGTTATTGGACAGCAATGAGGTTTACTTTAAAGAGAAAAGGACTACGCATTGCAAGAAACTCAAAGAATCTTACTGTCAAAGGCAAGAGTCCCAGTGAATTTCCAATTAAGGGCTACAGGTTTCAAATAGACATTATCCAACTAGCATCATTCACTGTATCACAGTGTCACTGTCTTCCCATTCATCATCGATTTGCTCGAGCGGGCACCAGTAACATCTCCATATGTCCTGTCTCATGCAAGCAGAGCCCAAGGGCACTGTTTGCTCAAAGAACATAACTAGCATCATTAATATATATTAAACATTTGTTTTTGTAAAAAAAGGCATCCCACCCATGGGCAGAACTGAGGTCTCATTTGCTTAAAACACTGAAAAAGATCTCCATCAAATGAATCTAAAATATAAGTATTTATAATTTCCCCTGAATGAATCTGAAAACTCCTTCTGCTTTTTGTGGCACTGAATTCTCAAAATAATATGCATGTGTTTTTAAAGAAAAGTGTGATAGATAGAACCTTGAAATTTGACATCTTAAATCATAAGGATCAAGTCAACAAGCATGCATCATTGGCTAAGAAAAGCCATCTGAAAAATCTTGTGATTTTTTTTTACAAAATGCACATGCCCTAAATTGTTTCATGATAGATAAACAGGTAGATAGATATATAGATGCATATTTCCACTTAAGGTCAAGGTCAAAAGAAAACAAGTTAAAAGAAGATGCAATAAGTTGTTCCATAAAAATTTTTGAGCTGTATAAAAATTTACAAAGAAAATAATCCACCCCAGGCACACCGCCCCCCATATCTCCTGCAGAAAGGGAGTCTGTTACTCAGCTGTGAACCCTGCCTACAGCCTATCTGATTTCCTCTTATCGGGCACCATTAGTGTCTGATAATAGCAACCAATCCCTTGTTCACTCAGCCCTGAATTCCTTAAAGAAAAATCTCCTTCTTCGGCATCTGACACCTTCCTGGTTTTTGTCAGACCAAGAAAACTGGTGAGAACGTATCAGCTTTTTCCTTCAAATTAAACACGGTTCTAGGTCTGGTGAAAGGCGCTATAACCATAGAGAAACTGACCCTGTGGTTGGGAGGCAAAATTGGGTGTTGGGGAGATGTGTGAAAAACTAGGAGCTAAAAAAGGAACAGCAAAAAAGTTGCAGCTCCCCAAAACTCAAGTCATCTATTAAAGTTTAAAAAAGACTCAAGTATCAATTTAAATGCCATCAAGTGGAAATATGTACAATGGTCCAAAAGAACGTTCTGTCTTAAAATAATTTATGAAAAAGTTAGTTCAAAAGAGTCTACACTAGCCCTGGATGAGTGGAGGGAGAGGATTCATTTGCCTTATTCCAACCTGGACTGAGAACAGACAGAAGCCCCATCGAGATGGATTTTCACAGCTGGTCCATCATAAAGTTGGACAAAGCAGAGGGGAATTTACAGGATTTAGTATTGGCCATAGAGGGGACATGCCATCCCCTTTGCGATTGTGTAAACGCCCTGCAGGCCCAACACACCTCCATTCCAGGGCTTCACAAGGGCCACCATAATACATAAAGGACAACAGCAGTGAGGACAGACCAAATGCTCCTCTAACCAAATTAGGCCAAGGTATGTCTTCATTTGCATTTTGCATTTTTTGCACCTAAAATGCCTCAAGTAACAAGCTCATAAATGCTTTGTCTCCCTTTAACATCAGCTTAAGTGTAAAATTTCCCTCTATTGAGAATGGTCCACCTGCCACAATAATAAAGTAAAACAATTTGCAGTGTGGAAGAAATTGTCATTGTGTCTTTCTTGTGTTCTCTCTCTCTCTCTCTCTCTCTCTCTCTCTCTCTCTCTCTCTCTCTCTCTCTCTCTCTCTCTCTCTCTCTCCTCCTTCGCCAATCACAAACTTTAATCTCTGAAAACAGAGTTTCCCTCCTTTCATCCATGTGTGGTTATACTTTATTTTAGTTAGCAATATGAATATAGACTCCAGAGAGATGGGGGAGAGGGAGAAATAAAAAAGGAAGAGTGACTCCAGAGGGACAATCGAATCAATGACTGTCCCTTTCACAACTTAATAAAGCTAGAGTTGCATCAAAATTTAAATCGAAAAAATGTTTATCAAGTGACATGCCAAACTACCGAGAAATGCCTCCAAAAGTGAAACAGTATTATAAATCACATCACTTCCAATAAAAAACAAGTTCTATTTGGAGTTCTAAAAGAACTGTGGTGAACAATGAATTTCATTAACAACAATTTAAATAAGAACAGACATTTGTGGTGCTACTGGTTGCTATGTACTACATGAACAAAGGTTTACTCCTAACTCATGTAAGGTATTTTACACTTTTTCAATAAAAAATTAACATATTGAATGTTCTTTGCCTAATCAGGTGGGATTTTTTTACATCCATGGAGATTTTTATTTCAATCTCATATTAATGCAGATCCTTACAGTAATATTTTCTATAAGCCTTTTTTTAATGTTTTATTATACACTCGGCAGAGCAGAAACCAGCTTTCCCCCATTGAACCCCTGTATTCCATGAACCACGAGAGCAACTTCCAACCCGAGCCCACCATCCAGATGGAGCCTCAGAAGAGCCCAGAGAAACCCCCCCATACCTTGCTGGCAGCGATCTTCACCATCCACACTCACAGCTCCTAAGATCTCCACCCAACAGATTAATCCAGTCTCCAACCCGGCTTGTCAGAAACCCAGCCTACAAGGACTCACCCTGCAGAAACCCACCCTTCAAAGGAGAGTATTTCAAGCCCACGAATGCTTGAGCCACAGACACAGAAACACCCAGCAGAGCAGAAACCAGCTTTTCCCGTTGCTCATGGCCGCACAGCGGCCGCTCAATTTACCTCCAAATTGCTGTGAATATTCTACCCACCCCTCTGAGAGAGCCCCACAAAGTAATGACAGTATAGCACCCGCATGGCAGAGCCTTGCAAGCTGTCCGATGCGTGTTCGATATGCCAAAACCAGTAACAAAAATGTTTCTTTTCCTGACCCCGAAAGAGCCCTTAATACGGCAGCAGTAAGAAAGGCTTACAAGCAGTGCCTGATAAAATTTCACGGCCATCCTAGGCTGCCAAAACGAACAAGGACTAAAATGACTGTCTGTACTTTCAATACATGTACACTGGCATCAGAAGCATATATCGAGGATCTGATGGTGCAAGCGCAAAAGATCAAGAACGACATAATTGATCTGACTGAGATGAGGAGCCATCAGTTGCATCATGCTATATTTGACACCTGAGAAGAATTGTTCCTTGGAACATGCGATGAAAGAGGCGTCCGGTGGCGTTGGTGTCCTTGTCAACACGAACATGACCATCAACATTGATTCATTTGAATGCCTAACAAACCGGATAAAACGATTACACTTGAAGAGATGTGGCCCACTGCCAGCAATTTCTATCTTCATTGTCTATGCACCAACATCCACATACAAAGGAGATGAAATTGAGAAATTCTACATGGAATTGGAGTTCTATAAAAAGATCACACCTTCTACAAGATCATAGTTGGTGATTTTAATGCCAAGATAGGACCAAGAAGATCGGCTGAAGAACTCCACATCGGGATCCATGGCCTAGAATGGAACGAACAGGGTGAGAGACTATTTGAGTTCATCATGTCCACCAAGACCATTCATGGGAACTCACAGTTCCAGAAAGCTGAAGCGAACTCCTGCATGGAACTGTCCACTAAGACCATTCATGGGAACTCACAGTTCCAGAAGGCTGAAGCGAAATGTTGGACATGGGAATCTCCTGGTGGACAATTCCACAATGAAATTGACCACATCATCTTCAATCGACGGTTTTGTCTGACCGATGTAGCTGTCGTCCCCAAATTCCAAACAGGATCGAACCACCGTCTCCCTTCATACAAAATTCTACTTCCCGCAACGGGGAGAAAAGGCTGCAAAGTTTAAGAAGAGAACTCCCAGAACAACCGCCAACTGGGAACTCTTTGGCACCATTGCAGCAACATGGGAAGATACCACCATTGAGGACATCGATGAAGAATACAACCAACTGGTTCAGCACCTCCATCATAGTGCAAAGAATGCTGAGAAAGAGAAAGACACAAAAGGACGCCTGTCTTCAGAAACTCTCAAGCTCATTCGCCAATGTGGCAAGGCACGAGCCTCAGGAGACCAAATGCTAACATCCAAGCTTGCTAAATGGTGCTGAGAAGCGATAAAAGAAGATCTCAAAGACAGAAAAGCAGAAATAGTGGAAGATGCAGGAGAAGCCAGGAAAAGCATTCGCGACCGCCCGCCTGGTCTTCGCCAACTATAAGACCAAGATGACTGCCCTCCGATGCCCTGATGGATCTATCACATCTTCCAGAAAGGCAATGGAGAAGATTTTCCAGGACTTCTACTCAGATCTCTTTGATAGCTACATCCACCTGCCCACATACCAAATTCTACAGGATGGATATGTCATTCCCAATGCTCTCCCTTCTGAAATCCAACATGCCATCTCGTCAGTAAAGAAGGAAACAGCACCAAGCCCAGACAAAGTCAGACCCGAAGACCTGAAGAATCTGCCATCAGTACTCATCAATACACTAGCTCGGCTCTTCACACACTACCTGTCCGAATGCAAGGCACCGTCGCAATGGAAAACCAGCAGGACAGTTCTACTGTTCAAGAAGGGAGACATTCACGACATCGGCAACTATCGCCCCATCTGCCTGTTGTCCGTCATCTACAAGCTGTTTACACAAGTCATCCTGAACAGGATTGGCAGAACACTAGATAAAGGACAACCATGCCAGCAAGCTGGCTTCCGGAAAGGATTCAGCACAATCGACCATATCCACACAGTAACCAAGCTCATTGAGGTTTGTAGGGAATACAAGATGCCTCTCTGTCTCATGTTCATTGATTTACAGAAAGCCTTTGATTCTGTGGAGACTGAAGCTGTTATTGAAGCCCTAGCCAAACAGGGTGTTCAAACTCAATACATCAAGATCCTTCATGAGCTCTATTACGGATTCACCACCAGGATCTCACCATTATACAAAGAAGTGATCATTGATGTCAAAAGAGGGGTTCGACAGGGTGATACCATTTCACCAAAACTCTTCAGCGCCACCCTCGAGAACATCATGTGACAATTAGAATGGGAAGGAATGGGAGTGAAGATAGATGGTCGGCAACTACACCACCTCCGCTTCACTGATGACATCGTTCTAATAACATCAAACATTACCCAAGCAGCACAAATGCTGGCTGACTTTGACCGAGAATGTGGAAAGATAGGTCTACAGCTGAATCTGAAAAAAACTATGTTCATGAAAAATGAACTAGTTCCTGAGGCCCCATTCACTCTCAATGGAACAAACATCTCTGAATGCAGCAGTTATGTGTACCTAGGTTGAGAAGTCAACATGATGAACGACCTAAAACCTGAGCTGCGCAGGAGGAAGAGAGCGGCATGGAATGCCTTCAAAGGCATTGAAGAAATAGCTAAAAGGACAAAGAACCTCCAGCTCTGGGCACATCTCTTCGACTCCACCATTCTCCCTGCATTAACATATTCCTCAGAGACCTTGGTCCTACGAAAGCAGGATGAGAATGCTATTCGGGTCTCCCAGAGAGGAATCGAAAGAGCTATGCTTGGAATATGACGCCTCACTCAAGTGAGAGAAGGTATCTGGAGTTCTGACCTCTGTAGCTATTCCAGAATCAGGGACACTGTCTCATTTGCCAAGGCATCGAAAATCAGATGGGCTGGACATTTAATGCGATTTGGAGACAACCGCTGAACCAGAGCCGTTACCGACTGGATCCCACGGGATGTCAAAAGATCATGTGGCCGCCCACCTACAAGATGGTCAGACATCCTTGTAAAGACCCTGATGGAACGGTTTGAGGCTCTTCATATTCCTGAATCAACCAGATGCCATTGGGCTACATTGGCACGTGATAGGGTCCAATGGAAATGTTACTGGCGCCCGCTCGAGCAAATCGATGAATAACGGGATTCAAGTGATCAAGTGATTATACCACCATTAGATATACAATTACAAAGATGTTCATGTTCGGGTTTCGGGTCATACAGTGTTCCAGCACCTGTTGCAGGACTCCTAAGGGCCGCTACATCTGCTCTGGATTGCCTCCCCGCAAATCACCCGCAGATAAGGGGGTAGTCTAAATGTGGCAGTTTATCCGACCATGTATGCTGTACTAGCTGGTATAAATATTCTCCCATGCTATCACAATCATCGTGGGACTAGCTAGATCTTACCAGCATATTAGCCTGGCCACGTAGGACACCTAAGTAATTAGACCAGAGAGAAATGCTGTTTGCTTCCAAGCAAACAAGCATGGCTCCCTGATATACTCAAAGGCAACCAAAATATAAAACTACAATGAAGTAGAGGAGACTTGTGAAGGCTTGGAGAAATATTTAACTGGCATTGGTGTTGGTCAAGGACATGCCATCTCAGAAACCCCTTCTCTACACTTCAAAAGCATTCCTAAGCAGATTTCGGCTCAAAACATTAGCACAGTAAAGGCCCTAGGTGAGGTGCAGGGAGGGATTACCTAAGGGCATTGGACCCTCCCTGCTTTCCATAACAGTCGGGGAAGGTCTGAGTTACAGGGATATAAACTAGCCGGTTCCCGCCTCGGGCCCCCTCCTTCTTCCCTATGGGATCTCTCCTTGTAAGCCGCTCATTTCCCTTGGAAGCTTTTTACACGTGGTGGTCGCCATCTTGGCCTACACGTGGCTGGGGTTCTAGCCTGGAATCCTAAGCATCGGGTTTTTCCTTTTGTTGATTTGTATGCCTGAACCTGTGATAAGTAAAGCCTTTAAAACTGCATCGGATTCCTGAGTTTTCATCCGTTCCTCGCCGGCTTCGGAGGTAGAAGGGAACTAGCTTCCCGGCACTGTCGGGGACCCCAGCGGAGTGCCCCGACAAGCACCCATCCCCTCCATCAGTGCCCATTTCCCACCACCATGTCCCCGATTCCTCCCCTCCCCTAGCCTGCCTCTATCGCAGGTTCTTTATCTCTTTTTTCTCTCTCTTTCTCTCTCTCTTGCCTTCTCTTACACATTGTGCACTGCAATATATATGTTTAGAGGTTATCCAGTGTATCTTTTTGCCTATATTAAGTTCTCAGTCTAGGCTGGTTTTATCATTTTCAACGACTATTAGCACATTGTTCTCTTCTCTGGCTTACCTAACCTCTCACTCCCACACACTTGTGGTAGATTCCACCTTTGAAAAAACCTCCTGATTCATGTTTTGCCTGACCTTAGAAATTGGTATAATATATATGTATGTATGTATATATCTATATCTATCTATATATATATATATATATATATATATGTATACATATATATTTATGTCATGCAAATAAATGCAGTCATTCTATATCTGTCTTTTTCCTTCTGGCTAATTTCACTCGACATGAGCCTCTCCATGTTCATCCATTTATAGGCAAATTTCATAACTTCTTTTTTTTCCTAACAGCTGCACAATATTCCATTGTGTATATGTACCAAAAGTTTTTTTATTTTGTCATCGGTTCTTCGGAACTCTGGTTGTTTCCAGATTCTGGCTATTGTGAATAGTGTTGCTATGAAGACAAAAGTGCAGATGGTGTTACTGCTGTGTGTTTTGGGCTTTCAGGGTATATTCCCAGGAGTGATATGGCTGGGTTAAATGTGAGCTCAATTTCTAGTCTTTGGACGAATGTCCATATAGTTTTCCTAAAAGGCTGTACCAGTTGACATTCCCACCAAAAGTGAATGAGAGTCCCCTTTCTCCCCGCAACCACACCATCATTTGTTGTCCTAGCCCTTTTGGATATGTGCCAGCCTCTGGAGTGTGAGATTATATCTCATTGTTGTTTTGATTTGCATCTCTCTGATGATTAGTGATGATGAGCATTTTTTCATATGCCTTTTGGCTATTCGAATTTCTTCCTTGTCAAAGTTTCTGTTCATTTCTTCTCCCCCATTTTTTGATGGGGTTGGCTGTTTTCTTCTTGTAAAGTTCTACCAATGCCTGATATATCCTGGATAGTAACCCCATATCCATATCCTGGATAGTAACCAGATAGGTACTGGGTGAATATTTTTTCCCACTCTGTGGACTGTCTTTGTATCTTGGTTACTGTTTCTTTCGAGGTGCAGATTTTTTTAGTTTCATGTAGTTCCATATGTTTATCTTTTCTTTCAGTTGCTTTGTTAGTGATGTTTCATCTTTGAAGATACCTTTAGCTTCAATGTCGTGGAGGGTTTTTCCTATATTTTCTTTAATGTTCTTTATAGTTTCAAGTCTGATATTGAGATCTTTAATCCATTTTGATCTGATTTTTGTGCATGGTGTTAGACAGAGGCTCAAATTCGTTTATTTTTTTTTTTGCATATAACTGTTCAGTTTTCCCAGCACCACTTGTTGAAGAGGCTTTTCTTGCTCCATTTGGTACTTTTTGCTCCTTTATCAAAGATTAAATGGTCATGTATTTTAGGATGGCCGCCAGGATGTTCCACTCTATTCCATAGGTCCACAGATCTGTTTTTATTCCAATACCATGCTGTTTTGGAACCATCATGTTCCAATATCATGATGTTCAAGTGTTGTGAACAGCTGATCATGAGGTGCCGGGAAGGATGACAGGTTCTAGCCCTGGCCTGCCACCCCAGCAGAGCCTCGCAAGAAGCCAGAGAAACCCCCACATCATGAGGGGCCGCCATTTTCCACATCCAGACTCCCCTCTCCTCAGAGCTCCACTCAGCAGAAGAGCTGATCACAGCCTGGCTCGCATGGCTGCAAGCAGCCATGCAGTTCATCAATAAATGCTGAGATCAGAGGTAACTACAAGAGTATTCCACCCGCATAGCATAACCTGGCAAACTACCCATTTCATATTTGATATGCCAAATACCAGTAACAATTATTGACCTCATTCCCATGACTTGATGGAATGGTTTGAGGCTCTTATGTTCCTGGAGCAGGCAGATGCCCTTGGGCTATCTCGCATGTGACAGGACGTATTGACATATTACTGGTGCCTGCTCAAGCAAATCGATGATCTACGGGAAGACAGTGATACCATGCTGTTTTAACTATTACTGCTTTGCAGTACAGTTTGAAGTTGAGAAAGGTGATGCCTCCCATCCTCTTTTTCCCAAGGATTGCTTTAGCTATTCTTGGGGGTTTATTATTCCATACAAATTTCAGTAGTGTTTGGTCAATTTCTTTGAAGAATGTCATGGGTATCCTTACAGGGATGGAACTGAATATGTATAAAGCTCTTGGGAGTAGTACCATTTTGACAATGTTAATTCTCCCAATCCATGTGCAGGGAATGTGTTTCCATTTCCCTCATATCCTCGTTTATTTCTTGAAGCAGTGTTTGTAGTTTTCTTTGTACAGGTCCTTTACACTCTTCATTAAACTGCTTCCTAGCTATTTGATTTTCTGTGGCACAATTGTGAATGGGATCATTTTCTTAATATCTCTTTCTTCTCTTTCACTATTTGTATATAGAAAATCCACTGATTTTTTGGGAATAGATTTTGTACCCTGCCACTCTATTATAAGCGTCTATTGTTTCTAGGAGCTATTTGGTTGAGAGTGTAGGGTTCTCTAGGTATAATATCATGTCATCTGCAAATAATTACAGCTTGACTTCTTCGCCTATCTGGATGCCCTTAGTGTCCTTTTCTTCTCTGATTGCTATGGCAAGTACTTCCGCACTATATTGAATAGAAGTGGCGAGAGTGGCAACCTTGTCTTGTCCCCAATCTTAGGGGGAAGGCTTTCAGTTTTGCCCTATTGAGGATGATGCTCACTGTGGGCTTTTGGTAGATGGTTTTAACTATATTGAGTAAGGTTCCTTCAATTCCCATTTTATGGAGGGTTTTTATCATGAACTGGTGCTGGATCTTGTCAAATGCTTTCTCTGCATCTATTGATATGATCATATGGTTTTTATTTTTTCTCTTATTGACATGATGTATTATGTTGATTGATTTGCGGATGTTAAACCATCCTTGCAATCCCAGAATGAATCCTACTTGGTCATGATGTATAATCTTTTGATTAGTCTTTGGATTCTGTTTGCTAGTATTTTGTGGAAGATCTTAGGATCAGTGTTCATCAAGGAGATTGGTCTGTAGTTTTTCTATAAGCCTTTTAAATTTCATGCAATTAGTAGATAATTATTAATATTTTTAAATTAATATCACTGTATCACTGTCTTCCCGCATATCATCGATTTGCTCGAGCGGTGCCAGTAACATCTCAATACATCAGTCACATTCAAGATAGCCCAAGGGCATCATCTGGCTCCAGCAACATAAAGAGCTTCAAACCATTCCTCGGGTCGTGGGAATGAGGTCTATAATTGTTACTGGTATTTGGCATGTCAAATTAAATATAATTTAATTTAATTAATTAAATAAAATTTGGCATGTTAAATTAATATACCTGTAAAAATATACTCAGCTTTTGAAAGACAGTTTATCAACTTACTGATTGATAATTTTGTGGAATTTCAGGAGTTTTGCTCTTTATATATCTATCTATATACATATAGGTCTTACCCCTCTACAATCTTAAAAAATAATCTCTCCCATATATGAAATTAAAAATAAACATAGTAAGGAAAGAGAAAATAGTCAAGGTCATCAGGACTGAAGGCTCTGGCTGTCGAACTGAGCTTATAAAAGCCGAGGGTGACTGGGAGGGGTCCTTGGGACACGGGTGGGCGGAAGTAGACTCCCCAGGATGGTTAGGGTGTGTTGACAGTATGTACACATGAAAAGGAAAATCAACAGTATTTTAAAGTCTGGTACCTTGTCAGGGAACACCGCCGGGTCCCCAAAGTGCCGGGAAGTGAGTTCCCTTCTACCTCTGAAGCCGGGCGGGAATGGATAAAGACTCAGGAATCCAATGCAGTTTTAAAATGCTTTACTTATCACAGGTTCAGGCATACAAATCACCAATAGGAAAAACCCAGTGCTTAGGATTCCCGTTTAGAACCCCAGCCACGTGTTGGCCAAGATGGAGGCCACCACGTCTTAAGGCCCTGTAAAGAGGAGACAAAGACAAGACTCCCAAGAAGGGTGTGAACTCACAAAGAGAGAGCCCAAAGAGAGAGAGAGAGACAGAGAGAGAGAGGGAGCAGGCTGGTTTTATACCCCCTGCAACTCAGATCTCCCACTATTATGGGAAGCAGGAAGGGTCAAATGCCCTTAGGTAATTTCTCCCAGCACCTCACCTAGGCCCTATTATATGCTAATGTTTTGAGCCAAGATCTGCCTGGAAATGCCTTATAGGGTAGAGAAAGGGATTTCTGAGATGGCATGTCTCTGTACCAAAGACTAATACTAATGCCAGTTAAATATTTCTCCAAGCCTTCACAAGAGTTTTCTCTACTTCACGGTAATTTTGTATTTTAGTTGCCTTTGAGTTATCAGGGAGTCATGCTTGCCTGCTTGGAGGCAAACAGCATTTCTCTCTTGTCTAATTACTTAGAGATCCAACATGGCCAGGCAAATATGCTGGTAAGATCTAGCTAGTCCCACGATGATTGTGGTAGCATGAGAGAATATTTATACCAGCCAGTATAGAATACATGGTCAGATAAACTGCCACATTTAGACTACCCCCTATCTACAAAGTGACCTGCAGGATGCAATCCAGGGCAGATGCACAGACTCTTAGAGGAGTCCTGCAACAGTACCTCAACTAAAAATAAAAAGTAATAAGTAAAAATTAATAAATAATCTACCTGGGTTTGATCCCTAGCAACCCACATTGTCCCCCGAGCCCAATAGGAGTTATTCCTGACTGCAAAGCCAGGAGTAACCCCTGAGCACTGCTGGTTGTGGCTCCCCTGAAAAAAAGTGCCTTTCAAGGAAGTAAGTTGGGGCATAGAAAGATAAATAGAGTCAATGGTGTAGGGTTGTTACTCTGGTGATAGTATTGGTGCTGGAACATTGTATGCCTGAAACACAACTATGAATGACTTTAATCACTATATATATAGTGATATATAGAGGAGTGATATATATATCACTCTCTATATATATATATATATATATGTATATATATATATATATATATATATATATATATATATATATATATATAACTTGTCTTCCCGTTATTCATCGATTTGCTCGAGTGGGTGCCAGTAATGTCTCCATTTGTTGGGAATGAGGTTCATTATTGTTACTGTTTTTGGCATATCAAATACACCATGGGTAGCTTGCCAGGCTCTTCTGTGGCTCTGGGTTCATCCCAGAGGGGGTCCAGTCTTTTCTATGTCAGACCATCAAACATCCAGGGCCCATTGGCAGAGCCCTGGGTGTAGCCCAACAACGAATAAAAAAATTTAAAGTTATCTGATACTAAAAAAAGAAAAAGGTAGCTGTCCTTCCTCTGTGAGAAAACACAGCTAAACTAGTACAGCTTTCCATTCCAGTTACCGGCTGGTGAAAGGTGATCATCCAGTGAAATTTTAGTCCAGAGAATTTACCTACTCAGCTAATGATCTAAGCATCTTGCCTTGCCAAACCAAAGTAAATATCCCTCTCTTTTTAAGAGACAGATTTCTATTTTTTATGCTTCCTGTACCAAAATATACTGACTGAAATCATCTCAATATGGCCAGTTTCCACCCATGAACCAATTTGTCAATCTTCATGGAGATAGAAATATCTTCAAAGACTGAGAATTCTGACTGTTATGCATATTAATTGGATTTTTTATAGTCTGTTCTGCTTCATTTTTCCTCCACACTGAAATTATAATATAAATAAATCCCGCTGGAATCCACCAACAATTTGGCTGAAATAAATATTCCAGGAAATGGAAATCAGTTCAGTTTTTGTTTTGTTGCTTGATTTTTTGTTGTTATTGTTTTGTTTGTTTGCTTGCCTCAAAGCATGGAGTCTAGAGCCCAGGGCCTTAAGAGTGTGTCACTCTGATATCTTGTTAAGAGTTTCTTTTCTTGTTTTTTTTTTTCTTTTTTGGGTCACACCCGGCGATGCTCAGGGATTACTCCTGTCTCTAAACTCAGGAATTACTCCTGGCAGTGCTCAGGGGACCATATGGGATGCCAGGGATCGAACCCGGGTTGGCTACGTGCAAGGCAAACGCCCTACCTGCTGTGCTATCGCTCCGGCCCATGTTGAGATTTTTTATTGAAAAAAAATGTGTATAGAGGATATGAGAGGAGGGGGAAAAGAAAAATTCATTCAAGAGAGAACACGGAGTGGAAAGGGAAAACAAAAAAGAAGAGACTAGCTAACAAGATACAAGTTCAATGCAGAACACGGGCTGCATAGAGAAAGCCTAACTTTTGGTTTTCTTTTCTTGTTTTGGGAGCCATAACCAGCTGTTCTCAGGGTGTATCCTGGCGTTGTGCTCAGGGATCATTCCTGGTGGGCTCCAGAGACTAGATGGGGTGCCAGATATTGAACCTCGGTCAGTCACACACAAGGCAAATGCCCTACCCATTACTACCACTACTACCACTACAGTCCTTCCAGTTGAATTTTTAACTGAATTTTTTTAAAAAATCATGTGTTTTACAAACAAAACAAGTGGGCCTTGGAACCAGAGCAGTAATACGGCAGATAGGGCATTTGTATTGCATACAGCAGACCTGGACTATCCCCAACCTCCCATATGGTCCTCAAGCTCCGCCCAGGAGTAATTCCTTAGTGCAGAGCCAGGAGTAACCCCTAAACATTGTTGGGTGTGACCAAAAAGAGACAAGATATAAAATAAAATAATACAAGTAGACCTTGGGGGGTATTGTAGCTTGTAATAAGCCAGAATGGGAAAAGCAAGTACTGAATGGTCTCTCATTTTGGACTATAAGTCATGAAGGCAAATAAATGAAACAATCACCACTAAATAACTCTATATCTTGCAAATCATAATATAACTGTTACCAGTGACCATGGGATAAGGAGTGAAGAGAAAGAGTCGAGTGGTATGGAGAATCTTGGTGGTACTGGAACTTGGCGGTGGGTACTCTTCACTCACAGAAGTTAGGTGCTGTTCTCCAGAAACTCAGAGTATTGCAAAATAATAGTAAATCAATAAAATAATTTTTAAGTATTTTATTATACCACCGTGAGATATACAAATAAAAAGATATACAATTAAAAAAGTTCATGTTTGGGGTTTTTTATTTTTATTTATTTATTTATTTATTTATTTATTTATTTATTTATTTATTTATTTTGCATTTTGGGTCACACCCGGCAGTGCTCAGGGGTTTCTCCTGGCTCTGCACTCAGGAATTACTCCTGGCGATGCTCGGGGGACCATATGGGAAGCCGGGATCGAACCTGGCGGCGGCACAGGCCGGCCACGCAAGGCAAACGCCCTACCTGCTGGGCTATCGCCTCCGGCCCCCAATAAAATAATTTTTTAAAAAAGAGATCTTATGTAGACACTAAGATTAGTTAAGTTATTCATTGCTGTTCCAAGTATTCTATTTTTCAACGCCTGGTCTATCGCCAGTGTCAAATTCTCTCCACCTGTATCTCCCGTTTCCCTCCAGTCTCCCAGCCTGCATAGTTTGGATCTCATGTTTTCAGTTTTGTTGGTTCTGTGATCAAATGCATAGATATACAGCACATCTACACCACCAACATGCCTGGAACCCCCACCTCCCACCCTGTCACCTTCCATCAGCCTCTTCTTACTGCCTCATCCTTCAGTTTCTTTTCTTCCCTATCCTCAGTCTATGATCTGGGGGTCAGGGTAATCTAGGGTTGCCGCCTTTGATACCTTACATCTCCTCATCCTGTTGTTCTATATATTACAGATAAATGAGAGCATTTAATATTTGCTTTTTTCCTTCTGATTTCACTAAACATAATATCCTTGAGTTCCATTTAGTTCCACTTAAGTTGCAGTGAATTGTACATCATCCTTCCTTTCAGCTGTATAATACTCCATTGTGTATGTACACCACACCTTCATTATCTGCTAATATGTTAGATTCCTAGGTTATATCCATATCCTGGCTATAATGCTTAGTATCATTTGTATCACTTGACTTCCTGTTGATCATAGATTTGCTCAAGTGGGCACCAGTAACATCTCCATATGTCCTGTCACATGCTAGTGTAGCCCAAAGGCATCTGCTTGCTCCAGGAACATAAAGAGCCTCAAACCATTCCATCAGGTCATGGAAATGAGGTCTATAATTGTTACTGGTATTTGGCATATCAAATAAAACATGGGTAGCTTACCAGGCTCTGCCGTGTGGGGGATACTCTTGTAGTCACCTCTAATCTCGAGCATTTATTGATGAACTGGCCGCACGAGTCAGGCTTGTGATCAGCTCTTCTGCTGGGTGGAGCTCTGATGAGATAATGCTTAGTACTGCAATTAATAGTGACTGTGCACACATTCTTTTAAATGAATGTTTGTGAGTTCTAGGATTTGACACCAAGAAGTGGAACTGATTTATACAAAAGTATAAATGATACAGTAGCTCATTTATACTTTTTCTGAGAAACTGCCATGCTGCTTTCCATGGGAGTTGTACCAGATAACATTCCCACTCGCAGTAGATGAGAGTTTCTTTCTCTCATTATCCCCTCCAACTTACTGCTCCCAGTTTTTCTGACATGTGCTATTCACATTGGTATGAGGTGACATCTCATTGCCATCTTGATTCGGATTTCCTGACAATAAGTGATGATGAACGCTTTTGCATGAGGCAATTGGCCATTCACCTGCTTCTTCAGAGAAACATCTGTTCATTTCCTCTCCCTGTTTTATGACAGTATTTTTGAAGGGATTTCTGTTGTTGGTGGTCATCTTGTGGGTTCTTTATATATTTGGAGATTAACCTTTATCCAATACATTGAGTGCAAATATTTTCTCGAATCAATTAATTGTGTGTCATTTATAAATAAAAACAAAAGTGTTGCTCAACTTTAGCTAGTTTTGTTTTGATTTGGAGGCCATTCCTGGCAGTGCTTAGGGCTCTTTGCTCAAAGGTTGCTATTAACATTACTCAGGGAACCACGTGGTTCCAGAATACAATCTTGGCCTTCTGCATGCAAAGAATATGCTCAGGCTATTGAGCTATTTCTCTGATCCAAGATGGAGTCATTTTCAAAATTCAGTGATCAAGAACAGTTAATAGCACAAAGACTGAAAACAATTAAGTGTTGGTGAGATACCGCATAACACAGCCACTCTAGGAAATACTCTGGGTACTCTTCACAATATTTCAAACTTTCATAGAACCTTTTGACCCCACTCCTAGGAATTCATCAAAGAATGCAAAAACTTTAATCCAAAAAATGTATGTGCACACCTATGCTCATCACAGCACTATTTACAATAGCCAAGATCTGGAAAAAGTCCAATTTCCCAAAAACAGAAGAGTGGATAAAGAACTTATGGCATATATAAACAATATAATAATATTCATCTCTGAGTAAAGATGTTTTGCAGTTTGCTGCAACCTAGATGGAACTGGAGGGTGTGCAGCTCAGTGATGTCAGACCATTAACCATCCAGGGCCCACGGGGCAGATCCCTGACTGTAGACAAGCCTGTCTCCTGTCTGCCACCTGCCAATTAAGTTGGGCACTGCAGCCACACCTGGAACATCCCAAGAGGCAGTGAAACCACGATAACTCAATAAAAAATTAAAAGTTGGGGCCGGAGCAATAGGCCAGCGGATAGGGCGTTTGCCTTGCACGTGGCCGGCCCCTGCCAGCCCGGGTTTGATCCCCCGGCATCCCATATGGTCCCCTGAGCACCACCAGGAGTAATTCCTGAGTGCAGAGCCAGGAGTAACCCCTGAGCATTGCAGGGTGTGACCCAAAAAGCAAAATAAATAAATAAATAAATAAATAAATAAATAAATAAATAAAAGTTAGTTAGAGTTTTTTATAGAAAAGGGGTTTAATCCATGCAGCCCTGAGGACTGGTGTATATTATGATAAAATACAAGCAAAAAGAAGCATAAACAGAAAAACTACATTAGTATCTCACAAGAGGAAGAGGAAAAATAAACTATGAGATCAGAAAATCCGAATGATTTCACACAAATACCCATTTTCAAAAATTGGGCCAAGTCCCAAAATATATCTACAAGCCCAGCCCATCTGCTAAGTATGTAGTCTCCTGCCTATTTCAGAGGAGAGCATCTATTGAGTTAAAAAGCAATTTTTACCCATCTTTTTATATCACCAAGCAATTATTGCACACTCACCACTTTAATTTGTTCTGACAGCCCAATGTCAGATAACACCAAAGAAAACAAATGGAAAATAAAAAGAGTAGTTAGTCTCCTATATGATATATGTTTATGCCAAAAAGATTAGTTAAAAAATCCATCTTCCTCCACCTGAATTCAGAGTATGTTTAAGGGAGCTGTCAGCAAAATCATTACTAATGAAGTAACAGACTAGGGAACACAATGGCTCGAGAGGAAATCTAAAAGATAAATGCAATTGCAGATGTCACAAATGTTTCATTAGTGAATGAAGATGCTGGGAAGTTCCCATTTTTGGAACAGTCAGTGATCACTACAGATCGTCCAAGCACCACAAATGATTCAATTCTATATTCTCATCCAAGCTCCAACCTTCTCTTGTTGGAAGAGAGAAGTTCAAATACTCTCTGGTATTGGAACTTGCCTATAAGAACTAAAAAAAAGAAATTATTGGGGTCCTTCAGCCCTAGCAACCAAACACCAAACGCACTTTCTTGGCTGGCATTGTCTAAGTTACTGACAATTAGTAAGTCATCTTTGTGTCTAAAAATCGCTGTCACAGAAGTGAGTTTAGCAAAAGGATGGTCTATAATGAGAGAGGACCTTGAGAGGGCCTTGACACTTGATAGTGGGTGTGTTGTTGGAACCTAATATGCCTGAAACCTTATATTAACAGTACATTAAATCAGAGTGCTAAATAAACATTACTATCAATTAAAAAGGAAAAACCATCATCACTCACCACATTATTCACTACCCCATTCTTCTCTCACCCCATTCTTCTCTTCCCCTATTCATCCCTAAAACAGTATGTCTCAGTTAGGAGCTCTAGAGCTTCCAGAACCACAGTGAAAATTATATAAATGGTGGGCGATGGCACAAGATTAGAGTCCAACCAATAAAACACAGGGCCGTGGGAAGGAAACAAGGTAAGAAGGGTAACCACAACAGAAATGTTGAGAAACACTATTATAAAGCATGCAAATTCCCATCACCAAGTTCTGAGCAGGAACAACCAGAAAGAACATGGAAAATTGAAGACTGATGGTGTAGTAATTGGCAAAGTGGATGTCAAACTATGGGTTCATGATATTTCACCAACTAGGGGGCTTTTGGTTAATTTTTTTTTGTTTTGCTTTTTCATTTTTTTGCAAATAGGCATTCCCATTGTACTGTTGTTTATAAATTTGACTTTTGCTCTGGGGAAATATCTGTCTTCCAATATCTTAGGAAAATATAAAAATTACAGTCACCAGATTTCTAGAACATTTCATCTCCAGATATTTTTACTCCCAAGTCAATTTGAAAACACACATAAACAATCACTCAGTCCACTGGGACTTTCCTTTCCCCTGAAGTCCATGCAGCTCCACTTTCTTCATTTGCTTCTTACTGGTGGATGGAGCAACAGTATCTCATAATAAATGAGTGAGCAGATAATTGCATAAGTGATTGGGAATTGGTAGGTTCTAGAGCTATTATTCCTGAAAAATATGATTTAGAAAAAAAAATAGAACTCAACAGAAAAATGAGGGGGAAGCCCTGGTGGTGAAGAATTAATTGTAAACCCATGCAGAAGCTGAAATCCTTTGATCTGACTTTTTATTGTTGTGTGCTCCAAATGCCAAGGACCAGAATGACAACAGTTGTGAGATTGCCTAGAGTTCTTTCAAGATATAGGAACCCCAAATTGGACCTTACCGCTGAAATCACCTACATAATATTCCTCTTGTATTGACTATATTTTTAGCAAGAAAAATAAAATTGTTCTCATTTCAGCGATGGATAATTATTGGTATTATGCTTTGAGCAAAATCCATAAAGCTAAAAAGTAAACATACTTTTTCAGGGAGGAAAGAAGTCTGCCAAGGACTGAGACCTAGATTCATATCAAGACATGGAAAGAAATCTAAGGCTTTGGACTATGTATTCCTCTGGGAATCTAGTCTCTTCCTGTGCCAGGGAACCCAAGAGCCCATGACGAGGGGCTCTTGTGAAAGATGCAAGATTAAGAGTGACAAAATACAAGCCTAGTCAGGGTCAGGGAGAGCTCCAATCCCAGTGGGAAATCAGAGTACAAAGAAATCAGAAGTCTGAACAATGGGGCCACTCACCCAAATTTCCAGGAGAGAGAAGATGGTAAGATTAGGGTGTAGGCAGGTCATCTGGGATCACCAAACAAAGGAAATGGTAATCATTCCATTTGCCAGTGAAAATGGACTATTCAAACGCTGGTTAGAACAGGCTCCAGGATTGAGAATGACAGAACCTGTAAATGTTCAGCCACCAAGGTAGACCAGCAGACCTGGATATGGTCAAGAGGAAGTGGACACACAGACGCAATATAGGCAGTTGCCGCAGAAATACTGGGCACTTGTCCAAATCATTTCATCATTAATATACAAGCTCAGGAGCCCATGTTCCTGGAAGAAGCTCAGGACCTATAGCTGCTTCTGGGCTGAGTCAACTGTGTAGGGACCATAAATCCCCTAGCGGCCCATACATCTTCACCCCTCCACACTCACTGGACACTTGCAGGGTGCTGTGGATGAAGGTGAGCGGGCACTCCCTGGGATCCCATCTACCCCTCCTCACACCCAGCATATCCTCATGAAATGGTCCCTGCAATCTTCCACAAGTAACACTTCCCACCCTTCCCCACTCTCTTTTGACCTGTGACTGCAGAGGTTCCTCCACCCCTTGATCCTGGATCCCCAATGCTATGATCCCTCAGGAAGCTTGTGTTCCTCCTCCCCAACCTCAGGTTGCCCTCCCTTGTTGCACCCTCTCATGGAATGGTCCATGGAGCACCCCAGCCTTTGGGACCTGAGAATAACTGCTGGGTGTGTACCAAAAAGCTATGCAGATGTGATTTAGAGTTTTAATATCTGCCATATCAAGGTGGGCCTGATGTGATGGTAACTTGTAAGGCAAAGAAAGGTTCTCAGTGTTATAATATGCAAAGACAGAAGACCAGCCAAAGAGAAGACCAGAAGCTTCCTCTGAAGATAAAAGGAGGGGTGAGGAGTTCAGAAACATAGACTGTACTGAAAGGAAGGAAATGGAATCCTCCAGAGAAAGAACAGGACCTTTCCCACAATGCAGTGCCTCTCTGCTGAGATCTATGTTGAACTTCTAACCTAGAGGACTTTAGGTCAATAAATATGTGCTGTTTTATGCCAGTTTTGTTATAGAGGCCAGAGGACACAAAGACCTGGTGCATATACAGGTGTTGGTCACCCCTCATAGCAAATCTTCCTATTGTGCGGTAGATAAAGGCAGAGGTTCTGGAATTAGACTGCTGTCACACTCACAGTCAGGTGTTTTGGAGCAAGCTAATTTCACAACTTGCTAAGCTTCAATTCCTGACCTTTATAAAGCAGAATGGGAATGCAACCAACAAGAATAAGGATTTAATAAAATGTTGGGAAGAAAATAAGACAAAGTCTTAATTCAGAAGAGCCCACGATAAGTATTATTATTTTTTGTGTGACTACTGACTTACTGGCTCCCTGAGGTGTTTCCAAGGACTAGGAGAGAAAATTGGGAAGAGAAGGTATTTGTTACCCAAAAAAAATCAGTAATAGATTTATGTATGACCTAACTGAGAATCCATGCATAACTCGGGCATACTTCAACCAGTTAGCTCAACAATGTGTATTTAGAAGTTACTTTCTATGATGAGCATTTTGCCTGGTAACTTCTGAGTGGGATAGGAAAACCAAAACATGTCCCTGGGTGTGTCTGAGTTTAGAGCATCTCAAAGTGCCCAGCAGATTGTAGCACTAGGCAGAATGAACTGAATATCATGATGATGATGAAGCTAGGGGACGTTGCAGAGCTATCAAGGAGGGAATGCTCTCCTCTATCTTGGATACTTGGGTAGCCTTCCTGGAGGTGTTGAGATGTGAGGGTCTCTGAGTATAGATGTTTCCACTGACCAAGAAAAGAAACCTTGTGAGGTTGGTAAACGGCACTAACAAAGATCTTCAGGGCACTATCTTCCTCCCGGACCTTGGCGGTTTATACCTTCCCGCTTTGCTTTGTTTAAATCTATTTTTATTATATTATAGCAGTTCAGACATTACATTATATTTACATTATAATATATTATATATGTTATCATTATAGAGGTTACATTATATTATATATTACATTATAATACATTATATATGTTATAGTTATATATAAATGCTATATTATAGCAGCTAGCCTCACATCTCTTTTTTTTTTTTTTTTTTTTTTTTTGGGTCACACCCGCGATGCTCAGGGGTTCTCCTGGCTCTGCACTCAGGTATTACTCCTGGTGGTGCTCGGGGACCATATGAGATGCCGGATCGAACCCGGGCCAGCATGGGCCGGCCGCATGCAAGGCAAATGCCCTACCTGCTGGGCTATCGCTCCGGCCCCCTCACATCTCTATATGTGTACAATACTCATCATTCCCACCACCGGAAGTCCAGCACCTTTCCACCCCCAATAAATTTCCCTTTACCTTTCCTCCCACCAATCCTCCCTTTTCCTCCAATCAACACTATAGTGTTTACTGAGTCTAGAAGTTAGTTTTGTTGTTTAATAATGGTGTTATGAGATTCTGTTAATAACTGTCTGTATCCTTTATTTCTTCACATTCTACATATGAATGAAACCATCTGATAATGGTCTTTCTCTTCCTGACTTACTCACTAATCTGAGTCACCTCTAAATTCATCCATTTTGTCCCAAAGGGCATGATTATATTACTGGGACAATAGTACTCCACTGAGTATATAGACCCTGGCCTTTAAATCCAATCAACTGATGGGAAATTAGGTGGCATCCATGTCTCAGTAATTTTGAATAACTGTGAAATAAACAGAATATCTTTTGAGGTGGTATCTTCTGAACCTTTGGGGAAAAGGTCATGAAAGTCATTAAATTGTTTTACTGGGTCAAATGGAATCTCAATTTATTATTTATTTTATTTTATTTCACTGCTTGACAGTACAATGGGGTTTCACGGGCACTGCTTCATAGTCTGCATGTGTACGTTTTTGCCTTTCCCTTCACCTCCGACCATGCTGCAATTTTGAGAACTCTTTGCTGAGTTCTTGATTCTCTTGGTTCTTGGGTGTGATTCAGTCTCCACACTCATACTGGCCCCCGAGTGGGGAAGCACAGCTGATAGAGGCCCCCACAGTGAACCGATTCCAATACTCCTCTCGGCAATTCAGTTTTTTTTTTGGGGGGGGGTTTCAATCATCTCATGAAGGCTGAAAGTGGGATGAAGTTTAAATCAACAGATTTCAAAGACCCTTGAAATCTCAGTCCGTGGGTGATCATCCTCACCAGATAGAAAGATCCCTAAGACATCAAATTTGGTTCCAGGTCTGTACCCACGTCTGACACAGTCACAGATTCAAGTTTGGGCCTACAGCCCCTGTTATGGGCTTTTGTCCTCCTTTGTCTGTGATGTTGAACTCTACCATAACACACTCACTAAAGAAGAGTCAAACTGGGGTTTGTTTCTAGTACAAAGCCCACCCCAATATTTCCCAAATGGTTTTGGAAATTAATCAAGTACCTTTTATAAAAATTAAGTGCTGGATATTTCCTGACTCTCCTTATTTGTAATGCTTGATCCAGGCTTTAGCATTCAGTGCTTCACTCAGGTTACATTTTCACCTGTTTTCCAATGTTTCATGGCTCCCTGGATTAGTGAGGTCCTTGGCTTTACCTTTTATTGAGGGTCTTTGAATATAGAAAATTATTGAACTAATTCATCAATCATAATAAAAGACTTCAAAGGAAGCCAAGTTAAATGTCAGGAGTTTGAAGAGCATGCTAGACAGTCAACTTCTTGTGTTTCAACTTCAATGAGTCTAGTGGGGACTTTGGCTAAAAACGCTTAATGGGGATGTTAGTCACATCTAAGACTCATCTGCTATCCACATGTTCATATCCATATATGCTACAGTGTGTACATTTCATCCAACATCCATTTATTATGTAGTAAGATATAGCCCAGGCTATTCATTCCCACTGATCCATTCTCTGAACACCAGAGGCCACTGTAAAAGAAAAATAAAGCGAATTCCTTAGGGGGGGAGCCATGTCTGACCAAATCCAGAGAAAGTGCATAACACTTGATCCAAGTTTTGTCTACATGAGTAGCAGTCTGAAACATAAAGGTGACAACCATTGAATGTTTTAAAATCAACAACTAAGAAACACTTTCCTGACTGGTTTACATGTGCCCTATTTTCAGAGCGAAAGTTTATCTAGAAGAACTTTCACAATGGAAAGCTATCCAGTGTGCATTTAGTAGTAACTTCAGATTTAAAAAAATGAGAGCAATAATTAAAAATGAGCACACAGAGACTATAGAGATGAAACAGGACTTTAGGGTGCTTTCTTTGCATGTGGCTGACCCTGATTCAATCCCTAGCATCACACATAATTCCCTGAGCACAGTCAGCAGAAGCTGCAGAGCACAGAGCCAGGGGTCAGCCCTGAATACAGCCAGGTATGGTTTCCAAATCCAAACACAAATAGAACCAAGATTTGGAATACCTGAACAGAAGGAGAAAGGGAGAGAAAAGAGAAGAAGAGGAAGAAGAGAAGGAGAGGGAGAAGGAGGAGAAGGAGGAGGAGAAGGAGGAGGAGAAGGAGGAGGAGAAGGAGGAGGAGAAGGAGGAGGAGGAGGAGGAGGAGGAAAAGAAGGAGAAGGAGGAGAAGGAGAAAGAGGAGAAGAAGGAAAAGGAGGAGGAGGAGGAGAAGAAGGAGAAGGAGAAAGAGGAGAAGGAGGAGGATGAGGAGGAAGAGGAGAAGGAGAAGGAGAAGGAGGAGAAGGAGGAGGAGGAGGTGAAGGAGAAGGAGGAGAAGGAAAAGGAGAAGGAGGAGGAGGAAGAGGAGAAGGAGAAGGAGGAAGAGAAGGAGGAGGAGGAAGAGGAGAAGGAGGAAGAGAAGGAGGAGGAGGAAGAGGACGATAGGAGGAGAGGAGGGGGAGGAGGAGGAGGGGGAGGAAGGGGAGGAGAAGGAGGGGAGGGGAAGGGAGGAAGAGGAGGAGGAGGGAAACTGGGGACATTGGTGGTAGGAAGTGTTCACTGGTGAAGGAATGGGTATTGGGTATTGGGGGAAAGTAAAAATGGAGACTTCCGTGTTCATGACGCTGGGATGTGATAAATGGCAGAGCAGCAGACCGTGAGGAAAGATGCCCCTGTTCTCCCGGGGACAGGAAGGTCAGGGAGGCCCATTTATGTGCTATCTCAAGCTCATTCCATCTGCATGTGTGCTCTCTTCGATCCCACTTTTTATGAATTTTGTGTTTTTGTTTCAACACCTGATTTTGTGTTTCCCTTAACAGGTTTTAAAGTTTAAGTTGATAAAAAAGAAATGCCTTGCAAGCCTGAAGCTAATGTGATGTTATATGTTCAGTATATTTCAATAAAGCTGGGAGGGAAAAGAAGAATTCACTGGTTAAAAAGAAAAGTAGGAAACTGGTCATATTCCAGCAAGGAAGGAAAACACCAGGAATGCCACAGAGTTGCCTAAAGAGGTCAAACTAGGCAGGAAAAGAGGATGGAAGCTTAAAACAGGGCCAAATAGAATAACCGCCCAGCGGGATGAATGTGAGAAATATGAAGAAGGGAAAATCAGTGATATCTGAACAACCTGTCACAGGAACAGGGCGGTACGGTGGGGAGAGTGACATGTCAAGAAATTATCTCCATTTTCACTATTTAAGTGGTGAGTAGAAAGGGGGGACGAATCAGGGAGACATCCTGGGGCTGCTTTGATGAGGTCAGGGAGTTAGAAGATAGCAAGGGTGATTTCTACAAAACAGATATGGGAAATAGAAAGCCAATAGAAGAATAAACATGTGGGGCCGGAGCCATAGTACAACGGGTAAGGCATGTTTCTTACACGCGGCCAACCTAGGTTTGATCCCCCAGCATCCCATATGGTCCCCTGAGCATTGCCAGGAGTAATTCCTAAGTGCAGAGGCAGGAGTAACCCCTGAGCATCACCGGGTGGGACCCAAAAAGCCAAAAATAAATTGAAAAATAAATAAACAAACAAATAAATAAGAACCTGTGAGGGACTTTCTTGTGTAGTATTGCAATTAATAGAACCATGTGTGAAGGCAGAATTGCTTTGAGAAAGCAAAGAGAAAGGGTACATATATTTGTTTCCACTGACAAAAGAATCAAAAACAGTTTTGAGGGGTCAAAACTGTAGCTCAGCTGTGCAGCACTTCCCTAACTTGTGTAAGATCCCGAGTTTAACACCATGTCAATTATGAAAAGGAATAATCTGGAAGAAATATCACAAAGACATGTGAATACTGTAAGATCAGAAAGAGCTGGTAAATTGGGGAAAGACAATTGTCAGACTCATGTGTTAGCTTGCTGCTAATTCCACTGGCCCAGTCATCTGGTTGAGCAAAATACCATTTCATTAATCACTGCTGAGAAACGGAAAGGTGTCTTCATGACCCACGGGACACCTGGGGTGACACACACACATGCTACTTCTTTTTTTATTATACCATGTGAGATATACAATTACAAAGATGTTCATACTTGGGTCTCTGCCATACACTGTTCCAGCACCCATCCCTCCACCAGTGCCAAATTCCCACCACCCATATCCCAAACATGCCCCCACCATGCAAACCCTGCCTGCCCCAATTGCAGGCACATTTTATTTCTCTATTTATCTCTTTGTCTCTACCCTGTATTTCTCTCTCTCTCTTTTCTGTTACACTTTGTGGCTTGCCCTACAGATACTAACAATATATGATGTCTCTATATTCAACAGTGAGTTCTAGTGTGACATCATAATTCCGCATTCCCATAACCTCTCCAGTTGTTGCAACTAGAATGATCATTACAGTGTATAAATGAGAAAGATCCTGGGAAGGACCTGGTGCTAAAATTCGTTATAGTCTAAGATTGTTGTGTGGCCACAGAGCGGCCGCACGCCAGCACAGCTGTGGGTCTGGAGTGTCTGTCTTCCAGCGGTTGGCTGTGGTGGCTGGGAGCTCAGGGCCACACCTACTGACCTGGAGTCTGAGGAATGGGTGGAGGGGCCAAAATTCCTGCTCCAAGTCCAGCCAGTGTGGCTTCTTGCATGCTGAACAAGCCCTAGATCAGTGCTTTGCCCTTGAAACTTGGACACAAGATCTGAGGTGCCATGCCTTTAATGAAAAGCTTTTCTGAATGCCCAATGAAGGCTCTAGCTGAAAATTAAAGGGGTCACCATGGAACCCTATTAACTAAAGCTTAAGTTTAGGTGCCTCTGATTTACCTTCCAGGAGCCCAATGCACCTCACGGGCCCAGTATTAGACTGGCTTTCCCAAGATTTATCCTCTCAACTAAGCCAGCCCAGAAACTCTCTTTTCAAGCCTGACCTGTAGGACAGTGAAATCACTCTGAGTGGCCTTTCTCAAATGCACCAGCTGATACCAACTTTCACAGAAGTGAGAGGAGCGGGGCCAACAGCATGGCGGCTGAATCTGATGGCCAAGAGTTCTCCTCCTGGGGGTTCTGGCAAATGCTAAGCATGCAGAACTCCAGGGGGCTTATTATTAAATGGATCCATTTCCGTAACCAAAGACAAATAACTTGCAGGCTAGTGACTGCTGGGGAAAGAAAACCCCAAAGCATGCTGATCCAGACTCAAAGGGAGAGGGAGGGAAAGAGAGAGAAAAGAGAGGAGGGGGAAGAGGGGGAAGAAAGAGAGAGAGAAAGAGAGAGAGAGAGAGAGAGAGAGAGAGAGAGAGAGAGAGAGAGAGAGAGAGAAGCAGAGGTATCTAGCCACCTTGAAGCCCTAATTACAGGAGCAAGTGGCCCATTCAAAGCCTCTGTCCTCAGCTTTCTAGCACCCCCTCCCCGCCAGCCTGCCACCCCTGGGGAGCTTTGTCCTTCTTTCATTTCTTGTGTCAGATTTCGGGCTGACACGTGGTAATTGATTCCGTAGCTGGTTAGACGGGTGTTAAGTGGGAGGGATGGAGTTTCAGTGAAAACAAATAGCACTTCATGGGTCTGACCTTTACTCTTTGGAGCTTTTGTTGTGGTCGGTCCCGCTGAGAAGCTGTGTGAGCCCGTTGAGTCTGTCTGCAGCTCCCCCACCACCTCCACTCTGGTTCACCTTCATCTCTCCCAACCTGCCGATGACAGCTACACTGTGTGCGTGTCGCTGCAGGCTTGATGACAGCCCAGTTGCAGTTGGAGGCTCCACTTCACACCCCCAAGAATCAGGGTGTGAAGGGACAAGGGTGGCTGAGTACAGCCCTGGACCTTCTAGAAGAGCTGCCTGCCTGCGACAAGGAAGGGACTTGATTTTAGGAGATAAGAAGAGTTTCCTGCTGCGCCCCATCCCCATGGCTGCCGCTCATTTCTGGCCCCGTCTACAGAAGCATCAGCCTTGAGTCTCTGCCTGTGGGAAACTCCAAGTGATTTCCCACAAAAGAAGTGCTTTGGGCAGCGATCACCTAAAAGGCGCTCTCTGGGGTCAGGTGCCACCTTTCAGCACTGACCATGGCAGGTACATTTCCGTCATCCCTGGTGGGCATCCACCAATTCATCTGCTGTAGAGGCTGCCCTTGGGTGAACAGATCACTTTGCACCTGGCCACATCCCTTTCCTAGAAGAGTCAGTGACCACTGGACAGGTCAGGCACACAGTTAGCTGGAGCCTCCTGGTCCCACCCAGCATGAGCTGAAGAGCCTGACAGCTCTCCCCCACCACCCCCTGCCCCCGTCACGGGTTCTTTCGCAAAACATCTGTCTCTCTCCTCTGCAAACTCTATTTCCTTCCACCACGGTATCCAGCAACCAACCCCCAGCA
The DNA here is from genome assembly GCA_021461705.1 of Cryptotis parvus. Lineage (NCBI taxonomy): Eukaryota > Metazoa > Chordata > Mammalia > Eulipotyphla > Soricidae > Cryptotis > Cryptotis parvus. The sequence goes on along the minus strand of JAJIBD010001300.1, from coordinate 57,587 downwards.
AACCACTGCCCTCTCTGAGTTTGTTCCCAAGAACTTCCCCTTACACTTAGGAGTTACTCTAGGGAGTGGAAGTTCCAACTTGATATTCTGCCCCTGGATTCAGAGTTCGGAAGCTTCCCTGGCTCCTACTGTATGTATCGCCTGGGATGCTGGAAGGTTAGCATGTTCCATTGCCCACTGAACACTCTACAAGAGGACCCTGCCAAACTGACCCAGGCTCAGAGCAGCAAGGAACCTGCTCAAACTTTCCCTGTGGTCATCTAACAGGAAATGTAGCCAATGCTAAGCACCTGTGCCTTGAGAAGCCCATTTGGGAATGTGTCAGGGACGTGATGGGAGATCTGTTGCTGATGTCTGAGACAGTGACATGGAACCTGGACACATTAGCCACCTGCTAAGGCATACAACACACACACACACACACACACACACACACACACACACACACACACACACACACACACACACCTGAAGCTTGTGGAGGACTCTGGCCCTGGTGTTCCGGTGAGAGAGTCCACCAGGAATAATCCCTGAGTACAGAGCCAGGAAGAAGCCCTGAGCACGAGGTGTGACCCGCACCCCTACAAAACAAAGAGAGACAAACTAATAAGTCTCAGGACTTGAGCATAAAAGAATCACTCCAGAGTTTTCCTCTCTAACCAGGCAGCTGCTTTTGGAGCTGAGAGTACCTGAGGGTAAAATCCATACACTAGTCAGACTGAGACCAGGCTGATCGGGACCTTGCTATCTCATCTTGAGTCCCTATATCCCCGAACTTGAGCCACCAGAAGAGACCACACCTCCCATGCCATGCACAGGGATAATATGCACACACAACATGCACAGGCACTCTATACATGCACAAATATGAACAAGACACGATCAGGCCCCTCCTCTCCTCTGGTCAATACCAGCATCAAGTCCTAAGTGCTGGGCTGTCCATGACATCAAGATTATAGTCCTTGAGAGCTGCTCATCTGGGTGACAGGAACCCAAGGCAGAAAGGCAGGGTGCAGCAGCTATATCTCAGTGCTCAGGGCCAATGGTGCAGAGCACCAAGCTGGCTCAGGTCATACAACACAGGTGCATTCTCCTATGATCCAGCATTAAACACCAGTCGTGTTGCAAGCTCACTGTCTTGAGGAATTACCCTGGACTAAATGACTCAGTGGTGCCGAAATCTCTTTTTCCACAGAAAAACAGAATCAAGAAAGGAGTTGATGCAGGGCAAGTTTTCTCTGAGGCTTCTAAACCCTCCCTGCCTCTTCATTTTGTCTTTCCTCTGGCCTGTCAATGCCCCAATCTCTACTGAATTAGATCCAACACTAGTGACCTCCTTTTCAACAATCTCCTCAAAGGATCTGCAAACAATCCCATTGAAAGGGACTAACAATGGTTAGAAAGAACCCATCAGAAACTTATCATCTTAAAATTGCAATGTCTGGGGCCAGAGCACTAGTACAACAGGTAGGGCACTTGCCTTTCACATGACCAAGGTAAATCCAGATTCTATCCCTGGCATCCCATATGGTTCCCTCAAGCACCGCCAGGAGTGATTCCTGAGAATAGGGCCAGGAGTAAGCCCTGAGCATCACCAGGTGTGACCCAAAAAAAACAAAAAATTAGATAGGCAAGCAGGCAGGCAGGCAGGCAGACAGACAGACAGACAGGCAGACAGACAGACAGACAGACAGACAGGCAGGCAGGCAGGCAGGCAGACAGACAGACAGACAGACAGACAGACAGATAGATGACAGACAGACAGACAGACAGACAGACAGACAGACAGACAGACAGACAGACAGACAGACAGACAGACAGACAGACAGATAGACAGATAGATAGATAGATAGATAGATAGATAGATAGATAGATAGATAGATAGATAGATAGATAGATAGATAGATAGATAGATAGATAGATAGATAATGTGGCTGGACACAGTCTAAGTTAGAGCACTTTGCTGAGATTTGCGGGAGTGGTATTCAATTTCTCTGCTTCTGGAGAGGTGCTTGGAAAACTAGGGGCAACTAATAGCCAGGCCAAGTAAAAGAGAAGCACAGAAGTTCTTGGGAAATGTCAAAGGCTCGGGAGAAAGTCAGCTCATAAGAAAATAGCACGGAAATCCTATAGATTTCCAAAGGACAGGCCAGAGAGGACTTCATTTAGCAAAACATTGAGGGAGTACTGGCAAGAGCCATCAGCATTACCACACACCACTAGGAGTACCCTCATCTGGAGGGCCGGGCTGGTCACTGGTGCTGCTGTTACAGAAATAGACCGCTGGTCATTACCTTCCGCAGTGCTGGCTCCAAAAGTGCAATCCCAACCCAATAGGCATACCTGGGATCTGAAAGGGCCCACAGAGAGAAAATCTCTCAGGGGAGAAAGGTCAACAGGAAGCTTCTAAAATGCCCCTATCCCAGGCAAAAATGGTCTCAAGAGGCCTGCAGAAAGTAAAGAAACTTAGGGCTCATAGTAAGCATGATTCCAACCTGGGTTCAATTGCAGCACCACGTGGTCCCCAAGCACTGCAGGGTGCAGACCCATGCGCCACCCTCCCTCTAGCTGTGACCCTGGGGACTCCCACCATGAGGATATCTGTGAATTCCAGAAACATTCTGTATTTTCTGCAGGGTATCTGTGAATTCGGGAAAGCGTTCTGTATTTTCTGCAGGGTATCTGTGAATTCGGGAAACGTTCTGTATTTTCTGCAGGGTATCTGTGATTTCGGGCAATGTTCTGTATTTTCTGCAGGGTATCTGTGATTTCGGGGAAACGTTCTGTATTTTCTGCAGGGTATCTGTGATTTCGGGAAACGTTCTGTATTTTCTGCAGGGTATCTGTGATTTCGGAAACGTTCTGTATTTTCTGCAGGGTATCTGTGATTTCGGGAAACGTTCTGTATTTTCTGCAGGGTATCTGTGATTTCGGAAAACGTTCTGTATTTCCTGCAGGGTATCTGTGATTTCAGGAAACGTTCTGTATTTTTCTGCACTTTGTCTTTTCATGCTCCCCTGTCCACAGCATTTAGGAATCCAGAGGAAGAAAAAAGTCCATAAATATGTTTGTGAACACAGAGAGACAGTACAGTATTCAGAAGACATTGAAACTATCTCAATTTTAAAAAATTGCATCCTGGTGAGGTTGGAGGGTGGACAGTGGGTTTAGAAGGACATGCTGCAGTTATGACCTTGGACATGGCGCCATTGAATTCATCAGTGCGATCCCTACAGAAACCAGGGGGTCCTGGAGAATGACTAACTCCCACGAGCTTCAACTCCTCACGGCCCATGGCTGCCACTGCCATATCCTTGGCGGATAGTGTATCACCGGCACAACTTGCATGCTCAGGTGTGTGGGACACAGACTTAGACCAGAGAGCTGTGCCCTTGTCATCCCTAGCATCAAGAAGGAACAGAAGCAGCCCAGCACCTGGGAACAGTGGTCATCACTTACGGGCCACATGAACTCTGCCCTGCACCAGCTGGACATCTGGACAACCTCAGCCTGATGATGACACGCAGCGAATCAGAGCTGATGAGAAGAAAAAGCATCCATGGGGGCGAGGGGGGGTCTTTGTGAGGCAAGCTTGGGAAATACAGACAATGGGGAATAACCCCTGTGGGGGTCTGTCACACCAGACACTGAGGCATCGCCTGGGGTGTGTCAGCCTGACTTGCCCAATGCATTCGGAGTCATCTGCTGCACAGTTGGGACTACTGCCCAGACCCGTAGAAGAAACAAAACACGGGGGTTTGGGTGGGAAGTGAAACAGTCCAAGGTTGTGTAAAAACTGAAATCTCAGACAGCCCTGTCATATTGGGAACCTGGATGATGGGGAAAGAGTGCAGGGTTCTGCAATCCACACTGGAACCATCATAACTTATGACACTAAGAATCTGGAGCAGGACCAAACACCCAACAATAAATAATGACAAACTTGTTTGTGGGGGTGTGGGAGGATTATCTGCCAATATGTTACTGATCCCTGGAAAAGATGAAGCATAAGACCCTGGGACCACAATAACCCATGGTTAGTGGGGTTCCTTCACCTCCTAGAATTATGCAGTTGGGTATTCCTAGCCACAGTCCATTGCAAAATAGAAGCCATACCTCCACACATGTACATAACTCAATTATACAAGCAGATAGCTTAGACATCCATGAGCCCCTCACTGCCTCATCTAATACCCATGGCAATATGAAAGGTCTATTATGACCAGTGAATAAAGAAAGAGAAAGTCCCAACTTGATGTATACCTGGGTAAGTTAAAAAGAAGGTAGAAGTCAAAAAGCCAAAGATTACCTCTTCCAAGGGAGACCTAGAAATACAGGGGTAAAAGAGTTATCCATAGAACTGAATTGGAAACGGTGTGTACTCTCCATTAGAAAGAATTAGGAATTGCCAATATTTAGATAGTTTCTTACATCCACTCTTTACATCCTGACTGGACTTGAGTGAGCAGTACTATATCTGGGGAGTGTATCTTAATAGTCCCCCAACTAGATGAGAGCTAGGATAACCTGGAATCTTATGGCTATAAATTCCCAGGTCCTACCTCTAAACAACTGATGTAGTTAGTCCAAAGATGGAGCCCAGATATCAAGGTTTTAAGCGAGAACCTTAAAGTGATTTTGATCATGATAATCCTTAAATTAATGTGAGTGCTTCCAAGTTCCTAAAAGGGAAACATTTGTCTGTCATTGATCCAGTAAAGAGCAAAAGTACTGACATTGATAATGAACACAAACAACAGCCCTATTGTGGTTATCAATCTGCAGTGGACAGGCATCAGATCGCCACACTTTACAGTGACAAATTGCATCTTACATCTTATAGGTCTGGGGATGTGGCCACATGGTGAAAGTTCACGCCTTGCACGCATGGGCTGTTGGTCAATCCCCAGCACAGCAAATTAATAATAAAGTTCCTATTGGAATATATCCATTAGATTACATAAGCTGAGAAAGAAGGACAAAAATGGTGGGGGAGAGTGGCTGGGGGGTTTGGGCCACACTTGGTGGTACTCAGGGGTCATTCCTGGTGGGCTTCGAGGTCTCTGTAGAGTGCTGAGGATAGAACCAGGTTGAGAAATGGATGGACATGGAGAGGATCATGTTGAGTGAAATTAGCCAGAAGGAAAAAGACAGATATAGAATGACTGAATTTATTTATATGACATATATATACATATATATATCATTATATATATCATTATATATAATATATATAATGATTATACATATATAATGATATATATCATTATATATTATAATGATATATATCATTATATATATCATTATATATGTATAATCATTATATATTATATATAATGATATATATAATGATATATATCATTATATTATATATATATATCATTATATATATATATAAAATGATACCAATATCCAAGGTAAGGCAAAACATGGATCCGGAGGTCTTGTCAAAGGTGGAAATTACCACGAATGTGTGGGAGTCAGAGGTTAGGTAAGACAGAGAATGAAACAGAGTGCTAATAATTGTCAAAAGTGCTAATACCAACCTAGAACTAAGCATTAAATACAGGCAAAAGATATACATGATAACCTCTAAACGTAAGTATTGTAATCCACAATGTGTAAAGGAAGGAAGAGAGAGAGAAAAAAGAGATAAAGAACCTGCCATAGAGGCAGGCTGGGGGAGGGGAGGGAATAGGGGACATTTGTGGTGGGAAATGGGCACTGGTAGAGGGATGGGTGCTGGGACACTATATGACCAAAACCCAAATATGAACATCTTTGTAATTGTATATCTTACGGTGTATAATAAAATATAAAGAAGAAGAAGAAGAAGGAAGAAGGAGGAGGAGGAGGAGGAGGAGGAGAAGGAGGAGGAGGAGGAGGAGGAGGAGGAGGAGGAGGAGGAAGGAGGAAGAGAAGGAGGAGGAGAAGGAGAAGGAGAAGGAGAAGGAGAAGGAGAAGGAGAAGGAGAAGGAGAAGGAGAAGGAGAAGGAGAAGGAGAAGGAGAAGGAGAAGGAGGAAGGAGAAGGAGAAGGAGAAGGAGAAGGAGGAAGGAGAAGGAGAGAAGGAGAAGGAGAAGGAGGAAAGGAGAAGGAGAAGGAGAAGGAGAAGGAGAAGGAGAAGGAGAAGGAGAAGGAGAGAAGGAGAAGGAGAAGGAGAAGGAGAAGGAGAAGGAGAAGGAGAAGGAGAAGGAGAAGGAGAAGGAGAAGGAGAAGGAGAAGGAGAAGGAGAAGGAGAAGGAGAAGGAGAAGGAGAAGGAGAAGGAGAAGGAGAAGGAGAAGGAGAAGGAGAAGGAGAAGGAGAAGGAGAAGGAGAAGGAGAAGGAGAAGGGAGAAGGAGAAGGAGAAGGAGAAGGAGAAGGAGGAAGGAGAAGAAGAAGAAGAAGAAGAAGAAGAAGAAGAAGAAGAAGAAGAAGAAGAAGAAGAAAGAAGAAGAAGAAGAAGAAGAAGAAGAAAGAAGAAGAAGAAGAAGAAGAAGAAGAAGAAGAAGAAGAAGAAGAAGAAGAAGAAGAAGAAGAAGAAGAAGAAGAAGAAGAAGAAGAAGAAGAAGAAGAAGAAGAAGAAGAAGAAGAAGAAGAACCACCCAGGTTGGCAGCATGCAACACAACCCTACCCTCTATATTGCTACTTTGGCCTGAAAACTTTTTCTTAAAAATGTGACCCTGGATTCTTTCTTATATGTTAATATTTTTAATATTCACAACCACTCTCTTGAGTGTGTAATACTAGCACACCCATTTTGCAGATGAGACACAGAAGTTCAGCTACTTAAGCCATAAAGCAAGTGAGCAGTAGACGCAGTATTTGAGTCTACTTTGAGTCGGGGGTCTGGCAGCATTCATAATGTCATTAGTGATAAAGAGAAATCAAGGAAAAAAGAAGAGGGAAGGAAAGTCTGTAATCCACAAAGCACCAAGTTAGTAGGGCCAATTCATGTGTTTACTGTACATGAAGACAAATTGTTCTTCCAAATAGTTTAACCTCATCTCAGATTCCATGTGCAGCAGCACCAGAGCGCCACCTAGTGTCTGTAAGTGACTACTTGAACCATGGAGGCTCTATTGGGTTAAAAAGATTCACAGAAAAAGTTCTATATTGAGCCCAGAAATGGTACTGAGGGTGGAGCGCTTGCCTTGCACATGGCTGACCTGAGTACAACCGCCAGCACCACATATGATCACCTGATAGCTGTCAGGAATGATCCCTGAGCACAGAGCCAGGAGAAAGCCCTAAGCACGGCCGGGTGTGGCCCCAGATCCAAAAAATTAATAGATGAATAAATACACTTTGGTACATACGAATTTTCAATTCCAAGAAGAAGGAATTCCAATCCCAGACGGATGGCTCCTCTGATTTCCAGAAAAAATATTTTAATAAGTGAGGCTATAAAAAACTGAAGCTGAAGATCAAAGCAGAAGGGTGTTATACATGGGTTTTTTAAAATAAAGACAACCATAACCAAACAGAAAAGAAAGAAAAACACATGGCACATCATTTTCAAGAGGCTGTTCTGGGATGAATTCACCAGAGGCATCCGCTAAAAATTTCTCACACCAAATCTGTTCCAGAGCCTAGCGTCCCCTTCCCAACCAGTCACTGAGAAGCTGGGTGCTCTCGCCTCTCTTTCCCAAGGACTCACAGCTGACATCCATGAACATGGGTAGATATTTGGAAGCCCATTACTTGTCTTCTCCCTGAATTTTGATGACTTTCATCTTGTTTTTTTTCTTCAAATCTGTTGACTGGAGGAGGAAACACATGTCAGACACCACAAGGCATTAAACAAATGCAATGGGGGCAGTTGATTGAGTGGTGGAAGGGTGGGAAGGCGTACCAGGTCATGATGGAGCCGTGATGGTGGTGCCATCATTGAGTGTCAGTGAACAGCCAGTGAACAGCAGCATCTAGAAACAGTGTGGCTCACGACCACAGACCATGTTTCTCCTCCTTCCCTCACCAGATCAAAGTTTAACCCACAGCTTTCAAGAGTTCCTGCTCAGTGGATTTGGGATCCTCCTCCAATTCCTCCTCCTTCATGTCTGTGGGCGTGGCTGAGAGCTCCCATCCTCCACAGCCAGCAACACCAGATGAGAGACACTCCAGATCCGTAGCTGTGCCAGTGTGCGGCCACATGACAAACTTAGACAGTAATGCAAGCTAGGACCAGGTCCTTCCCAGGATCTTTCACATTTACATTGTAATGCTCATTCTAGTTGCAACAAACTGGGGGTTGGTGGGGAATGGGGAATTATAATATCACACTTGATCACTTGACATCCTGTTATTCATCGATTTGTTCGAGCGGGCACCAGTAACATTTCCATTTGACCCTATCATGTGCCAGTGTAGCCCAATGGTATCTGGCTGATTCAGGAATACGAAGAGCCTCAAACTGTTCATTCAGGGTCTTAACGAAGAAGTCTGACCATCTTGTAGGTGGGCGGCCATGTGATCTTTTGGCGTCCCCTGGGATCCAGTCGGTAATGGCTCTAGTCCAGCAGTCGTCTCCAAATCGCATTACATGTCCAGCCCATCTGATTTTCGATGCCTTGGCAAACAAGACAGCATCCCTGACTCAATCGTCAACAGAGATCAGAACTCCGAATTCCTTCTCTCACTTGAGTGAGGCATGAAATTCTAAGCATAGCTCTTTCGATTCCTCTTTGGGATACCCCAATAGCGTTCTCATCCTGCTTTCATGGGGTCTCTGAGGCATATGTTAATGCAGGGAGAATGGTGGAGTAAAGAGATGTGCCCAGAGCCAGAGGTTCTTTGTCCTTTTAACTATTTCTTCAATACTCTTGAAGGTGTTCCACGCCGCTCTCTTCCTCCTGCACAGCTCAGGTTTTAGGTCGTTCATCGTGTTGAGTTCTCGACCTAGGTACACAAAACTGCTACACTCAGAGATGTTTGTTCCATTGAGAGTGAATGGGGCATCTGAAACCAGTTCGTTTTTCATGAACATTGTTTTGTTGAGATTCAGCTGTAGACCTCTCTTTCCACATTCTCAGTCGAAGTCAGCCAGCATTTGAGCCTATTGTATATACACATAGAGACATCACGATCATGATCACGATCACGATCTTCCCGTTCATCATCTATTTGCTAGAGCGGGCACCAGTAATATCTCCATATGTCCTGTCTCATGCCAGTAGAGCCAAGGGCATCGGCTTGCTACAGGAACATAAAGAGCCTCAAACCATTATATTAGGTCATGGGAATGACCTAATATAATTGTTACTGGAATTTGGCATATCAAATACAACACGAGCAGATTGCCAGGCTTGCCGTGCAGGAGGCATACTCTTTTAAACACCTCCAAATAAAGCATTTATTGATGAACCGCTCGGCCGCAAGTGGCCGCAAGCCAGGCTGTGATGGGCTGGTCTGCTGGGTGGAGTTCTGACGAGAGGGAAGTCCAAATGTGGAAAATGGCAGTGCCCGTGGAGTGGGGGGGGGGGTCGTCTGGCTTGTTGTGAGGCTCTGCCAGGATGGTGGCCCAGGGCTAGAACCCTCCATGCCTCCTGACTGCCTCATGAGCGGCTGGGCACAGGGAGAGCAAGGAACAGCTCTGCCCCATGTCTGAGAGTCTCTGGACCAGCATACCTGGGCCGGATTGAAAAAAAAACTGCTGCAGGGTGGGTGTCGATGATCCGGGCTGTGATGGGCTGGTCGGCTGGGTGGAGTTCTGATGAGAGGGAAGTCCAAATGTGGAAAATGGCAGCACCCGTGGAGTGGGCGGGGGGGGGGTCGTCAGGCTTGTTGTGAGGGCTCTGTCGGGGTGGTGGGCCAGGGGCTAGAACCCACCATGCCTCCCGACTGCCTTTTCCACATTTGGACTTCCCTCTCTTCAGAACTCCACCCAGCCAGCCCATCACAGCCCGGATCATCGACACCCACCCTGCAGCAGTTTTTTTCTCAATCCAGCCCAGGTATGCTGGTCCAGAGACTCTCAGACATGGGGCAGGGCTGTTCTTTGCTCTCCCTGTGCCCAGCCATTCATGAGGCATTTGGGAGGCATGGTGGGTTCTAGCCCTGGCCCCCCACCCCAGCAGAGCCTCACAACAAGTCAGACACCCCCCCACACTCCACGGCACCGCCATTTTCCACATTTGGACTTCCTTTCGTCAGAACTCCACCCAGCAGACCAGCCTATCACAGCCCGAATCATCGACACCCACCCTGAAGCAGTTTTTTTTCCTCAATCTGGCCCAGGTATGTTGGTCCAGAGACTCTCAGACATGGGACATAGCTGTTCCTTGCTCTCCCTGTGCCCAGCCGTTCATAGAGACATCATAAACCATTAATACCTATAGGGAAAGCCACAAAGTGTAAGAGAAGAGAGAGAAATACAGGGACAGAGAGAGAAAAAGAGAAAGAAAATATGCATGCTATAGGGGCAGGGTGGGTTTTGTGGGACGGAGTGTTTGGACATTTGTGGTGGGAATGGAGCACTGGTGGAGGAATGGATGATGGAACACTGTATGACAGAGACCCAATTATGAATGGTGGTATAATAAAAATTAAGGGGAAAAAACAAAAAAGTTGTGGTACAGCAAGTAGGGTGCTTGCCTTGCATAAGGCTGGATGACCCCCAAACCAATAAATAAACATATAAATTTTTTAAAAAGTTCGTGCTCAGACTTACACAACCAACCACAGGCTGGTGGAGGGATGCTGCTTCATGAGTGAGTCCTGGGAATGTTCTAGAACAAAATAAATATGGTGTGTTGGTAACACAACACAACAAACACACTCAATGCTACTGAATTTGTCACTTTCAAAGGGTTTTAACAGATAAAAAAATTCATTTTATTCTTTAAATTTTACCTCAGCGTTATACATACACTTTCCTCTATGACCTACCTCAGAAATCATAAATGAAAAATTCTGTTCTTCTATCTTGGGATGCCATATTCTGAGTATCTCACAGGATTGTGCGTGAGGTCAGTCCACCCTCTGAAATGAGCAGGTGGGGGCTAGAGTGATAGTACAGGAGGTAAGGCACTTGCCTTGCATGGAGCCAACTTGGGTTTGATGCCCGGCCCACCAGAAGTGATCCCTGCCTGAGTGTACAGCAGAAGTAAGACCCTGGCATTCCAGGTATGACCACAGTAGGGAGAGAGAGAGAGAGAGAGAGACAGAGACAGAGACAGAGACAGAGAGGATGGAGGGAGGGAAGGAGGGAGAGAGAGAGATAAAATGAGGTTATTAGAAGTCTGGTATGAAGAGGAGGAGAAAAAATGGCTTCAGATGCCCCAAAAGAGAAAAATAACAACGGTGTTCTCAGAGGCAACTAGAAAGCAAGTTCTCTCAGCGCAGCTGTGGGCTTTGCAGAAGGTCCAGAGCTCTGGTGGGAGGAGTTGGAGTCCAGATAAGAATCAAAGCCCATCTCAGGAACTTCCTGGCCTCATGGTCCTGGGGCCCAAGAAACCAGAGTGTTCTAGAAGAATCCAGCTATGCCTCCTCTGCAAAGCTTTCGCTCAAGTATCATCAGAAGGCAATCAGTGATTGGCTGACAAGCCCAAATTCCACACACACACACACCCAGTTAATTAAAACCACACACACACACACACACACACACACACACACACGAGATATTTTCTACCTGCAAGTGACAATCTGGGGCAGGAGCAAGCAGCAGAAGGAAAATAGCCAGGAGGCCTCTGGCCCCAACCCTCTACATCTAAGGGGGAATAGAGTTTCTCAAAAATAAAGACTTTCTGTTTACAAACATACTGTTTTTGCCAAGTAGAATTCTTTATTTTAGGTGCTTTGGGAAAACTGCAGAGTCCTCGGGTTTGGGGCCAAAGACACCAAAAATGTTGCAATCCTAAACCTTTGGCAGTGACAAAAACATGTTTGCAAGTGGAAAGTTTTCAGTGTGAGACCCCAAGAGTTGTTTTGTTTGGGTGGGTGTATCTTGGCCTGTTCTGTGCCCAAGGATTTCCTCCAAAGCTTTCCAGACCAGGGGCAGAGGGCAGTGTTGGTTGGCCCCAAACCACCTGCACCCCAATGCACACAACCCTAGTTTTGATTATAGAAGCAGCCATGATGCGTAGTAAACCCCTTCTTTCCTCCTTCCAAATGCAGCAGAAACCCGGGCAAGAAGACATCTATCCTGTCACCGGGATTCCTATGGTCTGGGTGAATTTCTGCAAGGGTTCTGAACCCATTTATGGGCTTTATTTCTCTATAACAAACCATTTTTCTCTGTCTTTCCATCTTTCTCAGGTTCCTATCCAAGGTCCCAATTTGTTCTATAGTCAAGAAGTTTTCAGGAGAATCCACTGTGGAATGACTGAGGCCTTCCCAGACAGCTCTGCTTGTTTCCAGAGCAAGAACAACTGCCATGAAACTTAGGCTTTTGCTGTGCCCAACAGATGCTTTGGAACACACAAGTTCACGCTGGTCCCCGGGTAGAAGATACCAAGAGGACAGAGACCATCTGGGTGATGCACGGGGGGTCCCACTCCAAACAAGAGTAAGAGAAGGTGACAGACTGAGAGAGAACGAAGGTTGGACCTCAAAGACCTTTGGGGACAAGTCTCAGAGTGGGGGCCCAGAGGAGAGAGAACCAGAAGCCCACTTGAGCCTGAGGATTTTTTCTCGCAACTCCAAGGGTCACCTGGCCTTCACCCAGGACGGGCGGATGCATGACCTTGTCTGTCATGGTTCGGAGAGAGGTGCCTCCCCCGTGTGTGTGAGTAGACACTGAGAACTTCGGGCACTGGCCCTCCGACAGCCAACTCCTCCTCGCTCCACTTTTCTACAAATGCCCCACATCTTCCACATCTTGGGAGATTCTTCCACTAGCTTGGCTGTGTCCATCTCCCCTGCTGCTCATTGTGGCCAGCTGCCGTGGGTTAGACATCTCTGGAGGCCTTTCCAGCCATCCTGGTGTTCATTACCACAACCATGCTTGATTCTAGTCTTACTGTGTCTCCACTGTCCCATTTAACACACTCCTGATGAATATCCCCTGCTACAGTCTCCCAGGGCCATGGTCCTTGCAAACTTCTGTACTGTTTCCGCCTCTATTCCTGCTCCATCTTTCCACGTGGGTTACACCACCCGCCCCTTCTCCAGGCCAGACAGACTTTCTTTACATTATCTCCGATACCTCCGTGGTCATCTCTAGCCATAGAGCATGCGTAGATGCAATTCTCCACCTAAGACACTTTTGTCTCTCCTCCCTCCCTGCCTTTCTTTTTCTTCCCATAAAACTCCCATTACTCTTTCAGAAGCCCTAAGGGTCACATTCTCCAGGAAGGTCACCCAAGTTTCTGTTGATTTCATGGGCTGACACAAGAAGGAAATCAAATCATGTCATTCAACAGGACACTCCAAGGTAAGATGTGGGTTCAGCAGTATCATGCAGTACCCAACAACCCTGGGTTGCATCGTGGTGGTGGTGGTGGTGGTGGTGATGGTGGTGGTGCTTCTGCTGCTGCTGCTGCTGCTGGGGGGTGGTTTCCTTCTTATTTCTTTGCCATCCCTAGCATTGGTCTCCATTTCCGCCCAAGAACAAGATGTCTTAGACAACTAGTGCGGAAACTGCCAAGTCCAAAGGGAAAGGGGAGATTTTCTTTAAATCCTTACAGGAGATATTGCTAGGACGGTCCTCCTTCCCAGCCCCCTGCAAGAACTCTTCTCCCATTCCATTGGTCAAACTTGATTCTCATACCCATCACTCAGGCGATCACTAGCGAGAAGAGTAGCGCCCGCTGGTGTTGGCTCTTGGGCCGCCTGCAAGGAGTGAGTAGGTATTGGCTCAAAACCCAGATTCCACCTGGAAAGCAGCAGAAAGAACTAACGCTGCACAGAACTGCCTCTCCTCTGCTTCAGTGTTTCTGCAACCATCCAGCGTCATCCCTTGGTGTTGATAAATGGTCTGAAGTGGCTTAGAAACCTCACGTTGCTGGAAACTTCAAAGTTCGCCATCAGAAGCTACAGCAGCGCTTGGATCTAACAAGGCCCAGGGAGCCCACTGGGATCTCGGACAATCCTGTTCAAAAAAGGCTGCCCTCAGCCATTGACCTCAGGACTTCCCAAAGGTCTCACTGCAGTCACCTTGGAAGGTAGAGCTTTTGGATTGGCTTGGGGGTGGAAGGGGGAGGGAGAGACACATTCCAGTCATTGAATGTGCCCCATCCCTCCAAAATCCACGCTGTCCAGACATGCAAGATACATGTCTGCCATCCTAAAAGCCTAAATGTCTTCACTCAAAACAGATATGGTGAATTCAAAGAATGACCTAAGTGTCACCCAGCCAGATATGGAGAGATTCCAGGTTCCTCTTGAACTGGAGCCTGTCTACACAACACCAGTGGGCCTAAGGATTGAACTATCAGGCTGAGCATCACAGAGTGGCCCCTAGAAGTCAGCGCTGAAATGGTCTGGAATTTTCCAATACTGCTCCTTCTTACTTCCTCTCTATCACTGGATCGGGTCTGTGGGCTTCCAGTGCCTTCCCACAACCTCGAAGAGTCCCCACAGGACACTTCACAGGTATCCTCCATCTTCTGTGCCTTTTCATCCCTGATGATACAGGCAAAGCTCCTTGCAGGAATACCAGAGAACTCCCCTACCCCCTGGGCCCTGGTGTATTCTGGGAAGGACAGGCAGCATCTCATGGCTACCGGACGACCCCCCAGCACCTCTCAGTCACGGACAATAAGGAATGTGCTCATCGCATAGTAGGAAAGCATCATTTTTATTTATTTGTTTGTTTTTTTTTTCTGAATTGTCGTGAGCTTATTACATTACAAAACTGCTCATGATTGGGGCAAACATCATTTTTTAAATCTTTGGAGTGAGGGAAAGGAACCTCTTGACCATTGATTGACAAGAGGGTCCCAAACAAAAGGCAACCGTGTTCTTTGTCCATCAATGTCTCTCTGCAGGCTGAGGGTCAGCCAACCCATCCTAGTGACCCCGAGTCCTCAGAAACAAAGTTCCACCTGGGAACAAGGCTGACTTGTGTGCTGCTCTTACGTTATGTCGATTTTAAAAGTTGACTTTGGCAGGTGTGTTGACCACGCACACAATATATCTACTCCCAGAAAAGATAAGGGGGAAGAAATCAAACACTGTAATGTCTTTAAGTTCTCCCTGGAAAGCAAAAAGTTCAGCTTTTAAAGGGGAGCATAATCCTTGCTTCAGTGATGATGAACTAGCTGGAACAAATTGCAAAGAAAATAAGGGCACTATAAATACTTTATTTTTAAAGAACCTGTGGGTGAACAGATCTCCTGAGTAGCAGATTCTAAAGAATGTAAATCTCCGAATTATATTCTATGTGAGGCAATGTTTTTTCCAGAACTCTTGGCTAAGTAATGAAACAAACTCAATAATCTTTTAAAGGGTTCACTCACTGTTAAAAGATATGAGCGGCAAACAGAGGATCATGGCTCCATGGCCATACCTTGGGCTAAAGGAAAATGAAAATGCTAAAGCATCCAAGATGGAGAAGTTCCACAGCCAGACATGCTCTGGTTCAAATAATCAGGAATGTTTCCATCCAATGCCAACTTCCCCCTTACAATACTGAATGGATAAAGGGTACATTGAAAAGGAATCTCTACTACCTTTCTTGCATCTCTCTCTCTCTCTCTCTCTCTCTCTCTCTCTCTCTCTCTCTCTCTCTCTCTCTCTGCTCTACTTTTAAAACACCTTAAACTCACCCACAAGCCCCTTCCCCAATACCCTGGACTGGAACCAAACCAAACTTCAGAAAGTCAGTGACACAACTTTACAAACTCTGCTGTGTGGGTTCAACAATATATTTTTAAACCAGTAATGTGAATTTTTCCATGCTGGAGAGTCATATAATTGGGTCACCAAATAAAAAAAGACACAGCTGTAATAGAAAACATTTTGGGAAAGGAAATTCATACTTCAAAAGCCCTGACTAATCATAAAGTGATGCAAATGTGAAAGGAAATACTTAGATTGTATTTTTACCCAGCTGAGCACTCAGATGTTTGGAAATGCCCTGGATTTTTTCTAAATATTTCCTCCTGTTAATCACAAAAGCACTCAGATGGTTCAGAAACAAAGGATACCCTTTCAAACCTTTATTCCGTGTATTTTTCTTCATTACAGCTGCTCCATTCCAGTTGCAATAGGAGGCCTAATTGGAAAGACTTTACAGCTAAGATGTTTACCCTGAGCTGACACATAGAGTTATTTTTATGACAGTTACTAAGAAGCGTAAGTCTGGGAATAGGCAGAGAAATTCAAAGGAGAGGAGGTGGGACAAAGAGGAGAGATAGGAATTAGCACATTTTCAGTTTGTTACTCTTACAACCTGTGAGGGAGCGCAGACCGTTGAAAACTCAATTTGGCAGCTACCCAAGGAGTTTGGCTGAAGCCCCAGGCCTGAGAGAGGAGACCAGCAGAGAGTCAGTCTCCTGGACAGGAAGGTGGTGACAGCTTTGGCAGCTGAGGCGCAAGGCATGGAAACCCAGAGGACTGGCTGTAGCGAGTGGCCAAGGAGTCCCCTGAGACTTTTCCTTCAAAAGCGAAGATGGGGACATCTGGTCAACCCCAGGTGATGTGGTACTTCCAGGCAGAACTATCTACCGACGAGAAACAAACATCCAAAAGGATTTGTAGCCCTGGCAGGGGGAAGGAGTGGAAGGAGTGTGGACTGGCTTGAGACCATCAAAGCTGAGCAGGCCTGCACCAGGATGGCAGAGAATGCAATGTCTCCCGACCCTCTCTGGCAGTAAAGCAGAACTCAAAATATGAACTAGAGATGGGATAGGGGAGTGGGTAGGAAGAGTCAGTTTTGTGCCTGGCCAACTACTTGGCTATCACCCCTAGTAGCATGCAGAACCTATGAAACAAAATGTGCTCTGGCTCATTGAGATCTCAACCCTACAGACATGAAGATAGGACACCAGGAACGGCCATTTGCCAAAACCCCTGGGTCAGAGAGCTAGTGCAGAGGTCAAGCACTTTGCTTTGGTGCTGCTGACCCCCTTCAATCCCCAGCACCCCATACAATGTTCAGGCACCACCACATGTGACCCCTGAATACCACTGGACCAACCTCTGCCCCCATCCTCTCAAAGACCCTTATCACCACTGCCTGTCATTGCTCCATAAGAAATGGGGAGAAACTCAGCTCCTGCAGAAACTCTAGGGAGCTCCGCCCTGGCATGGGGGACCCATGGAAGGACGCCCACCAGGGATGCCACACGCAGTGTGTTTGGACAGAACTTGAGTTCCAGGAAAAGGTGTAAAGTTTTAAATATCTCACAACTCAATTCTTCTAAGGATAAAGATGAATTTTCAAGCTTGCTTAAAGTGTCAACTACAGTGCCAAGTTTGGTGGGTTAATAAAATGTCCTGATCAAATCTAGCATCATTTTACACAGTGATCCTATGACTTGTTTGATGTTTCTGGGAAAGAGGGAAGGGGATGTGTTGCCACAGAGGTGGCCCTCCCAATTCCTACCTGCATGCAGGCTTACTCCTTAAGCAAAGTCACAGGAAGACGGGAACGCACCCAGGTATACAGGGTCATCACTGAGGGCTGAATTATGTCCCCTTCTCAAACACGCCCAACTTGTCTGTTGAAACGGTGACTCTTAAGACCTGATAGAGATATGGAGTCATTGTCAATGTAATTAGTTAAGTTCAAATCAAGCCATCCTAGAGGAGAAAACCCTTCATGCATTTTGCCAGGTGACGAGGGAAAAGGACACGAGGAAAGCCATGGGAGGAAGATGCAGAAGGGTGAGACCCGAACACTTGCTCCTCGGCCTCAGTTAAAATCCCACTTTAACTGAAATGTGTGAGCTCCAGAACTGTGACGTATCCATGCTGACATTCAAGTCACCCAACTGGTGGGAGACTTAAATGCCTTGGAAGCAAATATGGTCACATAGGCTTCTGAGGCAGGGGAGGGAAGGTTCATCTCTGTTTTGTTCTTATGATCCCCTTATCCATAAATAATATTCAGATTTCCTTTGAGTCTGTATTGGGGTAAAGATCAATGAAATCTAAGCTGGGTTGCATTCGCTTTTCACTGAAAGTTTTTCAAAATGAAACATTTTCAAAGGCTCCTGGGCCCTGGGTGCTAAACCCCAAAGTCTAACAAAGAAAACAGTCCCCATACTTGGTGAGATCCCTCTCTGGTGTGATTTTGGCACCAGCCTGTGCTTACTCTTATTTTGGTATCGAAGCACTCCCTGTCTCACTCTCTGGCTTGAGAAGATTCAAGTCGAAAAAGATCAATCAGGCTTATCTCTGCAGCCCCAACATAGCCATGTAGGAAGCGGTCAGGAAATAACTGTTGAGCTGACTTGACCCCAACAGATAAACGTTCACAGGTCATTTAAGGTTCTCCTCATTTAAGGTCATTTAAGGTCATTTAAGTAGAATCCTCCTACTACTAAACTATGAAGCAAGGAAAGAGTACAAGAATACAAGAGGAACTTTCTGGCAAGTTCAGAACCTTAATAACTGGAGACTTAGCTCCTGGTAGCAGTGTGAGGATCTGGGAAATCGTCCCAGGAAACTTTGGAAAGTGAAATAAAATGAGTTTTATAATCTCAATCTCTCTCTCTCTCTCTCTCTCTCTCTCTCTCTCTCTCTCTCCATTTATCTATCTCTATCTCTGGCTCTGGCTTTGGCTCTGTCTCTCTGACTCTATCTATCTATCTATCTATCTATCTATTTATTTATCTATCTATCTCTTTTTGGCTCTCTCTCTGGCTCTGCCTTTTTCTGGTTCTTCTCTCTCTCTCTCTCTCTCTCTCTCTCTCTCTCTCTCTCTCTCTCTCTCTCTCTCTCTCTCTCTCTCTCTCTCTCTCTCTCTCTCTCATATTTTCATTCTCCAGAGTGGAAATGTTAACTTATCAAAACGCTTTGCCTTTCTTGAGGGGAGGGTTTCTCAAATTCCAAGTTTTCCACTGAGATTTTTAGCCCAGGAGTGGAACCTTTCTAGAACCAATCTCCCTTCCAGTTCCTGACCATCCTTTCTCCAAGTGTTTCTCCTGTTCGGAGCCCTGTCGTCTGCAGTGACTCTTCCTCGTGGCTTTCGCTAAGAAGAGTTCTCTGCACCAAGAATCCTCCTCTGCAACAAGTCCACCGTCCTTAGACCTTTTGACACCACGTGAATCCTTTAAAAAAGAACAGAGGGAACCCAGGGACACTGATTGAGGGAAGATCTCACTGGTGGGGCGGTATTGGTGCTGAAACACTATGCCTGAAACTCTACTATAAGCATCTTTGTAAATCCAGTGCTTTAATATATAAATGTTTGAAAAGAAGCTGGGAAGGGGCTAGAGAGATAGTACACTGGGTAAAGCACTTGCCTTGCTTGTGGCTAACCCTCCAAAACCCTTATGGTCCCCAGAGCCTGGAGGAGAGATTCCTCAGCCACAGAGGCAGGAGTAAGCCTTGAACAACCATGTGTGGCCCAAAACAAAATAAGAAGGAAATAAATGAGCATTCCTTTTCACACTGGGTAAGAAAAGAAATAGTAAGACTTCAGTAAGACTTCCCATGACTAGGAAGTATAAGACTTCTATGTCTAATTATATATCTTCAACAAGGAAGACCATTTTCCCCACAAACATCCCCCAGGATGCAAATAGTATCTCACAAGTGACAAGTTCCAAAGACCAGAACTTGGGAGGTAAAAGGCCCAGAGCACTAAATCTGTTTCTGAACCGAACTACTCAAGGCCTGTGGAGTATTTATATGCAATATGAGCCTCCATAAAGCATTCAACGTTTTTTATAGATCATAGATGGACTTAACCTACAGGGGAGGAAGTAGTAGATCAAAGGATTTGTGCCCCCAGGAAATACTCCAAAACAGAGGCTCGCCAGCCCAGGTCTGGTTTCAGAGCAGAGAACAGTGACTATTTGCATAAGGCTTCCCCATGGGCTGGGTAGTTGGAGAGGAGGTCTTAGAAGATTCCTATCAGAGCTAAATCAGCCCTGGAACCCCAGACTTGTGAGTGGGAAGAGCTTGAGGCAGGGGAAATAGCTTTAGCAAAGGAGAAAAGAAGCAGGCCTGTGAAGAGAAGAGCAGAAGCTGAGGGGGAAGATTTGTTTGCTGAGGAGCAGAGAGAAAGGAGTTTGAGCTTGGGCCTGAACAGAAATTTAGGTGATAAGATTTTCATTCTGGGAGCCTAGGGAATGAAAATTCAACTCCAAGGTCAAAACCATACCTTGGTGACTCAAAGATATCACTGAAGGAGGCTTCTGTCTCTAAAAACACCTCCAAAAGGAGAGAGAGAGAATAGAGGCAGGTTGTGGGGGCGGTGGGAGGGGAAATAGGGGCACATTGGTGTTGGGAAATGTGCACTGGTGGAGAGATGGGTGCTGGAACACTGCATGACTGAAACCCTGAAATCATGAACAACTTCATCATGGTCTAGTCATGGTGATTAAATACAAAAACTAAACTAAAATAAAATAAAAAGCAAAGTGTAGGAAATATGAAAAGTTAGAGGAAAATTAATAAAACAGAAACAAACCAAAAAAAAATAAACCAGAGAAACAAAATCACCTCCTGTTCATGTGACCAGAAGGAAGAGGCACACCTGAGCAGGCCTAGAACTCACTCCCTAGATGGAGTCTGGGAAGTTCAGGGGCTGCAGGTCCAGACACCAGTATCGGACCGAGTGTTGCCTGACAAGCAGTTTCCCCCCCCCAGGGATTGAGTGTCCTCACCAGAAAAAGAAAGGAACCTTGGCCTCTCCCGAGAACCTGTCCTATTGTAAAAGTCACCTCTGTCGTGAGCCAGCAGGGCAAAAAGTGAAGGACCTTTAGAAGCCAGATGTGCTCCCACGCCATTCTCACCTGGGCCTCCCAGAGAGGATTTCTGTCTGCAAAGCTCTTCAAGAGTGCTGCACACCAGGCAGTCTCCTGTGCCATCAGAGCAAAAGTGGGAGCCCAAGATGGCCCAAGATGCCAGAGCTCTGAAAGAATTGAGGAACAATGTATGTGTGTGTTGTGGGAGGTGGGGTGGAGATAGTGGGATGGAAGATGGGAGGCTCTGAGGAGGGAAGATTTGAGTTTAGGCTAACTAGTTCATTAATCACCTTTCCTCCGGAGCCTTAATTAATGGGAGTTGGGCGTAGGGCGGGTGATTAATTCCCTAGCTATTTCCTGAACAACACCAAAGTCTAAAATTAATAAATGCATCTGAGCTGCATATGTAGTCGGGGCCCCCACAGGTGTTTTTGTGAGGCAGGGAGGAGAGAGATGGTCCCTTTCTCCCGATCTGCCTCTGCTGCCCCTGGACTTGCAGGGGAAGGCTAAGCCTTACTCAGGCCTTTCAGGCTCCTGTCTTTCTTTCAGAAAAAGACTTTCAGGAGTAGAAGAGCGGTGAAGTAAAAACAGATCTTGTATCACTGTCACTGTCTCACAGGAAGGGGAAGGAGGGAGAGAGAAAAGTGGGAGAGAGTAACACCCTCAAGAAAGAACACGGGCTTCTCCAAAGGCTGAGAGAGCCCCCATCCACATCTCAAGAGGGGAGACGTGGGTGACACATGTGCTCAGCCACGTAGGCACAAGCAGTACACAGGCTCAGGCAGCATGTGCTCACCCTTTATTCAATGAGGATTTTATAGGGTTTTTCCCAAGGTGCCTCACATGGGACTTCTACCTGCATGAAAGTCCATTGCCAGGGCGGGTGCCAATGGGGTAGAACTGGGAATGGTCCCTGGCCCTCTTTGAAGTTCGCTTTGTCCTTGCTGGGGCTTCTCTCAGAGGGGTTCCGTGTTCCCTGGCATCAGAGAAGCTTCCTGTGTTTGCAACCTTGACTACTCTTGGTGTTATTACTTCCCTAGGAATTCCATTGCCATGCCATTCCATTGCCTCTCCTAAACACTTAGAGTTCAAAGTGAATTGAACAGTATGGATCCTATTAAGTGTGAGACACCCCATCAATGTGCCTGGCCAAGAGAGAACACCTTCATGGCTCCAGGATCTTTGTGTATTGTTTGCAAACCTACTTCCCAGGTTTTGAGGGCATATCCAAGGGGTAATCCCACTCCTCTGTCACAGCCCTATCTGTGCAACCCTCTTCCACAACTGCTGGTGGGACTCTACTCCATAGCACTTCTAGCATCCATCCTCCAAGGATGCAACACACAAAGGCAAGAGCAAGAACACATGGACCGCTTGAATGTCTCACTGCTCCTTTTACTTACAGCTGACTCTGTAATTTTAGTTAGAATGTTGGGATGACTTTTTTTCCATTATTATCATGACCCTTACATGGGATGAAAATTTGTTTCCTTCAGTTAAAAACAAATGCTGAAGACATCATAAAAGATGAAGTCATGCCCAGTAGCCAAGGCTGTTCTCTAAAAGCCCATCCTATCAGCTGCTTAAAGGACTCTGTTCATGTTGATCCATCACTATCACTATCTTCCCATTCATCATCTATTTGCTAGAGCGGGCACCAGTAATCTCTCCATATATCCTGTCTCATGCTAGTAGAACCCAAAGGCATCTGCTTTGCTCCAGGAACATAAAGAGCCTCAAACCATTATATTAGGTCATGGGAATGACATAATATAAATGTTACTGGTATTTGGCATATCAAATACGACACGAGCAGCTTGCCACACACACATCCCTTCATGTTGATCCATACCACCATGTATTTGCTCCCCTCCCAGCTTCTGGTGGGCCCCTAATGAGCAAATTAATTGGATAACTTAAGTTACTTAATCAGAACACAGAGCTATTTTTATGAACTCAACTACCAGCACATTAATTCATAATATGTATTTCATGAATCGAAGAATGGCTAAAATATGAGTATGGATTTTATATGATATATGGTTCAAAAAAGCCGGGTGCTGTGAATAATTCATCCACTCATTCACCAGAGATGTGTTAATTAAGTACCTACTAAAACAGTCACAACTTGAAGCCCTGGAGGTAAAAGATGAACCAGGTCAAGAAGGGACAGGATACTTGAGAACAACCATGCACAAACTGAGGACAAAGGTTTGATTGAAGTGGGATGCTCAGAGTGAGGCCACGCCTGCTGGACCTTAGAGGGACAGAGTGCATCTAGAATGATGGTTAGAGACTCACCAGAAGGAGTGAAGGAGAGAGACCGCATAGAGACAGACATTCCCAGTAGTGGGGGGTTTCCTCTAAAAATCTCAAGGCTCCAGGACACAAATGGTTGAATGGCTACAGTATAAGATCCAGAGAAAAAGGGAGTTGATGAGCAGGAGCTGAATGAAGGAACTGCCAGGACTTAGGACTTAGCAGACCTCACTGGGGACACGAGGGGTGGGAGATGTGCACTGGTGAAGGGATGGGTGTTGAAACCTTGTGTGACTGAAACCCAATCATGAACAACTTTGTAACTGTGTATCTCACTGTGATTCTTTTTTTTATCTAATAAGAAATGATAAAAATTCATGACAAAAAATAAATTTAAATTTAAAAATAAAAAAAGACCTCCAAAATCTAAGGAATTTGGGTTTCAGCCCAAAGGCAATGCAGTATGTCCAGAAGAGGCCCTGTCATCTTATACTGAAAAAGATTCCCCCTGGAGACCCTGTGGCTGAGGATGAGGAGAGCCAAGATGGCGGGAAGGAGACTTGGTTAGAGGACAATAACGCCAGGCACAGATACAAAACAACAAGGGTAAGACAAGGACATGAGAGACATAGAACAGGAACTCTTAGGTATTTTCCCAAATTTCATTCAAACATCGTCGGCTCATCTATGTATAGCTCAGTCCAGCAGTAGTTTGCTCACGCTTCTCAATGAAAGTGCAAGTGTAAGATGAGGTGTGTGTGGTGGTGATAGCACCACCCACTCCAGGAAGGAAGAGGGGAGGAGAGCCGGGCTTTGGGGAGAGATTAGAGGTTCATTCGGTCACATGGATTGGAGGCATCAGGTCCACCCAGGAACCGGGCACTCATGCTGCTGAGTGTGGACGCATGGTCAGGAAGTGAGTCTGGGCTGGGAAAGATTTAGAAATCATTTCTGCTGTTACCCCGAAATCAAGAAAGGATGTGCAATAGCCCAGGAAAGGCAGGTAGGAGAAAAGGAGCCCAGAAAGAGATCAAAGAGCAAGTTGTTCAGAGAAATTGTTCAGTGGGCTAGACCAAGTTTTCCATACTGGAGACCTGGGTGTGATCCCTGGCACCACATGGTCCCCTGAGCATTGCCAGGAATAACCTTTTTAGGACAGACCTGGGAATAGGCCCCCAAGTATTGCCGGGCGTGACCCCAAAACAAAAAATTTAAAAGACCAGAAAGATAACATAGGGGTTAAGGCATGTGCCTTTCAGGTGGCCAGACAACATCACCAGACAGGCCAGCTCAAGAGCATGGACTTGGCAGTGGCCGATGGGACAAAGAAGGAAGAATGAGCACTGGGCATGCCCTCACTTGCAAGTGTGAATTCTCTGATGTTCCAGTAGACTAAGTGCCCGCTACAAAGGGAAGTTTTGTCAGGTAGTGCACAGAGAGAACTCACTGACCTTCAAATTGTCAATATGCACCAGAAACATCCAAGTCTCTTTAAATATAAATTTCTGAGTCCCAGCCTGTGAAATCTTGATGCAGCGGCTCAATAGGAGATCACAGGGATCTTTTAGTTGTTCTTTGAGAGGGCTCTCTCCCAGTGGTGCTCAGGTATTACTGTCTTGGTACTCAAAAAATCACTCTTTGTGGTGCGCCATTGACTGTGCTGTGCTGCGGCTCCAACCAGAAACCTCCTGCAAGCAAAGCATGTCCACTAGCCCAATGGGTCTTTCCCTGAAATCCCAGAAAGTTTCATTTTTTTAATAAGCACCTACAAGTTCCTAAGATAGCCCATGCTTAGAAACACACTGTCAAAGTGTCACCATTTGTTTGTTTGTGACAGTCCAGAGCTCGGGGCCTGCCACGATCAGGGGCCATGAGCTGCCCAGGATAGAATGCATGCTAGGTATGTGACCTCCCATTAAGAGCACACACTTAGACCCATACTTCAGGGGTTTTTAACAAAGTTATTTCCAAGAAGTCCCTAGGATCATTTCTCTTGCACACGGAGCAATTGTGGAGGTTCTGAATGGGTTTGATCTTCCATACAACTTCCGTCCTGTATTGCTAAGAATTCTCCAGATGAGATCATAAATTCCCATAGCAGGGAGAGTAGCCCAGGTTTGGGGGAAAGTATACTTCAAAACCTGGGTTTAAGAAGGTAGTGTGACACACAAGTGAGCAAGCCAGGAGGCGAGCCTAAGTATGCCCAGATATGGCCCCAAGATACAGAAAAAGGTTTTGCTCCACCAACCCTCCTAAACAAGATCCCCAGAGGGTTAAGTCCTTGGACCCAGGAATTTCTACACCCCATCCCGTAGATTCCGTAGATTCAGAGGTTCAGTCCTGTTTAGAAACAACTGGCTAGATCCCTCTAATCCCACATCAATCCTTCACAGCCCATGAATTCAGTGTCTCTGCATTGGATTCCTGTCTCTGCAAGAGAAATTGTGCATCAGCTGCCAAAACAAGGCCGTACTCAAGCTCCTCGTTAAAAAGAAAGCTTGAGATTCCTTCGTGTCAACAGAGCCCAGGGTGAAGACTATTCGTCCAACTGTGAGTTTTCAGAGTAAATATTATTAAAATAATCGAGAATTCTTGCAGGCCCTATTAATTACGCAGTTGAAGCTCTTAGATGGATTGTGGGTGCCCTGTGTAAACATTCAGCTCATTCATTGTTTCCATCAAATCCAGTGACCTTCTCAAATCAGTCAGCGATTTAACATTGTTGTTACAACAACAAAGGGAGTCCAGGAAGAAAGAGCCCTTTCATCAGCTCTAAAGTAGGAAAATTCAGTGCGTACATATTAAAGTCAGTGCCAAGTAGTAAATTCTCTAATAAGGATTATTAAGTGAAATGAGAGGCCTAATAAGTACCATCAAGGCTGGTAATCACTATCATTTCAATGGCCCATTACTAAAAAGGTAAAGGACATCAACTGGCAGAGAAAATCTGTCCCAGATGACCTGGGAAACAGCCCAGTGCGCCTTGGTCCTCTCAACCCTTAGGTAAGCACCAGGAATACCAAGTTCCTGTTTGACATCGATACTTACCAATGAGGTCAATCCTCCTACATTTCCCTCTTACCTCTTGTGCTGATGTACAGGTCATGCAAGCAATGGCGTGTGTTCCCACGGTTTGCTGGAAAAGAAGAAGAATGGAGAAATAAGGGCCCAAATAGCAGGACTGGAAGCAAACCCTTCCCTGCTCTCTCTAGAATTTTTCTCTCATTCTGATGGTCACAGGAGGGGACCTTCATCTTCCTACAAAATAGGAGCCTTCCCAAGCAGCAGTAAGGAAAATTTGAAATAATTGTTGTCCAAAGTTGTGATGGTGGTGGGTCTGAGATTGAATATTGAACATTTGTAAGAGATTAATATGAATATTTTGTTTAAAAATTGAGTAGAAGACTAATATGTTTAATAAGTTCGGTAAGCAAAAAGCAATAATACAAATTGTAACAAATCCAGTAAAAAGGTCATGACTTTTTCAATACCATTCTGAGATATATTTTGTAATAAGCAAAATAATTAGTATCTTCTAAGGGAGCAGGCATGGGGATTAGGGGTGGGGAAAAACGAGGGGTTTTGGTGGTGGTAAAGGTATATTGGTGGTAGGACCTGTTTCGGAATAGTGGATGCTTGAAACAACTGTACTGTGGAGCAATATTGTAAATCAAGATGTATAAATACAATTAATTTTTTTTAAATGGAGCCTTCCTTCATAAAAGACCTCAGCCAAGATGCAGTGATTAGCATCTTTTCTATTCTGCAGGTGGATGAGTAGATAACATGATGTTATCTGGATGCAGGATGAAGTTTTCATGCAGCTTTTCAAAAACAGAAAGGATGAATCTTGTCACTTGCAGAAACACCAATCATGTGTGGAACATAAAGAAGCAAACCAGACAAACCAGAGGGTCAGAGAGATAGTCATAGAGCTAAGGAACTTGCCTTTCATGCAACTGACTCAGATTCAATTCCCAACATTGCATACAGTCTCCATCAGGAGTGACCCTTAGTGCAGAGCCAGGAGTGGCCCCTGAGCACAGAGCCAGGAGTGACCCTGAGCACAAAATCAGGAGTGACCCCAAGCACAGAGCCAGGAGTGACACTGAGCACAGAGCCAGGAGTGATCTCCAAGCACTTATAGGTGTGGTCCAAACCCCTGCCAAAAGAAAATAAGTAAAACAAAACACTAAACAAACCAAATTATCAGATGATATCAAACAAGGAGTTATCAGAGAGAATGGTGGAAGAAGAGTAGAATAATTTGGAAAAGGTCAACGGTATGACAGCAGCAGGGATCCTATGTAGTATGCATAGGTGTTGGGTTATAACACAGTAGACGCGACCTCCATAACGTTATAAACCAATAGCACTTCAACACTTTTTATAATAAATGTTTTTTCAATAAGAATCTCAATAGGATTCCCACAAGCTACCTAGAAAAAAAAACAATTGTGTACAGAGACAAATAAGAGTGTTCTGCCTTCTCAGTCCACCACTTCCCTGCTCACCCTGCCCTACCCTCACTCATAGCCCCAAAGTATATATCCACCATTTCATCCCAGGATATTTCTCTGCGTGTTTTAATGTCCTCATTGCAGTCCTTCTCCTCTCTTCTCACCTAGAAAATAGACCCCATCATGCAAAATCAAACTCAGCTTTCCCAGATTAACCATATTAGCATAATGCGCCCAGCCTAGGTGCCCTGGAGTCATAGATCTAAATCCTGCACTATCAGCTGCAATGTGTAAGAGAAGGGGGAGAGAGAGAGAGAGAGAGAGAGAGAGAGAGAGAGAGAGAGAGAAGAAGAAGAAGAAGAAGAAAAGTGGTTACCATGGAGGCAGGCTAGGGGAGAGGGGAGGGAATCAGGGGACATTGGTAGAGGGAAATGGGCACTGGTGGAGGGGATGGGTATGACTGAAACGTAATCATGACCATCTTTGTAATTGTATAACTCATGGTGGTAAAGTAAAATAATTTTTTTAAAAATGAATAAATAAATCCTGCAATAGCAAATACCCTGCCAAACAATTATTTTTCTAATGTCCATCCAACTTCTCAGCCGGACAAGAAATACAAGGCCATAACAATAGTGGTTCTCAAACACATCTGCAGGATGGATGAACATAGGATGGAAAAGGTCAAAGAAGAGTAAAAAGGAAGCAGAAAGTAGAATAAAATGAGCGTTTAGGATCCAGGAATATTACTTCATCTATTGATACAGCAAATGTGTGTTGGGAGTAACAGCTAAGCTGAAGCCATTGTGCTAAACCTACTTTAGTCAATGACATCTCTGGACCCCACAGATAAGTAAATTGAGACCGGTGACACGCAGAGAAGGCATACACAGAGTGCTGTGATATAAAATAGGAGAACGAAACAAAACAGTCAAAGGGAGTCAAATTGAAAGCAGAAACTCTAAAGCATTTGGAGCTGGAATCAATTTTCATTTCCAGTAGAAGGACATACGTGCAAAAGCATAAACGTGAGAGCTGGTACAAAGAATAGAGCAAGAATGCAGAGGCTTCTACGCAAAGTGATATGGACGTACTGTTTTTTTTTAATGGAAATCCCATATGATCCAGCAATATCATTCCTAGGCATTTGTCCAAAGGATAGGAAAACGCTAATTCTAAAAGGATATCTGCACCCTTATATTCATAGCAGCATCATTCCCCAAAACCAAAACATGGAATCAACCTAAATGTTCATTGACAGATGCCTGGATGAAGAATCTGAGAAACATATGCTCAATGGAATACTACTCTACCATTTAAAAATGGGGAAATTGTGCCTTTTGGAACAACATGGATGGAACTTGAAGTGATGATACTAAGTGAAATAAGTAATGATGTAAAAAGGACTATTGCCAGATGGTCTTGATCATGCATTCAGTACGAATTACTAAGGCAAACAAACTGACAAGAAACCACAAAGTTTCTAGCCTCATTGAGGAGTATGGTGGTTACTAAGGGAGGGGTGTATAGAAATGGGGAGAAGAGCTTCTTGATGCTGGAATGATGCTAAAACATTGGTGGTGGATATAGTGAATCCCAGGCACAAACAGACATGCGACACCAACCCCCTAAAAGTCAATAGTATTGTAGACCACTAAGAGAAAAAGCAAAGCAGAGACAGAGATCTGGGCTATAAATTAACGTATATACAGGACAGATGAGGCTGGAGAAAGAGACTCTGACCACCAAAGTGTCTAGATTAGGTATGAAAAGGAGAGTGACTAGAAAAAAGGACTCTCCCTGACCACTGGTCTTTGCATAGGCCATTCTTTTTTACTGAAAATATGTTCAGCTTTTTCCAGTTAGAGGTGGCCATCACCCTTCTCTTTTCCATTATTATCTTTATCAAAGTCTATTAAACTATTTAAGACCTGGCTCACCCAATGCATGGGACATTCCCCGGGACAGTCATTATATCTTCAGCACCTAGAAGGGCTTGGCCCATAGTAACCGTCCCGTATAAATGGGTTTAGTAATCGTCCCGTATAAATTGAATTTCCATGCAGGAAAAGAGCCCACCTGAAAAATGAGGAATGTCTGGGAGGTAGAGAAGCTGGTCATGGCCAGTGATTCCCACCAGCCCCTGCAGGAACATGCAAGAGCTCACCAAGCCTTGGTTCCTTATTTACCAAAGGGAGCTGTTGGCCTGAGTTTTTAGGCTCACCAGTGGCCACAACAAGGCACTCTTCTAAAGTCGAAAATTTACATAATAGTAGTTCCAAAGTCATGGCTCACAGCAAGGAGTTCTTAGATTTCATTAACAAGGAAGAGTCCAAAAAGGACTTTGGCCTCATTAAATTGTCCTGAGGGAAGCAAGGTCAGGTCCACTCTGCAGTTCATTAGATTGTAAAATGGAGTCAGAGCTGAAAGGAGAGGTGACCTCTCCCTACGCAGATCATATACCTTCTCTCACAGCCCTAAGAGATGGCCACAGAAGGCCCAATGTTTTCTGCTTTCCTGTTTGGATGTCCAGAAAGACCCACTCTGCTTGCAGCCAAACCCTGGAGAAGAACTCGGGAGTCTCAGGCAGTCAAAGAACGTCAAAGAACACATGGTCTGCTCTGCGCCCAGGCAGTTCAAAGAGTGGGGGAAACACTAAGGTCCTGATTGGAGTAATTTCATCTATGCATTTCCAGAGATTAATTATATTTATTGCATCTGACACCAGTCAGGGATAGCAAAAAAGTCTTTTGTGAGCCTTACAACAAAAGTTAAAAAGCATTACGCGTAATGGCCGATTTGGTTTTATTATATCTGACTCAAAGCCAAAGGTAGACAGCACTTAGAGCTGTCTGTGAAAATTAATGTTTGGAAAGCAGCTCAGACAGCTCCCCTCTTCCTGCGCGTGCTGCTCCCGCTCAGGGCCAGCAGGGAGGGAGACAGTGTCACCTTGCAGAAAGCACAGCAGTGCTGGTTCATCAGATGCAGGCAAGACCAGGACCCCCTGCCCACAACCCAACCAAGAATGCTCAGGGTTGATCATGGTCTGATAAAAGTGTATTCCCAAAGATGCTGTCATGGGCCCTGAGTCACAGAGATGATGACAGAAGAGACTCTCGAAGAGAAAGGTAAGCTCCTGTTGGGGAAATCGGAAAAAAGGTGTGAGGAGTTGTCATAAAGACACAGAGGGAAAATGAATTCTGAGTGCCAAGATCTGCAGAAGCCAAAGCGGGAGATGGAGGAAGGGCGGGGCATGTTCAGGCAGAACTTTGGAGTCTCTCGCATGGGGAGGTGGTTGGAGCCTGGAGCTCTTCCTCACTCAGATTTGGCCATCAGAGAAGAGTGTGCATGCGCTATAATGAATATAAGTCTCCAAAAGGCTGCACTTTAGGGAAATTCTGGCCAGTGGCTTCAGGCATGAAGGCAGCTGGGGCCTTTGACATGATATTGGTGGAACCCCACCCCTCCCCACCCATGACTTATGTGAAGCAGAGAGAAGAGAGGCCACTTTCTCCCAGTCCACCTCTGTCACCCTGAGATGATCTGGGATGTCTAAGGCCAATAAAGTCTGCAATGAGCCCTACACTGCATGGACCTCACGTCCCACCAAGCCCACTAGGCAGCCATCAAGCTACACCTGATGTCCACTTGTTCTGCTCAGCACAGGAGTTAATCCCCACCACCCAGTTTCTTGGATAGCCATAGACTAGGGCTAGAGAGAGGAATTGCTCTTTGCAGGAAAGGAAAACAGTCCAAGTCTTAGCCAGGCCTTCTAGGTGCTTATCTTCTCACAGAAAAGAACTTCAGGAGGAAATGAGAGGTGAATTAAAACCAGATTTTATTCGGAGGTTTTGAGAAAGGGGAGAAGGGAGAGAAAGGGAGAGAGAGTAAGGCCCTCAAGAGAGAACACGGGCTTCCTCAAAAGTGGAGAGAGCCCCAGTATACATCTCAAGAGGGGAGATATGGGCAACACATGTGCTCGGGACCACATGTGTTTGACCACATGGAGACAAGAAGCACATGGGCTCAGGCAGCACATGTGTGTACTTCCTTTGTTCAAACTTTTATAGGGTTTCTTCCAAGCTGGTCCACATGGGGCTTTCTACCTAGATTGCAATGGGGTAGAGTCGGGGTTAGTAGATGATCTTTCAAATTCTTTTCCTTTTCTTAGTTTCTGCTGGAGCTTCTTTTTTGGGGAGTGAAGGGGGGGTGGGTTTGGGGAGAGGGTGTTTTCCAGCCTTCTCTAATCTGTGCTGGCGAAGATAAAGGTCTTATCAAGCCTTAGTTTCTGTATCCACACTCTGGGTCCTGAGAGCCTTAGGACTATTGGTTTATTACTCTCCGGGAATCCCATTGCCATAGGGGGTCCCTGCCCTATCTACCTGCCTGTCTCAGGGTAAGAGTTAGTACAGTGTCCTACAACCACGCCTGGAATGGGAGTGTTGTCTGTGGTGTTGTCTGTGGTGTTGTCTGTGGTGTTGTCTGTGGTGTTGTCTCCGTGACACAGGAATGAACATGGTATGCGGGCAGTGTTAGCCAGCTGAACTGGGACCCCACCATCTTGAATCCTTAGAATAATGCAATTTTGAATGTCATATCGTTAGCGCCCGCTCGAGCAATCGATGAATAACGGGATTCAAGTGATCAAGTGATCGTTAGCTTAGAAATCACCTTCAAAGATGTCCTAGGAGTGATTTGTGGGTTGCCCCCACCAAACCAAGAAGATGCCTTTCCTCCTTCATAGGCAAACTCCAGCCTTTGAAGGAGGACTTGCTGTCTATGTAGAAGGATAAAGTGCTTTGTGCAAAGGAACTAACAGATCCAAACATGAGGGGTTTTATGCTCACCTGTGCTCACGAAGTCAGAGCAAGAGCTCAACACCCCCTGCAGGCCTCCACTGCAGCCTGTCTCCCTAAGCCTTAAAAAATATATAAGCAAAAGCAGAATGTTTTCAAATATATAACATCATCTCAGAGCTAAAATTAAAGGAAACCAGTTCTCCTGCCTTAGAACATCAGTCCCTAATGGCAGGGTATGGGGATGGGGTGGGAATGGCTTTTTTTTATTTGCTTAAGAAAAGTGTTACACCCCAAAAGCCTATCTAGTTAT
Source organism: Cryptotis parvus (assembly GCA_021461705.1). NCBI lineage: Eukaryota > Metazoa > Chordata > Mammalia > Eulipotyphla > Soricidae > Cryptotis > Cryptotis parvus. Next base: position 24,974 of record JAJIBD010001300.1, on the reverse strand, counting down.
GAAATTCCATTGCATCTGTCTCTGGTTACTTTGAAACCACCAATTGAAATCTATTTAGGACAGTCAGAGCAAAATAACAATAGTTCTATTTATTTCTATTTGGCTCTAAGGAAAAGTGTATAAGTGGGCAAGGTCTCAGTTTTTGATCAAAAGAATCTGACAGGAATTAACATCTATGTAGAATGGACCAGGGTACGTCTCCTCTGCACTGTCAATACATCCCTATGTTTCACCAAAAAAAAAAATTCATGTCTTCCTTCGCTACATATTTTCTGGATCTATAAACAATGCCTCATATTTTGTTGTGCCAAGTATACATCTATGAAGATCACAGGGTATCTACTAACTATGCTTATCTTTGAATAATAATATTCACAGGAAAAGTAAAACTTAGGAGCAAGGAGATAGCTCTATCGATAGAGCACATGCCTTGTTGTACAAGCCCCTGAGTTCAGTTCACAGTATTGCTTAGACCTTAGTACCACCAGGGTAGAGCTCTGGTGTCCCCAGAGCACAGCTCTATGTGGAAGCTGAGACAGATCATCAGACACATTCTTCTGGGATGAGCAGCACGGGGAGTGGCCCCTATTAAAAGCTGAACACCGCAAGCTTATGAATTCTAGCATACAATTTCACATATACATTTGCATATCTATTGAGAGAGACAGCTCTATTCATATGGTTAACCTTTAAAACAAATGCTCTCTAGAAGATTTCTTAGGAAAAGCTAAGATTTAACTTTTAAGGTTAAACATATGAATGTGTTTAAATAAAAGGTTATGTTTAACCTTTTTATTTCAATATGCTTTTGGATTTACAGAAAAGTTGATGAACAATGGAATAAAGAATTCAGAATTCCCATATAACATTGACCCCTATCCCACCAATATTAACAATATTCTGTTATGTAGACAGACATGCAAGTTTCAAACATGACGCAATTTCATCCCCTAATCATTAAAGTGTATGCCACTTAAAAAACAAGAATATTCTCTTACATAACCAAAATACAATTATCAAATTAAGAAAGTGGTGAATACTATTATTCAGGCCTATTGTACAGATTTTATTCAAACTTAGCCAATTTTTCCTTCAAAGCCAAAAGGAAAATCCCAGCTCACACATTGCATTAATTTGTTGCATTTTCAGCAATATCAACCTTTGTGTGGGAAAAATAAATGCAAACAGTTCCCATCATACAGGAACTCAAAACACCGTTGCCTTGACTCTTCCCTACGGAAACTTCTCGAGCACATGCTTGAGACAAGAGAACATACACGTGAAGACAGTTGATGAGCATTTTAATGTGTAGTGACCTGAAGAACTAGAGTCAGGTTCCAAGGGACAATTCCGGGGCTTGTAAGATAGCTCAGTGGTCAGGGACATATGCTTTCCATGTGCCAGGATCCAAGTTCAAACCCCAGCACCATATTCTCACCCCCAGCACCACCATGTACGTCCCGATAGGACCATAAGCACCATCGGGGGGCCCTGTCTGCTCCCTGTCCCAAGTCTGAGAAGCTTCATTTCCTTGATCTCTAGTACTGAACTACCCCATCTGGTTGACTGTCTCTGGGAATGGTCCCTAAACACCGTTTGGGAGAATCTTCCATTTTAAAGGTATATTTGAGAGGCCAAAGAGGCAGAACATGGGTAAAGTACTTGCCTAGTGCACTAGCATCCCCTTACATCCCATATGATTCCCTGAGCACCACCAGGAGTGACTCCTGAGTGCAGAGCCAGTAGTAAATCTGAACACAGCCAAGTATGCCCCATATCCTCCAAAAAAATGTATATTTGATGCCACAGGTATGACAACTGAAGACATTAAAAACAAAGGAAGGAAAATGAAGACAGCACACGTGGCAACATACAGCCAACTGTTTTCAGAGACATATCTGTGGGCAACGGTTCTGCTAAAATCCCAAAACTGTTGTTTGTCAGCTATGGGATGAAACATGTGAATACAGGTGAGATATTCTAATACTTATACTTGAGAACTACTGTATTTGCTATCACTTGTCTTCACTTGTCTCCCTGTTGTTCATCGATTTGCTAGAGTGGACACCAGTGATATCTCTGTACATCCTGTTGCGTGCTAGTATAGCCCAAGGGCATCTGCTCGCTCCAGAAACATGAAGAGCCTCAAACCATTCCTTCCAGTCATGAAAATGAGGTCTATAATTGTTACTGGGGTTTGACATATCAAATACAACACAGGTAACATGCCAGGCTCTGCCATGAGGGTGGGATACTCTCAGTAGTAGGCTCTCATCTTGTGCATCTACTGAACCACAACAGGGAGAGATCAACTTTTCTCTTGGGTGGAGCTCTGATGAGTGTGGAGTCCGGATGTTGAGAATGACTGACCTCATAGTGTGGGGATTCCTCTGGCTTCTTGCAAGGCTCTATTGGGATGGCGGACCAGGGCTAGACCCTGCCTTCCCTCCCAGGCGCCTCATAATCAACAGAGCACAGGGAGAGCTGGTAGCAGCTCTGTCCCTTGTATCTGAGTCTCTGGATCAGGCATACTGGGCTTGAAATAAGCTTCGCTGTAGAGTGGGACTCTGACAAGCAGGCTTGAGATCGGCTTTTCTCTTGGGTGGAACTCTGACGAGCTGTGGAGTCCGGATATTGAAAATGGCAGCCCTCATGGTGTGGGGGTTCCTCTGGCTTCTTGAGAGGCTTATTGGGATGGTGGGCCAGGGCTAGAATTTGCCTTCCCTCCTGGGTGCCTCATGATCAGCTGAACACAGGGAGAGCTGGTAGCAGCTCTGCCCATGTGTCTGAGTCTCTGGATCAGGCATACCTGGTATTTGCTATAAGGGTAGGAAATACACATGGCTGGAGAAATAGAGCAGGTAAGGCATTACCTTGCACAAAGTCAACCTGGACTCAAACCCTAGCATCCCATAAGGTCCCCAAGCTCTGCCAGGAGTGATTCCTGAGTGCAGAGCCAGGACTAACACCCGAGCATCTCCAGGTATGGCCCAAAACAAAAAAGAGTCGGAAATACATATGTAATACAGTAAGTAAAAGACCCTGAAGTCTGGGATCTGCATTAAGAATCAAAGTGCCCCACCCACTTTGTGCAGAGTGTGACGGCCTCCTGCTCTGCGGTTCTGTTTGGGGAGTCCTCACAAAAAATTTGGAGAAATACTTATATTGTGGAAGAGGACTTGGGAATTTGTTATAGGAGGTATAAAAGGGAAAGTTTAAATGAGAAGAGTGAGTTTCTCACTCAAAGTAGTCAGTACCACTTCTGTAGAAACGGAAGTCTGGCAGAGATGCCGTTTCCGTGATGGAGTTAGAAATACTCCAAAAAGCAAAAGAACTGCTGTGGAGGAAGAGACTGAGACCCTGTCTGTACAAGATTCCAGTTTACTCATTTCTGTGCTTTTAGGAAAGACGCATGTTGGCATCAAGCTGTAAATGGAAATATAGAAATACATATATTCGATTGCTGAACTGCAGGATACCAAGATTGAAACACAGAACTATGCTACTATGAGGACGTTCTTACAATAGGACTATTAGGACATTTCAGATATTTTAAAGTATCAATTACTTTGCTAAAGAAATGTGAGTTATTTCCAGGTTACACTTCTATTTCATTTTCAAAATACATTTTAAAGAAAAAGATAAATCAGAGTGAAATTGATAAACATGCTATCATAAGTGATATAGAGGTATACATGAAAGTATGTAGGTAAGCACATAGATACATATATGCACATACATAGGCCTACATACAATAATAGATAAACATGTGTGTGTTCCTAGATCTGTCCATTGAAAGGGCCTAGAAACAAGGACCGATGCAAGGGTATCTCAAACACCTATATTGTGGTCCTGAAATATCATTTTCCACTTGAAAACTTTAGGACTTTAACGTCTGTTCCCAAGTTGGGGCCAGAAATGTGTAAGGTAAGTCTATATATGTGATATAATGGAGAACAAGAACATTGTTGAAGATTTCTAAAGTGTGTGGAGACTCAAGAGCAGCTGCTCCCAGAGGCTAAACTGGAGGGTTAGACCTGGCATCAGGCAAACTCCTGGAAGGAGAAAACCTGCCATAGATCAAAATGCTTTATACCAGCATAACTCCATGAGCTCATAATGACATTATAAACAGTTACATTTCTACTTTACTAGTTTCTATTGTGAGCACACTCACAGGTACAATTTCACACCTCTTCAAAGTACAGGTTACTGCACCACCAAACGACAATTCTCCCTTTACCACTGCACATTGGATCTCCCTCACTCTATATGGCCCCTGCCAGCTCCCTACCTACCCACAGGTGTGTTTTTCTGTTCCCCACCTTTATTCCTCTATAGTCTACATTAATAATATCATCACATATTTCTTTTTTGCATCCATGCTGTCAAAAATAATATTTCATATTATCTTATAGCCCAGTAGTATATCATCAGGTAAATACATCACAAATGCTTTTTTTAATATTTTATTATACCACTGTGAGATATATAATTACAAAAATGTTCATGTTTGGTTTTCAGTCATACAGTGTTCCAGCACCCATCCCTCCAAGAGTGCCCATTTCCCACTACCAATGTCCCCGATTCCCTCCTCCATGCCCCAGCCTGCCTCTATGACAGGTTCTTTATCTCTATTCTCTCTCTCTATCTCTCTCTTCCTTCTCTTGCACACTGTGGCTTGCAAGAATACATTTAGAGGTTATCATGTGTATCCCTTTGTCTATATTCAATGTGTGTGTGTGTATACTCCGCAAATAAATGCAGTCTGTCCTTTTCCTTCTGGCTAATTTCACTCAACATAGTCTTCTCCATGTCCATTCATTTATAGGCAAATTTCAAAACTTCATTTTTCCTAACAGCTGCATAGTATTCCATTGTGTAGATGTACCAAAGCTTCTTTATCCAGTCATCAGTTCTCAGGCACTCTGGTTTTTCAATATTCTGGCTACCGTGAATAATGCTGATATGAAAATAAAAGTGCAAATGGTGTTTCTGCTGTGTGTTTTTGGCTTTCCGGGGTATATTTCCGGGAGTGGTATGGCTGGGTCAAATGGGAACTCAATTTCTAGTTTTCAAGAAATGTTCATATAGTTTTCCAAAAAGGCTGTACCAATCGACATTCCCACCATCAATGATGAGAGTCCCTTTATCCCCACATCCATGTCAGCACTTGTTCTTGCTCTTTTGGATATGTGCCAGTCCCTTTGGTGTGAGATGAAACTTCATTGTTGGTTTGATTTGCGTCTCTCTGATGATTAGTGATGATGAGCATTTTTTCATATGCCTTTTGGCCATTCAAATTTCTTCTTTTGGAAGTTTATTTCTTCTCCCCAATTTTTGATGGGGTTGGGTGTTTTCTTCTTGTGAAGTTCTACCAGTGCCTGATATATCCTGGATATTAACCCCTTATCAGATGGGTACTCTGTGAATATTCTTTCCCACTCTGTAGACTGTCTTTGTATCTTGTACACTGTTTCTTTTGAGGTGTAGAAGCTTTTTCGTTTCATCTTTTTAGTTTTGTCTGTTTTGTTTATTTTTAATTGAATCACTGTGAGATACACAGTTACAGAGTCATTCATGATTGGGTTTCAGTCAAACATTGAATGGATGACTGAGAGAGTGAGTGAGTTAGTGAAAGAGTGAGTGAGCAGGAGAGACGTGAGTCCCTGAAGAGAGCAGGAGAGAGTGAGTGCAGAGCGCAGGTCCTGACAGAAAAGGCCTCGTGTCTGGTGAGCCCCAAGGGACAAAGAAATCAAAAGCCTGGTCACGTCAGATATTTCACAACCAACATGTTTGAAAAGACTTAAATCCCTAGTCACTAGGTAGTGCCCTAAAATTATGTAAATGAAAATGTTACGAGGAGACTTGATGTTAGAACAGTCAGGTAGGGATCCCGAGTCCAGTGCTGATCTGTCACCACACTGCCCTGTGTACATGTTGCTCTGCGTGCCTGCTAACCTGCGTGCATACTACCTGTATACACACTGCCCCGTGTGCACACACCCCGTGTGTACACTACTTACTGTGTCAAGATTTCCCTGTGTGCATACAACCCTGTTTGCAAACTACCTTGTGTGTAAGCTGTCCTAGTGTGTACGATGCCATGTATTCCTCCTGACCTGTCTGTGAGATACTCTGTGTGTAATCTGCCCTGTGTGCATGCCAAACGGTGTATACACTCTCTTGTGTGCATGTTCCCCCTACCCTAACCATTCCCTATGTGATTCTCAACTGAACATCCCACCAAGAACCCTTGCTGGTATATTTGAGAAACACATTTTACTCATTTACACTACAATACAATACAATTTGGCGGAGCACTTGCTATCCATTTAGATTACAGTATCTCCAAAGAATTCTAATCCACCCAGAACCAGTTCTTTGCAAACATTCCTTTCAAGCCCAGAACCAGGGGCTCTAAATTACCTCCCTCCCAGTGTCTAAATTTAGATTAGAATGGCATCTTTTCAAAAGTGTAGCAGAGATTTACCACAAACAAAATGGAAATTGTGGCTGAAGAATTCTCCATTCAACCAGGTTTCTTCATAGCATCATATTTGACACTTAAGATTCAGGGTTCTAGAAGGTTTGTCAGAAAGAAACAGTGCTGCTCCATTTCCTCAGCTTTTGTTCAGGTTCCCCTTCTGGATCACAAGGGGATTCTGTGAGTCCAGTGAGAGAACTGGGTCAAACTCTCTGTTCTTAGCTTAGTATCCAGCACATGCTCAGAAAGGTTTTCTAGAGTTTATATATGAAAATCACATAGCACAAAATTACTCATCTAAAAGTGAACACTTACACGAAATACTGTATAGCTAACACCTGCCTTTATTTATAGCTAAAGCCTCATTTTGCTTCCCCCACAGGAAGCCCCACATTCAGAAGATGGTTGAGTCCAAACTTACTTCCCTTTCCATCTTGGCCCTGTCAAAAGTACCTACCTGCTGTCTCTAGGGGCCTGTCCACCCTGTATAGACTACATAAACAAAATCATTTCAATAAGTGATGTTTTGCATCTAACTTCTTTCACTTAGTAAAACTATTTTAACATTGCTCCCTGGGCTGGAGAGATAGTACAGTGGGGAGAGCAGTTGATTTGTATGCGGCCAATCTCCAGAATCACCACCAGGAGTAATTCCTGAGTGCAGAGTCAGACACTAACCCTGAGCATTGCCTGTGTGATTTTGACCAAAAAAGTGTTTTAAACTCCATATTGTAGTATGTATCACTATCACTACTTCATCCTTTTATAACTAAGTTATATGGCCATACCAGAATTTGTTTATCCAAATGTCATCTGTTAGAGACATTTGGACTGTTTCCACCTTTGAGTATCACTTGCATCACTTGTCTTCCCGTTGTTCATTGATTTGCTCAAGCGGGCACCAGTAACATCTCTATATGTTCTGTCTCATGCTAGTGTAGCCTAAGGGCAACTGCTCACTCCAGGAACATGAAGAGCCTCAAAAAAATTCCTTCAGGTCATGGGAATGAGGTCTATAATTGTTACTGGTTCTTGGCATATCAAATATGACATGGGTAGCTTGCCAGGCTCTGCCGTGCGGGTGGGATACTCTTGTAGTAGCCTCTCATCCCATGCATGTATTGATGGACCACACAGCCACAAATCGGCCACGTGAACAGGGAAAGATCAACTTTTCTGCTGGGTGGAGCTCTGATGATCTGAGGAGTCCAGATGTTGAAAATGGTGGCCCTCATGGTGTGGGAGTTCCTCAGACTTCTTCCGAGGCTCTGCTGGGATGGCGGGCCAGAGCTAGAACTCGCCTTCTCTCCTGGACACCTCATGATCAGCTGGACACAGGGAGAATCGGTTGCAGCTCTACCCCATGTCTCTGAGTCTCTGGATCAGGCATGCCTGGGCTGAAAATAGACAGCTGTAAGGTAGGACTCTGGCAAGCAGGGCTATGATCAGCTCTTCTGATGGGTGGAATTCTGACAAGCTGTGGAGTCCAGATGTTGAAAATGGCGGCCCTCATGATGTCGGGGTTCCTCTGGTTTCTTGTAAGGCTCTGCTGGGATGGCAGGCCAAGGCTAGAACCTGCCTTCCCTCCTGGGCGCCTCATAATCAGCTGGGCACAGGGAGAGCCGGTAGCAGCTCTACCCCGTGTCTCTGAGTCTCTGGATCAGTCATATCTGGGCTTGAAGTAGACGGCTGTAAGGTGGGACTCTGACGAGCAGGGCTGTGATCAGCTCTTCTGCTGTGTGGAGCTCTGACGAGCTGTGGAGTCGAATGTTGAAAAGTACCATCTTTCAATTCACTAAGTGCAGGTACCACTAAGTACAAGTATTGCATCCCGGAGGATGTTTGAGCTATCCAGGAGCCATAGTCCCATGAGATTTTCTTTTTATTTGATGAGCACCATTCCTCTAAAAAGAAACAATTAACTCTACATACACTCATGACAACTGGTTGTCAACATAATCTGTGCCTGTTCTCCAAATTTATATATATATTATAATGTCATATTTAAGAAAGAAAGAAAGAAATATGACATTATAATATATATAAATCTTTCTTAAATCCGGCTCAGGTATGCTGGTCCAGAGACTCGCAGACATGGGGCAGAACTGCTACTGGCTCTCCCTGTGACCAGCTGCTCACGAGGCGCCCGGGAGGGATGGTGGGTTCTAGCCCTGGCCCACCATCCCAGCAGAGCCTCGCAACAAGCCAGACGACCCCCACTCCACGAGGGCCTCCATTTTCCACATCCAGACTTCTCTCTCATCAGACCTCCACCCAGCAGACCAGCCTATCAGCGCCCGGCTCATCGAGTTCCACCCCTGCAGCAGTCTTTCTTAAATCCGGCTCAGGTATGCCGGTCCAGAGACTCGCAGACATGGGGCAGAGCTGCTACTGGCTCTCCCTGTGACCAGCCGCTCACGAGGCACCGGGAGGGATGGTGGGTTCTAGCCCTGGCCCACCATCCCAGCAGAGCCTTGCAACAAGCCAGACGACCCCCACTCCACGAGGGCCTCCATTTTCCACATCCGGACTTCTCTCGTCAGACCTCCACCCAGCAGACCAGCCTATCAGCGCCCGACTCGCACGGCCACAAGCGGTTCATCAATAAATGCTGGGCTTAGAGATGCCTACAAGAGTATGCTACCTGCACAGCAGAGCCTGGCAAGCTACCCGTGTTGTATTTGATATATATGCCAAATACCAGTAACAATTATGGGGCAGAGCGGTTCCTTGCTCTCCCTGTGCCCAGCCGTTCATGAGGCATTCGGGAGGCATGGTGGGTTCCAGCCTTGGCCCACCACCCCGGCAGAACCTCACAACAAGCCAGACGACCCCCACCCACTTCATGGCGCCGCCATTTTCCACATTGGACTTCCCTCTCATCAGAACTCCACCCAGCCGACCAGCCCATCACAGCCCGGCTCGCGTGGCCTCAAGCGGCCGCGCGGTTCATCAATAAAGGCTTTATTTGGAGGTGTTTATAGAGTATGCCTCCCGCACGGCAAGCCTAGCAAGCTGCTCGTGTTGTATTTGATATGCCAAATGCCAGTAACAATTATATTAGATCATTCTCATGACCTAATATAATGGTTTGAGGCTCTTTATGTTCCTGTACCAAGCCGATGCCCTTGGCTCTACAGCATGTGACAGAACATATTGAGATATTACTGGTGCCCGCTCTAGCAAATAGATGATTAACGGGAAGATCGTGATCGTGATCGTGACCAGTAACAATTATAGACCTCATTCGGAATGGATTGAGGCTCTTTATGTTCCTGTAGCAAGCAGATGCCTTTGGCTCTACTGGCATGAGACAGGACATATGGAGATGTTACTGGGGCCCACTCGAGCAAATCGATGATGAACGGGAAGACAGTGATACAGTGATACAGTGATAATGTCATATATAAATTTATATATAATGTCTAAGATAAATAAACTTATTCTCTCAAGTAGTTATTGGGAACTTAACTTTATATCAAACTTAACTTTATATAGCATCTAAATTTTTCTATAGCATCTAAGTAATAAAATCTATATCTAGCTATTAAAAACAATAATAAAAGTTTAAGAAGAGAACTCCCAGAAAGAACACCAACTGGGAACTCTTTGGCACCACGGCAGCAACATGGGAAGATACCATCATTGACGATATTGATGAAGAATACAACCGACTGGTTCAGCACCTCCATGATTGTGCGAAGAATGCCGAGAGAGAAAGAAAGACACAAAAGGACGCTTGTCTTCAGAAACTCTTAAGCTCATTCGCCAACATGGCAAGGTGCGAGCCTCAGGCAACCAAATGCTAACATCAAAGCTTGCAAAGCGGTGCAGAGTAGCTATAAAAGAAGGCCTCAAAGACAAAAGAGCAGAAATACTGGAAGATGCAGCAGAAGCCGGGAAAAGCATTCACACCGCCCGCCTGTCCACCAACTATAAGACCAAGATGACTGCCCTCCAAAGCCCTGATGGATCTATCACATTTTCCAGAAAGGCAATGGAGAAGATTATCCATGACTTCTACTCAAATCTCTTTGATAGCCACATCCACCTGCCCACATACCAAATTCCACAGGATGGATATGTCATTCGCAACATTCTCCCTTCTGAAATCTGACATGCCATCTTGTTGGTAAAAAAGGGAACAGCACCAGGCCCAGACAAAGTCAGACCCGAACACCTGAAGAATCTGCCGTCGGTACTCATCAATACACTAGCTTGGCTCTTCACACGCTACCTTTCCGAATGCAAGGTGCCCTCCCAATGGAAAACCAGCAGGACAGTTCTACTGTTCAAGAAGGGAGACATTCACGACATCGGCAACTATCGTCCCATCTGCCTGTTGTCCGTCATCTACAAGCTGTTTACACAAGTCATCCTGAACAGGATTAGCAGAACACTAGATGAAGGACAACCATGCGAGCAAGCAGGCTTCCGGAAAGGATTCAGCACAATCGACCATATCCACACAGTAACCAAGCTCATTGAAGTTTGTAGGGAGTACAAGATGCCGCTCTGTCTCACATTCATTGATTTACAGAAAGCCTTTGATTCTGTGGAGACTGAAGCAGTCATCGAAGCCCTAGCCAAACAGGGTGTTCAAACCCAATACATCAAGATTCTTTGTGAGCTGTATTACGGATTCACCACCAGGATCTCACCATTCTATAAGGAAGTGATCATTGATGTCAAAAAGAGGGGTTTGACAGGATGATACCATTTCACCAAAACTCTTCAGTGCCGCCTCGAGAACATCATGCGACAATAAGAATGGGAAGGAATGGGAGTGAAGATAGATGGTTGGCAACTACACCACCTCTGCTTCGCTGATAACATCGTTCTAATAACACCAAACATTAGCCAAGTGGCACAAATGCTGGATGACTTTGACCGAGAATGTGGAAAGATAGGTCTACAGCTGAATCTAAAGAAAACTATGTTCATGAAAAATGAGCTAGTTCCAGAGGCCCCACTCACTCTCTAAGACCTTTTTTTCTTTTCTTTTTTTTTTTTTTTTTTTTTGCTTTTTGGGTCACACCCGGCGATGCTCAGAGGTTACTCCTGGCTCTGCACTCAGGAATTACTCCTAGCGGTGCTCAGGGGACCATATGGGATGCTGGGGATCGAACCCAGGCCGGCACAGGCCGACCATGTGCAAGGCAAATGCCCTACCCGCTGGGCTATCGCTCCGGCCCGCCCATCCACTCTCAATGGAACAGACATCTCTGAATGCAGCAGTTATGTGTACCTAGTTCGAGAAGTCAACATGATGAATGACCTAAAACTTGATCTGCGCAGGAGGAAAAAGAGCAGCATGGAATGCCTTCAAAGGCATCGAAGAAATAGCTAAAAGGACAAAGAACCTCCGGCTCCGGGCACATCTCTTTGACTCCACCATTCTCCCTGCATTAACATACACCTCAGAGACCTGGGCCCTACGAAAGCAGGATGAGAATGCTATTGGGTCTCCCAGAGAGGAATCGAAAGTATGCTTGGAATATCACACCTCACTCAAGTGAGAGAAGGAATCCGGAGTTCTGACCTCCGTCGCTATTCCAGAATCAGGGACGCTGTCTCGTTTGCCAAGGCATTGAAAATCAGATGGGCTGGACATGTAATGCGATTTGGAGACAACCGCTGGACTAGAGCCATTACCGACTGGATCCCACGGGATGTCAAATGATCACATGGCCGCCCACTACAAGATGGTCAGACTTCCTTGTCAAGACCCTGAAGGAACAGTTTGAGGCTCTTCATATTCCTGAATCAACCAGATGCCATTGGGCTACATTGGCAAGTGATAGGGTCCAATGGAAATGTTACTGGCACCCACTCAAGCAAAACAATGAATAACGGGATTCAAATGATCAAGTGTGATCAAGTGAATCTAGCTATTAAAAACAATACATATCCAAGCATGAATAAATGCAAAATGGCAAAAAGATAGCTTGGCATAATTGTTTTGACCATAATGAAATAAAGCAATTACAGTGGCGAGCAGCAGTGAGCACTGTTAACAGAGTTTGAAGAAACACAGGCGAGAGGTAGCATGTAAGGCTTTAGAAAGACAAAGTCAAGGAAGAGCTACAAAGAGCAGAATAACACCACGAGGGAATGCCAGGGAAGGAGAAGACTTGCCAGTTACAAAGGCTGTGGGCTCACACGATGAGAGAGGAATGTTAGTTTCATGACCTTGCCAATATCTCTCATGGCTAATTACAGCCTGACAGCCTATAAATTTCTACACTTGTTTTCAATGGATAAGCTATTCTTCTACCCATCTAGCAACTATTAGGTGGTGTAACTGGTTTAGACTAGCTATAGAATCACCCAGGTGGTGTTGATTATCTTTGGTGGGTGTGGACAAGAGAAAACGCAAGAATGCATTCCTCTGAGAGGCTTCTGGGGAAAAGAGCCATGTATGGTCAATATCAGATTACATATTCACAAACCAAATTGTACCAATTTCCCAACCGGAGCAAATATCCCAGGAGTCTATCTCCTTTCACCTATCTTTCTTTTTCTCTCTCTGTCTTTTGCTACTCCGTCAACCCCAAGCCCAGGACTACAGCTAACTCTCAAAACAACTAATCATCAAAGATTCCATTGTTTTAGAATCAATAGATGTTTCTTTTAAACCTTAGAAAGGTTTTGGTTCCATACATGTCAGGTTAAAAAAAACTCCTTTTTTTGCAGAGTCAAATGCCCATTTATCTATTACCTCTTTCTTGGCTTCAGATAAAGACGTTGCCTGGTATCTATGTCTTTAGTCTTAGAGATAATATACAGACATCACCCAGGAGAAAATAGGCAAGCAATATAACAGACACATTTATAAAGTTCGACTCCTGTGTTCAGGATACGATTTTACCCTAAATAAAGCAATAATATGGAGCAGAGACCCATCCAGAGGGCTAACATCTTAGCAGAGAGAACTATCAATGGGGCAAAAGAAACTCAGTAATCAAATAAATGCTAAGTTTTCCAAATTGAGATCAGGTCTGCAGAAAGTGACCTGGAGTTGTGCATGCCTCATTCTGAATCCTGTATTTGAAACTAGAATTCTGTCATTTACTGGGTATTCTGTTCATCGATGATGAATGGGAAGACAGTGATACAGTGACAGTGATACTAGGTATTCTGAAACTTACTGGGTCTGAACTCTGAGAACACAGATCACTGTCACTGTCACTGTCTTCCGTTCATCATCGATTTGCTTGAGCGGGCACCAGTAACATCTCGATATGCCCTGTCTCATGCAAGTAGAGCCCAAGGGCACCTGCTTGCTCCAGGAACATAAAGAGCCTCAAACCATTCCATCAGGTCATGGGAATGGGGTCTATAATTGTTACTGGTATTTGGCATATAAAATATGACGCTGGTAGCTTGCCAGGCTCTGCCGTGCAGGTAGCATGCTCTTGTAGTCATCTCTAAATCCAGCATTTATTGATGAACCACGGGGCCGCTGGAGCCGGGCTGTGATAGGCTGGTCTGCTGGGTGGAGTTCTGATCAGAGGGAAATACGGATGTGGAAAATGGAGGCCCTCATGGAGTGGGGGTCGTCTGGCTTGTTGCGAGGCTCTGCTGGGGTGGCAGGCCAGGGCTAGAACCCACCATCTCCTCCCGGGCGCCTCATGAGCGGCTGGGCACAGGGAGAATCAGTAGCAGCTGGAGTGTCACCTACTCACTAGGTAAAGGAGTTAGTAACAGAAGTGGTAGAACCCTTGTTGTTTAGTTACCCAACTTCAAGATAAAGTTTATCCTTTCTAAATGAAGAATGAAGTCTTCTAAGATATAAAACAAATTTGGGATTCTTGAAAACTTGCAAAGCAACACATCTTTCTCATTGTATTTTGATAATTTAAGGGTTCTTTCTCTTGGGCTTTCCAGCCTGCATGGTGGTCAATAAGTAAATATGATTGATACAGCCAACTCATATAGGAAGATGAGCCATGGGCCTTTGAAGGGTGCTTGGGTAAGAATATCTGGGTACATAATGCCCAAAAGCAGAGAGAAAGAGAGAAAGAAAAGTGCCTGCCATTGAGATGAGGATAAGAGGTAGAAAGCGGGAGGGAAACTTGGCACATGGGTGGTGGGAAACGTGCACTGACACAGGGATGGGTGCTGGAACATTGTATGGCTGAAACCAAACCATGAACAACCTTGTAACTGTGTGCCTCACTGTGATTTAATAAAAACATAATAATAATAATAATTAAAAATTATTTAAAGGTTCATAAAGACCTTTAAGTCCTTAAATCCTATTTGAGAGTATCAAACCTGATTTAAGTCTGATTCTTATATAGCAAAGTTTTAAAATGTCATAAGTCATTTAGCAAAGAATAAACTTGGTCTTAGATCTTGAGGTTAGGGCGCATATCTTAGAGCTCTTTATATCTCAAGCAACTGCAAATAAAAGGAATTTGTTGACTGTGAAAAACAAAAAAAAGGGGAATATCTGGGTACAGAAGATACACCACCTAGATCCACACAGGCTGCTTCTCTAATCCATTCCTATGATTGCCACAATTTGCTTCCCTTTGTAGGTGGGGAATGGGGTGACGGGTACCATTTGTAGAAGGGACTTTCCAAGAAGTTCATGAAAAAGAGGAAAATTTTCACAAAAAAAAAAAACCTACAGACAAATATTAATGAGTTTTTTTTTTTTTTTTTTTTTTTTTTTTTTTGCTTTTTGGGTCACACCCGGCAATGCTCAACAGTTTCTCCTGGCTCTGCACTCAAGAATCACTCCTGGTAGTGCTCGGGGGACCATATGGGATGCCGAGGATCGAACCCGGGCCGGCATGGGCTGGCCACATGCAAGGCTAATGCCCTACCTGCTGGGCTATTGCTCCAGCCCCATTAATGAGTTTTTGGGGGTTTTTTTTTTTGGTTTTTTTTTTTTTTTTTTTTGCTTTTTGGGTCATACCCAGAAATACTCAGGGGTTACTCCTGGCTCTGTATTCAGGATTACTCCTGGCGGTGCTCAGGGGAACATAGTGGATGCAGGGGATCAAACCCAGGTCAGTCACATGTAAGACAAACACCCTACCCATTTTACTATCACTTTGACCCACTTAAATGGCATTTTGTGGGTATAGATAGGAAATGGGTAAAGACTATGTGGGTGAAGAAAATGGAGCCTATTATCAAAATCTGCTAGACATTGGCCTAAAGATTGGTCTCCAATAAGCAAACATTTTTAGGCATTGAAGTAATTTTGTACTGTGTACAAGTAGAACATCCCAACTTAAATGCAACTAATCAAACTTAAGCTACCTGGAGAATTCTGAATGCTTATAGCATCTCATCAGTGAAATCTCAGCTATGAATTCCAGAACCATCAATTTCTCATGTCCAAATGCCATGTGAGATCTTCTCCTTCAATTCCTGGCCCCTTTTTTCCATCTGTGTCTACTTTTGCCAGTGAACAGACCTTCCTAAATTCAAAGTTGTTAGGTAGAAACTGAGGCCACACTCTCACTTTGTCCACATCTAATCCACACTTTATAACAAACCCTCACCAATTCCTACTTTATAACCTGGTTCCTCTAGTCCTATGGCCACTGACATACAAACCAAAGAAACTATTTTTGCAGGAACTAAACCACATACAAACACACACACACACACACACACACACACACAAACACAAACTCACATAACATCCTCTATGACCCTGCTCCAATATCTTCTCCAAATAATCTTCTCAAAGCCCTAAGTCCCTCCTAAAATCTCTTCTTATAATCCTATTGCCTAAGTCAAAGAAAATACATGAGCATGGCCTGAAATGTTCACCAAAATCTGATCTAGTCTTTTCCTTGATTTGAGATCAGGAAAGAGTCTCTCTCAATTAAATGTCATTCCTGTCACAGGATCTTTGCATGTGCTTTAAGACGTTCTCTTTCCCCAACTGCTTTTCCATCTGAATCATTCCTAAAGCCCTTCAAAACTCCATTCAATAATAGATCCCCAACTTCCTTGGGGAATTTTATTTGCTCCATCTGGTTCTATATACTCACAACCCTCTCAGTTTCCTTCATTGTTTTCCTTCCAGTATGCCATTGTCTCCTAACTGTTGTGACTATTGTGATTTCTCCCGCAATAGTCCAGGGAACACAGTAAGATCAGGGACTGTGGGTTGTGCACCATTCCACTGCCAAAAGGTTGTACTTGTTACGTTGTGGTATATGGGTGGTGACCTGAAGAAGACAGTGTCATGAGAGAAAATGTGTGACACATATCATTGGAGAACACAGGAGATTTAAGTGAAATCTAAACAAGTTCTTTTTGGACAAATCCACAACACGTTATGGCAATAATATGGGTAGAAGGTTTTGTGGGTCCTATGGGCAAGACGTAAAGGAATACCACAAAACCCCAGTGATTGTTCCATCTAACAACTCCTTTGGCACTATAAGGCGCTCAATCTTAGGCACCTTCCCTCATATTACCACCCCCAGAATTTTTTGGTTCGAAATGGAGGCTCAATGATGAAAATGGATGAAAAGAGAAAGGAAAATGACATTGAAAATTATTCTAGATGTTCTGGGATAAAATTTAATTGTGTCAAAAATTATCAGATATAAATTAAACCTAGTACAGTGGGTAGAGTTCTTGCCTTCACACTGCTGACCTGTGTTCAATCTCCAGTATCCCACGTGGTCCCCTGAGCACTACCAGGAGTGATCTCTGAGTGCAGAAGCAAGGGTTATACCAAGAGTTATACCCTGAGTTACACCAGGTATGGCCCCAAAAAAAAAAATTAAACCCACCTATCTAGAGTTTTGCAAGTGAACAAGAGGATTTATCAATAAACATCCATGTATTTTGCATCTGTTAAAAACAATACAGCTTCTCCCTCATCTTAAAATTTGTTCTTCATTTCCAACAAAAGGGGAATAACACAGTTTCTGAAGATGTCTGAGAAAGTACACAGGATTGGTAATGTGACAAATGCCATGTCATGTTTGAAAAAAGAAGATGGGAAGAGTCATGCCTACACATCAACACAAAATTCCTCTTCTGAGAATAGGGACTAGATCTGTTCCCAAGCTGTGAACCACCAGAGGATGTTTACCTGGATTCTCAAAGGACTCCAAACATGCTATTATTTTCTGAGTTGATAATTATTCTTTTAAAAAATAATACATGAAAATGAGCTCTCCTCCCATCCTCTTTATGGGTGTCTATATTTAAAATACAGTTTTCATGAACTTAAAGTAACTGGAAACCCTGGCAGTGCCAGGATGAAAGCATCCACCAGAAGGCTGGCACTGCCTAGCCTTTGTCCTTCCCAGAAGTAGAGTTGAAAAATTATTTCCTTCTTTGTTTACTTTTAGACTTCACCATTAAAGCAATACAGATGGTATCCTGAATTTGCATTTCAAACAGGACAGCAACATTCTAAACCCCAGCTTTAAAAGTTTTTTTAAAAAAAAAAAAAAGTGAAAGATGGATACAGGGCCAGCTTCCCCTGTCTCAGCTCGCTTGTCTGAGAAAACATTCAGGAATCGATTTCCATGAAATGCACATGGCATTGTGCGTGATACCGTCCAACTCTCTCTTATCTTTTCTGAAGACCAACCAGTGTTGCTCCGTCCTTTCCACCTGAACCATCTCCAGATCAGCTTAGGGGTCCTTTCTTCCAAGGCTACTGAACTTCAATCTTTATACCCTGACATTCTCTTGTCTTGGCAAAAATCCTCAAACTTTCAGGGTGGTTAACAGTAGGTGTCAGCCTAAAGGTTAAGAATTTATGCTCCCAGATGATAATGATCAGTATATTGTTCTGGAAAATTAAATACACCTGAACCAAATTTCTTAGAGCTGTACTCTTTGGAGATGGTTCAATTTTTTTAAAAAGAAGAAACAGTTCAAGAATGTGAACTTCACTCCTCACAGATATTTTCCTAGGCTTCTTTTCTTTTTATTTCAGGATCTGCTTTCGGTTTCCCCCAAATTTTTCCCTACTCTTATTCACCTTGACATATGAAAAAGTGTGCTCATATTCTGCTGTCTAGGACATCAAGTGTCTTAGGCATTAAATTACAAAAGAAACTGTTCACTGCAAGAGTTCTGACTGCCGTCATTAGATTCCAAGAAGCGGACCTGTCCAGATCTCTAACAGCAAGACTGGCCAGCTCCTGGCTAGGTCCGTGGGGATCCATTCATGCAGAAAATGTTTATTTAATGCTTCTTTGTGCCAAGCACTGTGTTTTCATCTAGACTCCAATGACCAACAGTGATTCTGGTTCTTTTTTTTTTTTTAATTTTTTATTATACCACAGTGAAACATACAATTACCAAGGTGATCATAATTGGTTCTTGGTAATACAGTATACCAGCAACCATCCCTCCACCAGTGCCCCATTTCCACCACCAATGTACGCCACCCCCTCCTGCCCACCCCCATGCTGCCTTAATAGCAGGTACCCCAGTTTCCTCTCTTTTCTCTCTCTGTCTCTCTCTCTGTCTCTGCATCTCTCTGCCTCTTCTTTTTACACATTGTGGCTAGCCCTGCAGATATTTAGAGTTTATCACTTAAGTCTCTTTGTGTATATTCAATGGTGAGTCTTAATCTGCCATTACCATTTCCCACATTTAGTAAACACTGACATTCTATTTATGTCGTATTAATGAATGCAGTCATTCTATATCTGTCCTTTTCCTTCTGACTAATTTCACTCAGCATGATAGTCTCCATGTCCCTCCATTTGCAGGTAAATTTCATAATGTCATCTTTTCTGACAGCCGCATAGTATTCCATAGTGTAGATGAACCACAGTTTCTTTAGCCAGTCCTCTGTTCTCGGGCATTTAGGTTGTTTCCAGATTCTAGCTATAGTGAATAGCGCAGAGATGAATAAAGAAGTACAGATAGTGTTTCTGCTATGTGTTTTTCGGTCTCTCGGGTATATTCCCAGGAGTGCTATTGCTGGATCAAATGGGAGCTCAATATCTAGTTTTCGGAGGAATGCCCATATTGTTTTCCAAAAGGGCTGGACCAGTCGGCACTCCCACCAACAGTGGATCAGAGTCCCTTTTTCCCCACATCCACGCCAGCACTGGTTGTTCTTGCTGTTTTGTATGTGTGCCAGTCTCTGTGGTGTGAGATGGTACCTCATTGTTGTTTTGATTTGCATCTCCCTGATGATTAAAGATGAAGAACACTTTTCATATGCCTTTTGGCCATTCGAATTTCTTCTTTTTGGAAGCTTCTGTTCATTTCTTCTCCCCATTTTTTTGATGGGGTTGGCTTTTTTTTCTTGTGGAGTGCTACCAGTGCCTGATATATCCTGGATATTAACCCCTTGTCAGATGGGTATTGGGTGAATATCCTTTCCCACTCTGTGGATTGTCTTTGTATCTTGGTCACCGTTTCTTTTTGAGGTGCAGAAGCTTTTTAGTTTTATATAATCCCATTTGTTTATCTTTGCTTCCATTTGCTTGGTCAGTGGTGTGTCATCTTTAAAGATACTTTTCGTTTCGATGTCGTAGAGCGTTTCTCCTATGTTTTCTTCGATGTACCTTATAGATTCATGTCTGATGTTGAGATCTAGAATCCATTTTTGATCTGACTTTTGTGCATGGCGTTAGAAGGAGGTCTAAGTTCATTTTTTTACATATAGCTGCCCAGTTTTCCCAGCACCATTTGTTGAAGAGGCTTTCTTTGCTCCACGTAATATTTTTTGCTCCTTTATCGAAGATTAAGTGGTTGTATATTTGAGAATGTGTTTCAGGATACTCAGTTCTATTCCATAGGTCTACAGGTCTGTCTCTATACCAATACCACACTGTCTTAATTACAACTGCTCTGTAGTAGAGCTTGAGGTTGGGGAAAGTGATACCTCCCATCTTCTTTTTCCCAAGGATTGCTTTAGCTATTCGTGGAGTTTTATTATTCCATACAAATTTCAGGAGTGTTTGTTCAATTTCTTTGAAGAACATCATGGGTATCTTTATAGGGACCGCATTGAATCTGTATAAAGCTCTAGGGAGTATTACCATTTTGATAATGTTGATCCTTCCGATCCATGAGCAGGGAATATGTCTCCATTTCCTCAGGTCTTCTTTTATTTCCTGAAGTAACGTTTTGTAGTTTTCTTTGTAGAGATCCTTTACATTCTTTGTCAAACTGATGCCTAGGTATTTGATTTTCTGGGGCGCAATTGTGAATGGGATAGTTTCTTTAATGTCCCTTTCTTCTCTTTCGCTGTTTGCATATAGGAAGGCCATTGACTTTTGGGTATTGATTTTGTACCCTGCTACTCTGCTATAGGAATGTATTATTTCTAGGAGCCTCTTGGTAGAGAGTTTCGGGTTTTCCAGGTATAATATCATGTCATCTGCAAATAGTGATAACTTGGCTTCTTCCCTTCCTATCTGGATGCCCTTAATGTCTTTTTCTTCCCTGATTGCTATAGCAAGTACTTCCAGTACTATATTGAATAGAAGTGGTGAGATTGGGCAGCCTTGTCTTGTCCCTGATCTTAAGGGGAAGGCTTTCAGTTTTTCCCCATTGAGAATGATGCTCGCTGTGGGCTTGTAGTAGATGGCCTGGATTATCTTGAGGAAGGTTCCTTCAATCCCCATTTTACGGAGAGCTTTCATCATGAACGGGTGTTGGATCTTGTCAAATGCCTTCTCTGCATCTATTGATATGATCATATGGTTTTTATTTTTCTTTTTGTTGATATGATGTATTATGTTGATTGACTTGCGACCGTTGAACCATCCTTGCATTCCCGGGATGAATCCCACTTGGTCATGGTGTATAATCTTTTTGATGACTCTTTGGATTCTATTTGCTAGTATTTTGTTGAAGATCTTAGCATCTGTATTCATCAGGGAGATTGGTCTGTAGTTTTCCTTTTTGGTGGCATCTTTGTCTGCTTTGGGTATCAGGGTGATATGTGCCTCGTAAAAGCTATTTGGGAGTGTTTTTGTTTCTTCAATTTGTTGGAAGAGCTTAAAAAGAATTGGGAGTAGGTCCTCTTTAAAGGTTTTGTAGAATTCACTGGTGAATCCATCTGGACCTGGGCTTTTGTGTTTGGGGAGACTTTTGATTACTGATTCTATTTCCTCGATGGAGATAGGTTTGTTGAGGTATTCCAAATCTTCTTGTTGCAGACTTGGGAAGCTATAGGAATTCAGGAATTTGTCCATTTCTTCTAGGTTTTCTTGTTTTGTGGCATACAGGCTCTCATAGTAATCTCCGATGATCTTTTGAATTTCTGTGGTTTCTGTTGTGATGTCCCCGTTTTCATTTCTGATTCTATTTATTTGGGTTCTCTCTTTTCCTTTTCTTACAAGTCTTGCAAGTGGTTTGTCAATCTTGTTTATTTTTTCAAAGAACCAGCTTTTGGTTTCGTTGATCTTCTGGATTGTTTTTTGACATTCCATCTCATTGATTTCTGCTCTAAGTTTTATTATTTCTTTCTTTCTGCTTGGGTTGGGTTCCTTTTGTTGATCACTCTCTAAGATCTTAAGTTGTGAAGTCAGACTGTTTATGATGGCCTTTTCTTCTTTTCTGATAAATGCTTGAAGAGCTATGAATTTGCCTCTTAACACTGCTTTTGCTGTATCCCACAAGTTCTGGTAATTCGTGTCTTCAGTCTCATTTGTTTCCAGGAATCTTTGGATTTCCTCTTTGATTTCTTTTATGACTTGCTGGTTGTTCAGCAGTGAGCTGTTTAGTTTCCAGGTACTTGGTATTGGTCTCCGTTTTTGTGTACAATTAACTTCTATTTTCAGTGCCTCATGGTCTGAAAAAGAAGTTGGCACAATTTCTATCTTCTTGATTTTATGGAGGTATGATTTATGGCTCAGCATGTGATCTATTTTGGAGTATGTTCCGTGGGCACTGGAGAAGAAAGTGTATTCAGCTTTTTGGGGGTGAAATGCCCTGTATATGTCTACCAGCCCTCTTTCTTCCATCTCTTCTTTTAGGGCCAGTATTTCCTTGGTAAGTTTCAATCTTGTTGATCTATCCAGGGTTGATAGAGCAGTGTTGAAGTCTCCAACTACAATTGTGTTGTTGTCAATGTCTTCTTTGAAGTCTATTAGTAGTTGTTTTAGGTATTTTGCTGGCCCCTCGTTGGGTGCATATATGTTTAATAGCGTGATTTCTTCCTGATATATGCATCCCTTGACTATTAAGAAGTGACCTTCACTGTCCCTTCTGACCTTCTTCAGCCTGAAGTCTATGTTGTCAGATACCAGTATGGCTACCCCAGCCTTTTTGGATGGGTTGTTTGAATGAAGGATTGTTTTCCAGCCTTTTATTTTTGAGCCTGTCTTTGCTCCGATTGTTCAGGTGTGTTTCTTGCAGGCAGCAGAATGTCGGATTCAATTTTTTTGATCCATTGTGCCACTCTGTGTCTCTTAACTGGTGCATTTAGACCATTGACATTGAGAGAGATTATTGTCATGGGATTTTTTGCCATCTTTCTGAATAGGTTGGTTGTTCTTTTTGGGTTATGTCTCGTCTTATAGTAGATCTTTCAGTCCTTCTTTTAAGGTTGGTTTTGATTTTACAAAGTTCCTAAGCTGTTGTTTATCCAAGAAGTTGTATATCTGTCCTTCAAATCTGAGCGAGAGTTTAGCCGGATAAAGAATTCTTGCTGAGGCATTCATTTCATTAAGTTTTTTCACTATATCCCACCACTGCCTTCGGGCTTGGAGGGTGTCTTCTGAGAAGTCTGCTGAAAGTCGAATGGATGCTCCTTTGTATACAATTTCCTTCTTTGATCTTGCTGCCTGAAGAATTATGTCTCTGTCTATGGCATCCATTACTTTGACTTAGGATGTGTCTTGGGGTCTTTCTATTGGGGTCTCTTCTTGCTGGTACGCGTGCCGGGCTTCTTGGATCTGGATGCCTTCGTCCTTTAACTCGGGAATTTTTCATCCAGGATGTTTTTAACTGTTTTAATTTCCTTGGGGTTACTTTCTTGTCCCTCTGGGACTCCTATGATTCTTATGTTGTTCCGCCTGGCTTCATCCCATTGTTCTCTGTTTCGTTGCTGATCCATTATCCGGTCTTTTTCCATCTTATGTAGATCTCTGAGTGCTTTCTGCAGCTCATCTTCAGTCTCACTGATTCTCTCTTCCGCTGCTGTCATCCTACTATTCAGAGCCCCGATTGTGTTTTTCATTTCGTCTACTGAGTTTTTAAGCGATGATATTTCTATTTGCATGGTTCTCATTTCTGCTCTCATTTCCTCCCGTAGTTTATTGACAGCCCTTTCAACTGCCTCGTTTATGTTCTCCTGTATTTTATTGGACATCTGCTCAATTTTTTCGTTGAGCTCCTTAAACATCCTACCAATTTCTTCTCTGGTTTCGCTGTCAGAGAGATCATGCACATCTGTATTCTTTTTTGAGTCTTCAGAGTCGATTCCTTCATCTGTTCTTTGAGCTGGGGATCTGCGTTGTTTCCCCATGGTGTTGTGGTGTTCAGGGATAGATTCCTCTGGTGTACTGTTTCTTTTTTTCTTGAGGGTATTACCTTCCCTTGGTGTGGAAATTCCTAGTTTTTTCTATTAATAAGCGGCCGCCCGCCCAGCCAGCCACACACCCCAGGGAGGTAGGGTACCTGAGATGCAGACAGGCCGGTGTGAGAGTTCAAAGTGACCGTTTACTTCCGGTTCCGCTCGGACTTCTGGGGTTGTAGTTCCACCTTCTGCCGAGACCCGGGGGGCTCTACCACGGCCCCAGGCGCCCGCCCGGCCAGCCACACACCCCAGTGAGGTAGGGTACCTGAGATGCAGACAGGCCGGTGTGAGAGTTCAAAATCTGATTCTGGTTCTTAATAGAGTCACTCCTGTTGAAAATGATGGTCTATAGTAGAAGCAGCCACAGGGACTCTTGAGAGTAGATGTAAGAGTTGGAAGAAAGGCCAAGGTGTGCAGGATGTGGGATGGATTCTGGTTTATCAGTTGGTGGCAGTACCGTGATAAGCTTTTCAGATAGATAAACAGTGGAGAGAAGATGCAGAAACACAGAAGCAAGTGGGCCCATGAAGGCCCAGTGCAAGTACTGGGAAGAATAGCAAAAATGAAGGCCAGGAATACCTGCCAAAAATAGAGTATGAACCAGGGACATTGGTGGTAGGAAATGTGCACTGGTGGAGGGATGGGTGCTGGAATACTCTATGAAACCCAATCATGAAGAGCTTTGTGTTTGTGCATCTCATGATGATATAATAAAATGTGTTTAAAAAAATAGAGTATGAACACTTTTTAGTGTCATGCCAAAGAGGTTGGATTTATCTTGCTTTAAGAGGATTACAACATACAAGGATGGTTTTCAATCTTGCAAGATTTAATGAGGAGCTATTAGACACATAGTCCCATATGGTTCTCCTATGGCTATTGAGGGGTACATAGGCCCCCAGAGGGGAGGGAGAGAGGAATCCTTCACATTTGGGGACAATTTGAAGAAAACCATAGGAAGAAGGGAGGCCTTTGAATAGTGGCATGAAGGCT